>OY743151.1:27224237-27824237 GCA_963555695.1 Dasypolia templi | reverse complement strand
CTATATTCATTTTAAGCCCGTATAAGATTATTTATTCCCTTGGTCTTCACTTAAAAAGACTAAGGCTTCTTCTGTCTCTCTGATGTTTTCCTTAACCTTTATGAGAGCAGTGGTGATGAAATAATTTACACAAAGTAAAGCGCCTGTCTGGGTTCGAACCTACGACCAACAACAACTCGTAAGTCGCAGCCCTTACCACTGGGCCACCACTGCTCTCTAAGCAATAAGGAATACAAGTCAAATAATAAAGTGTTATGCAAAATAAAAGACAAACATTTTAGGTACATATAAATAAATAAGCGTACATATAAATAATAATCATTGTGTGCTAAGAATAATAAAAATAAAAAACAAGGATTTTGTATAAACATTTATTTTGTTATGGTTCATACTTCATAAATATCATTGTTATTTATGATTTATCTATCTGAAAAATTATAAATCGTAACTTGATAAAGGTGACCATACATTTTCGACTAAACGAATAATACAATTATGGTAGTAGGAGTGTCAAAGATCCACACTAAACACTCTGATTTATATGATTTGGCTTTTTATCTGTAGTACCGTGCTTAAGATGATAATCAACCGTATTCTAGCGGCAAGAAGTTTTATTATACAATAAAAATTACATTACAATCCTTGCAAGCAAAGTAAATGCGACACAATACGAAATGTTTTAGTACTGACCTCGATACAGAATGGTTATGTATGTGCTTCAGCCAATTTAATGAATATGAATATAATTTATACTATTCAGCCATTATTATATAGGTACTATCTACTCAATTTAGACAAACTTATTATTGAGGCATCAATACAATTCGCCATCTTAGATATTACCATCATATCTGGGGTATTGTATGAAACCTGGTTACGTCCTTATATACCCTTCACTCTCAAAGTGATGTTATGCGTAAACAAACTTGCAAAAAACGTTCAACAATTATGTATGATATTGAATTATTTTAAAGCAAGCAACAATCATAACTACTGTGAAACTGTTGTAATCACAAAACGATTGTCCAGAAGGAACAAAGGAAGCTTCATGAATAGGTAGGTAGATAGGTAGGTAAATACTAATTTATGCAATATATACTTAGGTACCTACTAATGTGAAACACAGACCACGAAAAAAAAATCTTTATTTTCTTGGGTTGAGTCGATGCCATCAACCAATAAGTCAGTTAAATTGGACTTTTTATTGTTATATCAAATTCGTCATTCGGGTTGAGATACATCTTAGTAATATTTTTTATTTTTCGTAGTGTGATTTACAAAGATATCATGATAAACACTTTTATTGTAGGGAAATTCAAAGAATCTTTACGTATCGGGACCTATTAGTTCAACCAGGTTTCAGACTGGCTAAAGTAGACTCATCTTTCATGGGGTACTGTCTAAAATGTTATAATAAAATAACTCCCCACATACTTCAACTGAATGAGACAAAATTCAAATCCTTTGTCAAACGCACACTATGCAGGCAGGCGTATTATAGGTTAGGGGATTACATACCTGATAAAAATGCCTGGCTTAATGCTGGTCCTGCTCCACAACTAATTAATTGACATTTGAAACACTTGAAGCTGCTGAAGATTGTAAGAATATATTTGCATTATATAAAATCAATCTCCTTTTTATTATATAGATGTATTGCACAGTTATGAGTACTTTGTACTATAGAGCTACCATTTACCGGGTAATATCATAGATTGACTTGAATGTGCCTTGGCGGCTGATAGTATGTCATGCTCACTCAAATGTCTCGCTGACGGTGGCGCGTGTGTTGGATCATTTAGCTCCCTTCGAAATGTTTGAGCTGAATGGTGCTGATCCATGCGCCATGTTCGTGAACGGGCGCCGTCAGTTGGGACTGGTCACCTCTTAGCTGCCACGGCCTATTTTAATAATTAATTTGCTGGATTGTTATTAATTATGTCTTGCTGCACTCTGGACGCTTTTAACGTGTAAGGTTTTTGTACATCGTTCTCACTTATAGTGTCAACATTGATCGATGTAACTAATATATTTGTAACAACAATATTATTTAATAGAGTGTCCATGGAGTTTCTTGCCCGTTCTTCTCCATAGTGACCTACTGCGCTTTGGAATGGGCAACTAGCTTCATATTTCTGACAGACCGATTCCTTGACAATTCAAAAGTGCCTGTAAATGGTTTAATTGAAATAAATGATTTGAGTTTGAGTTTATCAATATAAAACTGTTTTGCGTAAAGTATTGAATTTTCGTAAGTTACTATTACCGACATAATGGCGTAAATGAATCGTGCAGTTCTGAGTAATTTTAGAACGTGGTTATTGTCGAATTATTTTGTGTAAGCTGATACCGTTATGGGAACTTACAAGCTTTTAAAAGTAAATAATTGATTTATAAATAATTTTGTGTCCCCCGGTCCCGTTTTCGACTACAACGGGTTGTAACGATACTGAAAAAAAAAATACGTATCGTCTTTGAAATCATACTATCCTACTAATATTTCTATCCTACTTCAAACATGAAAGTTTGTGAGGATGGATGGTTGCATGCTCTTTCACGCAAAAACTACTGAACGGATTTTGATGAAAATTAACAGTAATATAGCTTATACATCAGAATAATACAGACTATAATTTTTAAAGATTCAGTGTGATTTGTCGATAATTGATAAGTATAAAGTATGTCGAAAAAAATCCACCCCTCTGAGAGCTATCTTGTCATACGCTGCCTAAGCAGTATCGTGTAGACGTAGTATACGAAGATAATGTGTCGTGGGATTATTTGTCATAAACAATTGTAAATAAAAGTCCGCGGCAGCAACATCTACCGTTTATGTGGAAGCAATTATAGGCAAATTGTGAGCCATAAATGAATTACTTTATTGTTTTTACAATACACGTTTTAGAGTCTTTCGTTAACATAAACATAACATAACATCACGCCTTGTTTTCCCGAAGGGTTGGGCAGAGGTATAGCTATAGTACACCCATATTTCGCCAGTTAGTCAGTTTATTTAGTTATTTCTCAAAATGAATACCTATATCGCCTTTGGCGTTTGATGTAGATAAACTTTGTCTTTTACACTTATTCATTTGGACGGATGGTTCAAAAGTTACCAAGGGCAAAGTCAGAAGTTTATTGCGAACTAAGTACGTAAACACCGCGGACACCACCGCTGTGACGTTTCACGGCTAATCCGAAGCCTGGGGAAGAACATAGGCTACTTTTCATCAACACTCCACATGGGCGAAGCCGCGGGCGGAAGCTAGTAAGAAATAACGTTAGAAAAGTCCGTATTGCAATTTTACGTATCAACATTTTCAACAAACTTACTGCATTATGTGTAAATTACTGAAACAATTTACTTGTCTTATTTTGTAATTCTTGTTTTCTTAAATTGCAAAGCATTTCCCCACACATAAATTAATGTTGACATCGTAATTGAATTACACAAAGAAATGCTTTCAGTTGATGTATCAATGAACGCAATACTTCGACTCCTTGAAAAGATACACCTTCAATAAAAACAAAAATACATTTTTCCTGTGAAACTTGAGTTTTACGATAACCGACTTATTGCTTGGGGGTGTCTATGCAAAACACTTAGTAACTAAGAACGTAGTAGGTAGTTAACTTATAATATATCATTGGATAATACTAACTATTAAATACATCCCAACGTTCGGAGTCCATGTCGCCAACCAAACCAAATTGTAAATAAAATATCGTAAATAATAAGTCTTACGGACCTATAATAAGTCCGCAAGCAAAGGTAAAGTTCGTAAGAATGGTTAGGTTACTCGATACCAAATAACAAGGCAAATCTACATAAGTTCACAGCATTTATAAGTCAATAGTGTCAGAAATATTACAATACTATTTAGAAAGCAAATAAATACGCACGCACAGGACAGTAAAGTAATCGTCTAACACTGACAATAAATACGAAACACCCCCGGGCGGCGGGCGCAACGTTGCGGTAATGTGTGTGCTGGTCTGAGCGATATACACCTACAGTGAGCAGTACGACCACGCACACATTGACATTTGCTTGTCGCGATAGCACTACTAGCTATTGATAATTTTGATGTGTTCCGTAATACCAAAAATGATGAATGAAAAATTGATATTCTTCCTTCATTTTTTTTTACTATTCGTAAGTTGGTAAGCTATGAGCTATGTTTGTAATACTCGTACAACAACATAACCGATATTTTTGTTTATAGTACAAAAAAAAAACGATAAGAAAACATGTCATTGACGCTGTAAAAAAGTGCGAAATACAATTAGCTTAAACTCAATTTCGGTAAGTATTTTGGTAAAAAAGATGCAGGAACCTGGATAAATACTGTCTAAATCCGAATATAAGCATAATATGTTAGAAATATGCGCGTCGCCCTGCTCTTAATGTGCTATACCGATTAAAGAAAAAAAAAAAACGCGTTTATCTTGAAATTAGGTTTTTGTACTTAATGATTACTCGCACTACAACGACGTTAAGTGGTTCCGCAAGTAACGGGTAAAAGTCGTCAAAAGTCGAGCGTCAGTGATCAGTGTCAAATAAAGTGGAAGGCCTTCTCCGCTTCCATATAATCAAACGCAAATGACAAATATCTGTCAGGGTACGAATTAGGAGATGGACACGTAATACAAGAGAAAATACTGTTAATTAATAGCGTGATTTCGCTATGCTGGAATAAATTATCATTAATAGCTCTGCAGCGATATTATCTAACTGTTACCTATAAATCATAATACAAATCCACCAACAAGAATAATATTATGGAAAAGTCTCATTGTTAGTAAAGAGTTTAACACTTACCAATGATCTCTTTGGAGGGAACTAGGTTACTACTCACGAAATGCAGTACGTACTTCCAATTTCACCTCGAACACAGCTCCCCACAGCTCACAACCCGAAGCGGATTAAACGATAAGAGCGCCGTAGTCAAGCATCTCATCGGCGCCCCTATCTATATTAAAAATAACTCGTACTATAGTTTGACCGAAACCGATGTACCGCCGCTTAGGAAAACGTTCTTCATTTCTTAGAACCTTTAAAATAGCGTTGGTTGTTCGGGGCAGTTTTCCGTGTTTTTTTTTTGGGAATGGCATCTCGCAGGTCTACCTTTGAGGTTGTCGTCTGCTTAAGCGGACTTGCCTGTTGCCCTAATAAATCAAGGCTTCCAGCCAGGACTTAAAAACTAAGCGAATACACCCCCTGTGGGGTACGAACCTCGGCTTAGGGCGTCGCTGGAAGAGGGTAGCAAGGGACTAGCTGGATCAGGATTTGAGTGATTTTAGGACGAATTTAAAGCTACAGGCTCAGGTTCAGGGCTGGCTCGAGCAAAGGTCGAGAGATGGCGATCGGGTTTTGTGTAAAGTGCTGGTGGCCTTACAGCTCTCCTGGAGGAGGGTAGTGGCGTAGTAAACTGTCACTTATGTGATAGTTTACTACGGGCTGTCAGTATGAAATGGAGTCTACCAAGAGCGAAGGAGGTGCGCGCGCGCAACGCCTTAATTTGCTGCTTAAAGGTGAGGTTTTGGTCTAGGATCACGCCTAGGTACTTAGCTTGCTTCTCCCAAGGGATCGGCTTGCCGTACATAGTGATCGGGCTGGGAAGGAGGAGGGGGAATCGACGAAGTCTCGAGAAGAGAACCGCCTGACTCTTATCGGGGTTGACATCGATTCTCCATTTCTGGAACCAAGCGCCTAAGACGTTTGCGGGCTATAGATTTGGGACAGTGACCGGTATAGTAAACGGCAGTGTCGTCGGCGAATAGAGCCAACTGAGCCTTTTTACTCTTTGGGATATGGCCCGAATAGGGTGAGGGGACGAGAGTGCACCCTCGATGCGATAGAGGAAGGTACGATTAGACAAAAAGTCTCGTAAGATGAGCACGAGACTTACGTGCGAATTCCTATATCGTAGCTCGTACATGCTTTGAGTTTGAGTTTGACACCCATGAGAACACACTACAGACTACATTTATATTCAATTCTCTACCTTCGGATATGTTTTTACCCGACTACGGCTAAGCCTTATGGAAGGGTTTTCTTGTTCCGTGCTTATTGTATGTTCCGTGCTTATTATATTTTATTTTACCTTAGTCGGGTTAACAGTTCTTAATTTATGTTAATTGTTGCATCCGTTTCAGGTGCGCGCCTTACAAATTTTGGAAACAACTCAACTGATGGCGAGCGGCTACCCGCACCGCATGCGATTTCGCGCGTTTAGCGGACGCTACCGCGCGCTGTGGCGGCGCGGAGCAGAGCGGGAGTCCGGCGAGGCCTGCGCCGCCGTGCTGCGGGCCGTGCAGGCCGCGGCCGCGCCGCCCGCGCCCGCCTCGCCTGCTGCCGTGCGCTGGGCGCTCGGCAAGCGGCACGTGTTCCTCAGCGAGGGCATGCGCCAGGTCAGCGACGCGACACGCCACCGACTGGGACACTCCGCGAAACACTTAATTGCTCATCTGAATACTGTCTGCAGGTTTTGGAACGAATGCGACGTGCGAGACGACAAGCAGCCGCCGAGTGCATCCAGGCCGCTTGGCGCCGGCACCGGGCGCGGGCCGCGCGCGCTCCGGCCGCCGCCCCGCCCGCCCCGGTGGCCCCGCCCGCCCCGGTGGCCCCGCCGGCCCCGGCGCGGCCCCGCCCGGCGCCCATCGCTGGCACGCCGCCGCCGGAGCCCGGCGACAAGGGCGACCCGACACTCGTGAAGCGCACGTGCTCGCTGTTCGGCCTCGATCTGGTAGGCGAGCCGTTCCGCTCCTCTCCCTCCCCGGTTCCCCTGCCCGTGCCTGACAGAGCGCTCGCCCGATCGCAGGAGCGGCCGCCGCCGCTGCCGCCGCCGCGCGCCTACACCGTGGCGGGCAGCGTGAAGCTGGGCTACCCGCAGCAGCGCACCGTGGGCGCGGACTGGAGCGACGCGGGCGTGCGTCTGCGTGCCGGCGACAGCGTGCTGGTGGTGGGCGCGGCGCGCCGCGGGCACGTGTGCGTGCAGGCGGCCGGGCGCGCCGTCTGTGTGCCGCACGGCGTGCTGGCGCCCGCGCGCGCGCGCCCGCCCCCCCCGCCCGCGCCCGCGCCCCCGCAGCCCGTCGCCTGAGGCACACTGTCGCCGCGTGTGTCGCCTGAGGCACACTGTCGCCGCGTGTGTCGCCTGAGGCACACTGTCGCCGCGTGTGTCGCCTGAGCCACACTGTCGCCGCGTGTGTCGCCTGAGGCACACTGTCGCCGCGTGTGTCGCCTGAGGCACACTGTCGCCGCGTGTGTCGCCTGAGGCAACCTGTGTCGCCTGAGAAACATTATGTCGCCACGTGTGTCACCGGGTGCCGGTCACCACGGCCGCCAGTTGGACGTCAGTTAGCGGTTCACATGAATCTGAAGTTAGATCTCGAGGTGATCCAGAAGACTCCTACTTGTGCTTTTCGCGCGTAGCTTTTGTCACCCTGCGGTCATGGAAATGTATGTTCAACGTTAGTGCTTCATATTATAGCCGAGTGTAAATAGTAGTTTTAAGTAGGTATTCATGGTCGCCGTTTCGTCGCACGGAGGCCAAGACGCTCGCTAAAGATGTAACGTGCCGATGTCCATAACTATTTTGTGAAGCATGCGTCAATGTTTCACCGATTTGTGTTTCGTTTGACTTCTGACGTTTGACATGCGCTAGACGCAAGATGAGTTGAAAGTTGAACATGAGAGCGCACGAAGACTTGCGACCGACCCCGCAGTATTATGTACAGGACGACCATGTTTTTTTATAATCCAGTCTAACCTGGTCGCCAGTCCAGTTTGGTAACACTGACAATGGAAATTAGAAGTGTGTAGAATTTTATTACACGTGTAACTGTTTTATCTACCTACGACTACTGTGCCATAATCATAATGGGTAACTATAACAACTTACATTTACTTAAGCTCCACACTTTGGCTCCACAATAACATCAATTCAGCTATTAATAATACATGAAAGTAGGAACTCAGCACAACATAATGCGTTACTCTGTTTCTAGAGCAGTTGAGTAAAAGTACTCGACCATCAAAGTAGAGGAGAGCACTTTATATATTTGTAGCTTTAACGAACGTCATGCAGCCAGCACACGTGTCCTCGGGCGTCTTTAAGGCGCTCGCCTGAGTTTGAGTTTGAAGGTTTATTCTTAGATATCATAGAATTCTGCTCTGCGCTCTTATCTCGGCGTTGCGCCTCATACTGAACTTTCGGATGCGATTGCTAGGTAGGGCCTCAAAGACCTGAAGAAGATATGCGCGAGTCCACCGTAAGTTTTATTGTAGATAAAGGAATCGAATATTTTAAAACGATTGCTCCAAAAATGATAACTTGCCGGAGTAAACTTGCGCATTAAAACTGGCCAGCTGATAACGCGCCATACGTACGCGCGCCCTGCGGCATTGTCGAAACTTGCCTGTTGTAACACAGATGCAACTAACGCTGATGTCCCGACGCCTCTCACTCGCATCACAATAACTGTCCAATTACCTGATTGATCTCACGGTTGATAAATTTATAAATGTACTAAAATTGCGTATGAATGACCAAGTTATGCAGATAACCTATAAGAACGTAGTGACGTTTGGTGAGATTCGTCCCCGTGGGGCTACCAGGCTTGTGTATGGGTGCCGACGGCCCATCGCTTGGTGCGTAGCGTGTATCATACTCAGAATTCGCGACGACTGGCACAGCTTCTTCTGTTACCATTCGTAAAACATGTACCGCTTCAGAGGTAGCTTTCTTTTGAATGTGTCATATAAGGGGTGTTGCAGTATGAAGGCGGTAGCGACCGGTCGCACCGCGCTGCAACACTTTGTCCGCGCGGCGCGGGACTGGACGGGCGCGGCGGCCCGCTTGCCAACCAGTCTGATTAATAAGTATACCTAATATGTAATCTAATGTATTAATTTTTATGTGAAAAGTTCCATTAAATGTTTAATGTCGATAAAAGGTACAAATAAAATTATATATTAAAAATGATCGCTTTAATTTTTTCCAATAGTTATAATAATTGTACACAAAATATGTGAAACTCTGGAATGTGTGGAAGACGCGGCCGGACGCAGATGAGTGGCTGAGTAAACACCGACCCTTCTTTGTCGTACGAAAGTCTGCGCCCGCGCACGTCTCCGCTACTTCGCACAACTAGCTGTGTCCATACACTAAATTAATGTCATCAAGTTGAAATTGTATACGGATCTATCAGAAAAATACCAGATATTAGTTTCAAATGTAGTCAGAGCGGACTCAAAAATTGTGATATTACTTATATAACAGATAAACATATGTTATAATATTCATCAGCGTAATATTTCATAAGCTACGGTTACAAACTAAGCGTCAACACGAACACTAATTCTCTCTTGATCAATTAACAGTATTTAGGTAATATATAATTAATATAAAGTCGCGACACAATCACGATAAATGCGTTAACAAGACAGCAACGGTTTATAATAATATGACAACAAGTACGTTAAGGTCCCATCAAGAAACATGTAAATGTTAACATTATATAATTCGTTGTGATATACATAAAACTAACATTTTATATTTTGTTTTAAAGTAATCGCACACATTATTATTTGGATTAGATATTAGTTAACAACTTTATTATATAAAAATACATGAATATTCGGCGGTCTCGCCAAATGACACTTTCATAATATAGTAAATACTAATCGATTGTTGTAAAGCTTGTCAAAGCACAAGAATTAGTGCACCAGGAGTACTCCGCACGGATGTAGTGCACCAGGAGTACTCCGCACGGATGTAGTACAGCAGGAGTACTCCGAACGGATGTAGTGCACCAGGAGTACTCCGCACGAATGTAGTACTGCAGGAGCACCCCGCACGGATGTAGTGCACCAGGAGTACTCCACACGGATGTAGTACAGCAGGAGTACTCCGCACGGATGTAGTACAGCAGGAGTACTCCGCACGGATGTAGTGCACCAGGAGTACTCCACACGGATGTAGTACAGCAGGAGTACTCCGCACGGATGTACTACAGCAGAAGTACTCCGCACGGATATAGCACAGAAGCTTCGCGAGTGGCTGCAGCCGAAGAGCAGTGCTCCTGTGCTCGGCGGCGCGACGCGAGTGTCAAGTGTACGTCACACTGACACAGTAAGGAAAATTTGGCCACACTTGTTACTTAGATATACATTTTAAAATACATAATACATCGTAATACTAATACATTAATCAATTGTTTTATCATTTTACTATAGTAATACTGGGCAATATATAAAGTAATTACATATAATATTGAAGATCAAAACAGCATTTCAGTTAATGTACCAGATCTATAATTAAACTACATTAGATTTGTATAAACTTGCCGCATTTGGGTAGGCGACAGGGTGCAGTCAATCGACTACTGGCCAGCATGCGTGCCGCGACCTGGCGCCTGCCCAAGTTGAGCAAACACTATTAACTAGGAATAATGTAAAATTTTCAAAAAGCCTACACCTAGTACGAACGAGTGCTGCTACCTCGCGGCGAAACACTGACACTAGCGCATGCAAACTACAACGCAACGCAACGCAACTACAACGCACGTGTCAGCTGTAGCGCGCATGGCCGTCGGCACATGCAGTGGAGCAAGCCAGTGAGTTGGAAGCAAGATTATATAAAAATAACATACAGCGTCATGAACACAATATTAATAGGCATAAGAGGGTGCAACGTAATAGACTTGCAACATAAACTTGGCGCAGATGCACTATTGGCCATGACACCGCAGCCCCACGTCTAACAAACGTTTTTCATCAACTCAACAGCTGCACAATTAACATTAAAGCGTCTCACGTTGCGCATATTTCAATATTTTACATCAACCCATTCACGTTGTCTGCCAAGCAACATCGTCCTGTACAAATCTTATATACTTAACTCCATTATATTAATAATTTATCTGTAATGCCCGAGGGCACCGCAGACTCCAAAACCAAAAAAACATTAAAATGCCCGTGGGCCCTGCAGGTCCCAAACGGACAAGATTTGGAGTCACTCCACATTTTACATTGTTGCAACTCAACGAATAGTTATTTCTCTATGACAAAAGTACTTTCTAGTTCCATACTAAATTTGCAACGTTCTAAGCAATAGCAACATTACAATCTGTCACAAAAAAAATAAAAATAAAAACAACTTTTCATTCTGACAATTCATTCTGGCACGCGAAAGTTTGTTCGGAACAATTTCAGTGTATTTCTAGTGTAATTTAATCTAATTATCATAGCTTTTGCCATTAAAAGGTAGATAACACAATATTTATATAATCGACACGGAGACTGTCTCCACAGATCGATATAAAACAACGCGTACACTTTACAAGCGAATACGATATCGTTATGATTAGATACACCTTAACAAACGTGAACGCAGATAATAGTGTAAGATTCGGCGCGAATTGAACACACACTTTAAGGCAGTGCTGGGTTACACACGGCGGTATTTGTACTCACACGTTACATTACATCAACGACTCTCAGCGCTTTATCGCTCTATGACATCATCATATGTATCGTTTATTTCGAGCGTCGTGTATCTACGGACGCACTATGCTAAAGCTCTCAGCTCACTGGCCGCGCCGGACACGGCCAGCGCGGAACCATCGATCAGCAGTCGAGCACAGCGGCCCGCCGGCCGTGAGCGGAGAGATCTTGTGCGGACGTCGCTATCGATACAGCGAGCAGACGATCACAACACAAAAATTCTAACGAACTTCAAGTGTTTTGGCGCAGTTCGCATATTCATTACAAAATCATAAAAATATAATTTGGAATACGGCAAGGTCGGTATTGGCGATGCGTCGATAGTTGCTTGAGCGATCGCTATTTATATCGACTGGAAGCAGCAATACAGAGCGCGCAACCACCGACGCCCGCGCACCTAGCGCCTGCGCCCGCCAGCATGACACGAGTACACAGTCATCGTGAGCTACGACTCGTGAGCCACTGACTCGTGACGAACTTAAACATCATGTCGAATATTTACAAACAGACACCAGGTATGAACCGTTTACCTTCGAGATCACAACATAAGCACGAGATAATCTAGCTTTACTAGTCGAAACTGTACTGTACGATATAGTTAATGGAAGCGTGACGGTTGTTCGTCTAACGCACACGACCTATCGATCGGAGCAATATATCCTGAGTCGGAGACTGCCCGTCGCCCGTGCCGCCCTGCGAGCGTGGTGGCTCCGGTCTGCGAGTGACTCTTCAGCTCCTGGAGCATGCTGAACAGATCGTGTGCGAGGGACGGACTACAGCAAGTAGCCCGGGAAGCAGCACAGCGGGCCCCGCCGCTAGTCGCGCGGGATGGGCGTGCTGCAGGCCAGCGAGGGCGCGCGCCGGCCCAGCGGCGAGCGCTCGCCCGCCGCGCCCCCCGCGGCCCCCGCTGGCCCCGCGGGCCCCGCGGGCCCCGCGCCGTCGCCCGCCAGCGACGTGAACACGCTGCTCGACGACACCTCGCGCACGCAGCGACGCTGCTCCGCTGCAATAGCATGACAATGCTTTATTTTAATATAAGCTTATTAGGTACTGCATAAGCCCACGAAAAACTCACAGCATTTAATTCAATTTAACAATTTACGCGCACTTTTGAATTGTCAAAGAGTCGGTGAGTTAGTCAGAAAGTTGCAGCTAATTGCCCATTCCAAAATTTGGACCTCTATGGAGAGGACATACATAACTCAGACATAATATTATCATTATTTGACATGTTAAACCTACAATTTTTAATCAGTTTTTGATTTTACTTTATTAGATTATTTTATATATTGTAAATGTGAGAATGTTGTAGGCTTTGTGGATTGTAAATTTATAGACCATAGTCAATTTGTTTAACATATGGTACTTGTTGACAGGCCTACACTGTCCTCCCATACCTATTAACACTGTAATTTGAAAACATTGTAAAAGACAAATATTTTTAAAAGAGTAACCATGGAGTTTCCGAAGTTGCCGACTCTTCTCCATAGGAAACGACAAATTGGAACCGTGCACCTAGAATCAGACGTTTTCATAAGTGCCCATGTAGGTTTATGTGAAATAAAATATTTTGATTTGATTTTGAGGAACGGGCGAGAAACTCCAAGGACACTCTTTTAAATCAAAATATTACAAAATCCTGGATACATTATTCTTGTTGCTTCTATATGTAAGAACAATGTTAAAATAGTTATTTGTTTTACATACGGGTAAAAGTGTTTTTGCCGTGAGTGCTTGGATTGAACCCTGAGCGTCGCGAAGGTTTCAAATCACGAAACGCTAAAAACTTTTACCCATAAGTGAAACACAACAATTTTCACCCCACTACGAGGAACTTGCAAAAAAGAAAGAAAACCAGTAAAATACGTATAGAATCTGTTTATTAAATAAATTAAAAAGCGGATATTTTCGGTTCTGAATAACCAGGTATTTTCGGTTGACAGGTTTTGAACGTTCCTAACTTTTGTCTTAAAAACGTTTTCGTTCCTAACTCTTTGTTTTTATTTAAAACTTCGAGTAAATGTTGAATCGCAAGCCTTCGAATTTTAAAACTCTTTTACACTCTAGATAACAAAAAAGGCTTTAACCCTCGGAAATCGATGGGTAAAAATTGCAAATTATAGGTAGTGTGGTGAAAAATAAAATGAATAAAAACTGCAAAATTTAAGATTTAAATTAATATAAGCCGTGGCAGCTAAGAGATGACCAGTCCCAACTGTCGGCGCCCGTTAACGAACATGACGCATGGATCGGCACCATTCAGCTCAACCATTTTGAAGGGAACTAAATGATCCAACACACGCGCCACTGTCAGAGACGCGAGACATTTGAGTGAGCATGACATATTATGGACTCTCAATGGTAATCCAGGTTATAAACAATCTGTTTGCCAAATTTCATTTATAATATTATTAGTAGGAAAACTAATAATATTATACATAAACGTCGAGGCCTCAAGTTGCATTGAGCAGAAATAATGTTTTTACAAATATATTACGAGTACGGTTTTGATAACCGATCGTGTGAGATCCTTATCAATACAGTTTTTAAGTAAATGTGCTCTACACTTCGCTGCTGGCGAAACCGAAGATTCAAGTATCTGGACGAACCTTGATGTGTAGACGCAAAAAATATGTTTATGTATGATGTCATTTTATCAACATTATCATCTATAAATTTAACCTATACCTCAGATAAAAACACAAGCTTATCTCACGGGAAAGATAGGGACCTCAGCTGGACAATAAACCCCCACGCGCAGACATGGCAACACCGACCGCGTCACACGAGCCGACGTGTTTTATCTCTCACATAAATGTTTTATGGATGGTGCCGTGTTATTGGCGATGTCACGTCAGTGCCATCTTGTGATCCGCATTCGCACAAAAGGCCCGCAAGGCATCGCTAATAAGGCGTACGAGTGTTTCAACTCAAGTTGATAACCGCGAACTGGACGCCGACTAGTTATTAAATAATTTGCCAATCGTGGCGGGGAGCTATTGTGCTCAAACGACGAGTATCTTTGTAACTTGCTCTCGCTCTGAGAGCCTGAGACTGGCAGGATAGTTGTAATGGATAAAACGTTACAATAACGTCACTTTGTCCAGTAAAACTAGATGCCCAGTTTTGCTGGAAAAAGTGACGTTCCTATGCATTTTTCAAAATGCTTGATGTCCCAAAACACACGCAAGGTGTAATTTTGATAAAAAGTTTTTATTTTTTTATTCATAAAGTGTAAAACAGTGCTTAGCCCACGTCGTGTGCTCACCGATCATGTTGTGCAGGTTGTCGATGACGACCTCGGTGTTGTAGGTGGCGTCCACGGCGCGCTGTAGGAACGCCGTCCACGTGCTCAGCTCGGCTTCCTGACACACAAATACAATAATAATAAACCTGTACTATTATCAGCCCACAGTGAATCCATACAGTAGAACTAGTAAATAGTTATTTGTTTTACATGTGGGTAAAAGTGTTTTTTGCCGTGAGTGCTTCGATTGAAACCTGAGCTAGCGAAGGGTTCTAGAATTAAACCACAAGCGAAGCGAGTGGTTTAAAAGAAGAACCCTGAGCGTCGCGAAGGTTTCAAATCACGAAACACTAAAAACTTTTACCCATAAGTGAAACACAACAATTTTCACCACACTACGAGGAACTTGCACAAAAGAAAGAAAACCAGTAAAATACGTATAGGATAGGAAGGTAACACAATTCTTCATTTTCTGTCGCTTCAACTAATTCTGACGGAGTCAAATTTTCATCGCTTTCACTCATTTTGAGAAATTTGTAAAAACTTGTTGTAAATATTTTGAATGTTAGCGCGGGACACAGGCAGGCCACAACGGGATTCTTTCAAGTGCCTGTTGTTTTTTAATTCGCTCATATAAGCAGGCAAAGGAAGTGAGCCATACAGCCTTGTCTTTTTTGTCATTTCTTAGTGAGAAGGTACGTTCAAAACAAATGCTTCATACACTTTATTCATTTATTTCGATACACTAAGTATAGTTAACCATTACTTTTATTACCTTTTACTGTATATTACGATTAGAACTATTCAAAATCATTAAAAATTACATAATTTTATAGTGTTAGCAATAAAAATAAATTAAAAAGCGGATATTTTCGGTTCTGAATAAACAGGTATTTTCGGTTGACAGGTTTTGAACGTTTCTAACTTTTGTCTTAAAAACTTTTTTGTTCCTAACTCTTTGTTTTTATTTAAAACTTCGAGTAAATGTTGAATCGGAAGCCTTCGAATTTTAAAACACTTTTACACTCTAGGAAATCGATGGGTAAAAATTGCAAATAATAGGTAGTGTGGTGAAAACAAAATTAAAGTAATGACATAACAGCCAACAAATTTTTAAATAATGACTAGTTTATTCATTAAAATTCGTGTTTGCGGTTTCGTTTTTTTTTATTTTGGTCAGTTACCTCCAGAAAAAAAAATATTTTTGAAAGAACTAACATTGACAGTCATCACTAGCTGCGCCCCGCGGTTCCACCCGGATTAGTTTCCATCTCGTGGGAATAATGGGATAAAAGTATCCTATGTCGTAGTCCGTCATGGTCTGCGCATATGCCAAATCCGTTCAGCAGTTTTAGCGTAAAAGCGTAACAAACAAACTTTCGCATTTATAATATTAAAATAATATAAGGATGGGAAATAAGAGTCAATATTGTATTTTCTAGATTTAAAAAAAAAACAAGGCAAGAGTGGGCGAGATCGCAGAATATTTGTAGCTCATTATCATAATTATTATAAAATCAGTTGGAATAATTGTTACAACAATATTATTTCCTTCGCGTAGAAACGTTTGCGTGATATACTACTACTACGTTAAGCTAAGTCAGGTTGCTAACTAGTGTTGTAGTGATGTAGATGATACGCAATATTTAGGTAGCCTTACATTAGGGCTCGAGAATTCCACATAGCATAATTATCAAAACTCACTATTGTCATATAGTCAGTTGTTGTGATACGCCAAAACTTTACCATTAGTAAACGAACACCGCCGTGCGATGTCTTAATCTAGGGTTTGACTAGAAAAAAGTAAAATATGTGTAACTATTGTGGGATTTAACTAACTCTTACTGATGGTCCTTTAGTACAGTTCGTATGACTTGGTCTGTATCGTACCTCATATAAGGCCCGAGCGCATTGCATATGTAAGCTTATTCTGTCGCTTTGCCGAAATAGGACAGTGTAACGCAACAGTACACCATCAGCGTTGATAGTCATTCGTACTCATTCACACAACATTCATATAGCATTAGTTACCACTATCATAGGCTATCCGTGACTTTTCACTACAAGCTATTATCCAAGTCTCCTGGGCGACCCATTCAGACGCGCATACATGGTCCTTTCAGCCTAATCCCAGCATATTTTTATCAATACTGTTGTATCTCAAATAAACAACTAAATTAATTAATTAGTATTTATTTAATACAGAGTAACACATGACATGTTAGATACGTCTATTGAAAGAGAGAGATATATATGTGCGAGGGAGTAGGTAAAGTAATCTTATGAGTGCGATCCAGATCTCACAAATACATTATTTGTGAAGGCTAAAGAACGTGCATGATATCAAACAGAGCCACTACTGCTTAGTGCAGACGTAGCAACTCGCATAACGTTTGCGGAGGGAAGCCCTATGAAACTTGATACAGATTTCACCCCGCCGCGCTTCCTACATATTAGTAAAGTAGCTACTGGTACCTTACCTACATAGCGCACATTGATTCCGTAGCGTTAAGGGGAATGCTCCAAGGTAACCCGAAATTAAAATGATTAATTCTTACAATTTGCGAAGGGCTGTATCGGGTAGTATGTTGGTCAAATGTGATTGGAGGCTGTAATCAATATTGATTAAGTTATTATTATGCATTGTTAGCTACAACAAAAGGTATGAGCTTCGACAATCTTCGTCTATTCTTGGAAATACAAACGCATAAATAAATAAAACTTGCTTGTTAGACAACTGGACCGATTTGGAAGTTTTTTTTTTACAAGCAATCATAAAAAAGGATTCCGACGAACAGAAAACCACAGCTTCTTTTTTGAACTTGGTAAAAAATTATGGTGTTAAGCATTACGCATAATGAATCATGATAAGGCCCAATAAATTAAGTAATTAGTCGGAATATGAAATAGCTTTTATGAGGAATCAATGACTTTCACTACAGAAACCAAAATTTTACAAAGTGAAATTAAAATAAATCGAAACCTGAAACTAGTTAAGTACTGACACAGCTTTCGTTTTGTATTTCTCCTCATCTCAGCTACCTTACAGCGAACGCTGTAAAGCCGCCGTTCTTGTCTCCTTAACGAGAAAACTTGAACGCTTCAGAATTTTCTGTAGGTAAAAGTTGTTTCTTTGCCATAAAAGCGAGCTGACAGCCAGGCAGACAACCTGAGCCCGAAATCTGAACTCGACCAAAAGCCGACCCCAATTTTCTCGAAACTATAAAAGATTTAAAAAGCTTAAGCTTCTCCCTGTTTATTAACGTTAGCTGTATGGTTCGGGATTGCCAGTTACGAAAGAAATGAATGCCACTCCAAGCACGGCGGCACCACCTGAGATTAATGCTAGGAGGTAAGCTAGGGTATGCTAGGTATTGTGTGGTGTGCCAAGACTGGTTATGATGACGAATGCGTATGATTGCGGGAGTCTAAATAAGCGCTTGGAACAAAAATGCTGAAGTGGTACCCAATTTTCGTGGTATGTAAGTACATGTAATGCGAAAGAATGAGGAGCACGAGAGAGTGACACGAAAAATGTGTTAAAATTATCGATATGGAAGGCTATAAGAAAATAGGTAGACCAACGGAAACACGGATGGATTGCGTGAAGTATTTTTATTGCCGGATTTCCCTGCTCTTGACCTCGACTTCGCCAGATGGAAAGCGATGGATGAATTCTGAGATGGCGGTCATTAGCGATGTATGGAAGTAAAAGACCTGCTAACCCAGTCCAAATGAATTAGGACAAGGGCAAGGGTTCCTGAGGATGATGATCTCAAGTCTCAACATCATTCGTTATTGATCAGGCACATGTAGCATCAACGAAAATGGATCCACGCCCGTCCCACTCTTGGATAAGGTTAAGATCTTTCCTGTTTATAAGAGATAAGATTAGATATATTTATTTGCTCAAACATGTGTACACATACAAGAATAAAATGCATGCAGGATAACATAAAAACATCAAATATGTTTGCCACATAGTAGGTATGACGTGCAAATATTATGAATGTTGTTGTTTTTAATTATTAATTTCAAGACAAAATACTCTGTTACGTGAATTACAGTTACAAACATTAATAAATTATAAATGTCAATTATCAAAAATACAATAAAAACAGCGAATAAATTAGGGCTTACAACTATCGGTGGTTACCAACTTAAACATGGCTCTGAGGCATCTCTTTTGTGCTTTAAATACAACATCTTTATTAGTTGAATTACCCCAAAAGATAACACCGTATCTGAGAACAGATTCAGTCAGCCCGTAGTAAGCAGTGACAGAATATACAAGGCGTACGAACTACTGCTTAACCTTTTAGTCAGGGCCTCTACATGCAACTCCCAGTTTAAATTTCGATCTATCGTAAGTCCTAGAAACTTAGTTGTACGAGGGCTGCACTAAAAGTATCGGGAATGGAATATTTCCACTGTTCCTGTCATATTAAAATCTTTTTAATTGAAAACTCCTTGGTTTTAAAAATCAATTCAAGAGCGACGATTTATTATGACTTTCGAAGTGGTTTAACACAAAAGCAGTGTGTTGACCGGATGATTTCTGCATTTGGTGATGAAGCCCCATCCAAAACCACAATTTGTCGCTGGTTTGCTGAATTTCAACGTGGACGTGTCAAGCTCAGTGATGATCCCCGTCATGGTCGTCCAAAAACTGCAGTCACCCAAGAAAACGTTGATGCTGTGCGTAAGCTGATTGAGGAAGGTCGACATATGACATACTGCGAAATTCAGGCAACATTAGACATTGGCATGAGTCAAATACAAATAATCTTGCATGAACAATTAGGTGTAAAAAAGTTGTTTTCCCGATGGATACCGCATTCGCTCTGTGAAGAGCAAAAAGCGGCTCGCGTTACTTGGTGCATCAGAACTCTCGAAAGATTCCACGCAGGATCCTCAAATGCTGTATACAAAATCGTATCAGGTGACGAATCCTGGATATACGCGTACGAACCCGAAACAAAAAACCAGTCACGAGTTTGGGTGTTCGAAAATGAGTTAAAGCCAACAAAAATTGTTCGTTCACGGAGTGTTGCAAAAAAAAAATGGTGGCCACGTTTGTCTCCAAAACCGGCCATGTTACGACTATTCCTCTTGAGGGACAAAGAACGGTTAACGCAGAATGGTATGCTAGCATTTGTTTGCCACAGGTCGCTTCTGAACTCCGTAAAGAGAACTGCAACCGACGCATCATCCTCCATCACGACAATGCGAGTTCTCACATCGCACACAGAACAAAAGAGTTTTTAGAGCAAGAAAACATAGAATCATTAGACCATCCGCCGTACAGCCCCGACCTAAGCCCTAATAATTTCTATACTTTCCCTAAAATAAAGAATAAATTGCGTGGACAGAGGATTTTCATCACCTGAAGAAGCTTTGGACGCCTACAAAACGGCCACTTTGGAGACCCCAACTTCCGAATGGAATGGTTGCTTCAATGATTGGTTCCATCGTATGGAAAAATGTGTCAAATTTCGCGGAGAATACTTCGAAAAGCAATAAATACATTTTTAAATAGTAATGTTGTGTCGCTTCCTTGATTCCCGAAATTTTCAGTGCCGCCTTCGTATTAACTGTGTCAATTGTAATGTCATTGAGCGCTGGTTAAACTGCATAATTACAGTTTTATCTAAATTAATTTTAAATTATTGTTGTCTAACCATTCTATTGTTTCTTTTAAGTATTATTTATGTCATCTTTATAAAAATCTCTTTGATTACACGATATCGTTATTGTACTGTCATCCGCAAACAGTGTCATAGGGTGTTTGAGTGCCATTGGAAAGTCATTAATGTAAAGTGTAAAAAGCTGTGGTCCTAATATACTTCCTTGTGAAACTCCGTAGATAACGTTACGTTCAACCGATATGCGAAAAAAAGATTTCTTCTCTTTTGGTGTTTATATTAATTCTGCTTATTTCTGTTATTTGTTTTCTGTCGTGTAGGTACGATTTTAAGAGCTCAAGGACATTGCCTCTTACTCCGTAAGCTTTAAGCTTTGTAGTAAAATATTATCTTGCAATCAAATGCATGAGACATGTCACAAATTATTGCACACAGGATTGTTTTTATTCATGTTTGTCAAAATAGTAGACAAAAAGTCATAAATAGCCATTTTAATTGTATTGTTTTTCCTAAATCCTTTTTGTTCGTTGCAAAGAATATTATTCGCTTCTAAATATAAATTGATTTCTTCATAAATATAGTTTTAAATTATTTTTGAAAACATTGGTATCAATGAAATCGGCCTGTAGTATTTCATTAAATCCCTATCTTGTTTTTGAACAATGGTTTTATTACCGATTTTTTCAGGGCATCCGGAAAAATACCTTCGCTTACACACAAATTTATACTTTATTCCCGTTGTCCCCGTACACTGTCCCCGTTAATGTAGTTGAATAAAATAAGTAAAAATTATTGCCCACAATCCCCGTCAACAACTTAGGATGCAAGAGCTAGCGAAGCGAGCTCGGGACACCCCGACTCGGACAGGTTAGGTTATAAGGGGTTTAGTGAGCGAGCGAAGCGAGCGAACAAAGACCCCGCCATCCTCTTCGTGGTATTTTTTTTAAACCACCCAGAAGTAGGAACCCCGGCGGGGCTCCCTCGACTACGCATACATGAATTGTAAACTTTGAACTTTGGACCCGCCTCGAGATCTTCACTATAGTATAGTAAAAGCACTGCACTAACTCCCGAAGTGTATTGGGTACATCGGGAAATAAATTTAATCACGTTCCGCTGTCTCCGTGACGGGGATATCGCATACGGGGACAACGGGAATAAACGAAATGTATAATGTAACTTAAAGGGCAACAAATTTCCTCTTCTACTGCTTTGAGTAGTTTTACACACAAATGCCATCGTAACCTACACTGTTTGTGTTGTTAAGGGCTAAAGTAATCCTAAATACGTGGTTTGGCATAGAATTTTTCCTGTTTAAAATATGTTTTGTGACTCTGTGTCCTGATTTAATATTGGGTTCGATTTATCAATAAAATAATTATTATATATTTTATAATAATACACTAAAAATACATTAGAAATACATTTTGGATTCTTTCATTATCATAGTCCATTTATATTGCAGTTCAGCCATGTATTACCTCAATTCATACGTGTAAACATCAGCAGTAAACCATGTTTCAAGCTGATATGTGCGAAACGCGCGTTCGAGTTGCGAGTAACTTCCTAGTTCACTATGTGTACCGAGATGTCAGCAGTAAACCATGTTTCAAGCTGATTTGTGCGAAACGCGCGTTCGAGTTGCGAGTGACTTCCTAGTTCACTATGTGTAACGAGATGTAGTGACGTAAGTGGGGCGCCTAGCGACCGATGTGCACCGCGTATATATAGAGATGACGCGACGGTCAGGGTCGGCCGCGGCCCAGCGGTCGCTGCACTACGACGCACCACCGACACTAGTGGCAGAAGGTCTACTCCTACCGAGGAGAAACTGCGAAACCCATCTACATGGTTGGTTAACTAGGTCAAATCTTAAACAGTTCAACTAGTAAGTGTCATGCCCTGAGGCATGAGGCTTTGCCTTATTGTATCGATGCGCGTGAGATACGAGCGCTCCGTAGAGAATGATCTCACTTGATTTATCTATTGAGTGACCGACGCGCGTTGCCTTGTATCTATCGCTCCCGGTCCAGCGCGGGACACATCCACTTCGCAGCGAATATAGCGGTGACCGCATGCTTTGGGGGCTTTAATGAGGACCCTGACCCGCGCTGTTGTACCTATAATAACCTGCAGGTTGAATCAAATAACGGCAAATTACTAATTATCCTTAGTTTATTCTTTGACCTCTTTTGATTTAATTAAGTGTGTGCTAAATGAGTGCTAGCCGTGACGGATCACGAGTTATTCACGGAACGACTTTATTGACTGCCGCGGTCGTCGTGCAGGCAGTTCAAAGTTCGTTTAAACCGTCTTTTTTTTACACTAAATTATACGAGACTTATTAAATTTATCTAGGGGAAGAAATGAAAGCTATCGGCGAGCACATAACGTGTATTTTAATAACCCAAGACAGATCGCTACTGATGATAAACATTACAATTCTATCTGTCCCTGTCAAACATATAATACGCATAGTTTGGGTTTATTGGGACGTTTATACCAGAGACATAGGTTTTTCTATCTCCAGAACGCCAGAATTGGAGAAAGATGCGGTATTGGGTTGGGCCGTGTTCTCAAGTTAAGAGGCAGATCGATAAATGAAAATGTAGCACCGTCGCCATCGTATTAAAGTCAATTAGTTCATGAGCTTTCGACGCGACTGGTCCGGTCGTACCAGTTATCTCGTATGTGGGTCGCTCATGAGAAAGCTGAAGGATAGCAAGCGCCGGAGCACGACATGACGGGCGAGGAGGGCGCGCAGCTCCGCGGCGTATGGACGCGTACATCTGACGACAGCCGCGGCTCCCACGCGACTGTCAAAATCAGCCACTGTCACAACTCACTCTACAATAAGAACTTGTAAAAAGGTTGGTGAAAACAGCAATAAAATTGAACCATCACACACACAGGTCTGTATACCCAAAAGAAGAACCCTCACCCTCGTAAATGTTCGAGAATCATTATTATGAATGCGTAATTTCGTATGCCATGTGTTCGCTTTGGTTTGTTAACATTAGGCAAAGGCGATCGTGACTGGATGTTATCCGTTGTTTTTGGTCGAAACTATGCGGAACCGTTAGCGCTGGCATTAAACCTACACACTTCCTACCACTGACCTTAACTTTGGGATACAAAGTCATTGTCATGTTCGAAAGTCAAAGGAAGCGACTACAATCCATAGGATGCCGGTAGATTGTAACTTTCTAACCCGCACTATAGTAGAGTAGGTACGGTGACTCCAGGCCTGCAGGACTAGCGTGACGAACTACAACATCTGTTAATAAAGTAAATCGTAGTGACACACGATCCTCCGAAATGTGGCAGCAAGCGCAACACGCACAGCGTCTAATTAGCGTTCGTCGAAACACTCAAGTGATTACCGACGTGCTAATATTGAACACGCAGTTAAACCCTTGCAATTCGCAGAACTTTCATGTATTTCACATCAGGTCGATGGCTGAATGTACTCCATTCCATTACTTAACAATGAACGAAGCTTTCATAGCATGTATGTAGGTACAGTTGGTTGGTGTGGTATTCCATTCGCTTTGGTTGGTCTTCCTTTGTTTGGTCTTATAGTGAAACTTAATGCAATTTATTAATTGTTTCTTTTTTTATCATTTTTCAGATTTAACTGGAACAGATGTAGATCGTCGAAACAGCAGGACTTCCAATACCGGGATCCCGGTTTTTTTTTTTGTTGGTTTTTTTTAATACCGGTCTTGAAATGTTCAATACCGGGATCCCGGTATTGATGCTTTTATTAAATTTTTAGTAGAAACTACAGTAACACAATTTCGTTCTTTTGCACATTATATTTCCAACCAATTTTTTTTCTGGGTAAGTTTTAAAAACTCGTATTTTAATTATATCGTGGTTTATTTTTAGAAGTTAGAAGATACTGATCATTCAAATTCAAACGATTATTTTTATCTACTTTTCTAATACTGGTGTTTCATACTGATGTGTCAGGTTAATCATATAGAGATACTTATTTTTGTAAAGAGATTTTGTTTTAAACTTAGTTACATGAACAAAAAGGCATTTAACATATGTATATGAAAAAGTGTTTTATTGTCTTGTAGTGAAACCAGCAGCCTAATTGCGTAACACATTTTCGTAAACGATTACGACTAATCTGTTTGATTTTGACAGTTCAACAACACTCATTGCGTTATTTACATTGTTGAGCAGATTTTTATCGAACTTTTGGAGCAATGGATTAGCAATCTGTTTCAAAACGATTAAGATTCCGTTTGATTTGTATTACGCAATTAGGGTACAGGATCCCGGTATTGGAAATTGTCTATACGATATTATTAACGGTATTGAAAAAAACCGGTATTCGAAAACCCAAATCGAAAGTGTACAGTTGAACAAACTTCAACACCCATTCCGGTCGCGCCGAGCTAGTCGGCCACGGTACTCTCGGTGCTCGCAAAGTTTCACGGCATTCCAATAAATCTCCACGCCCACTGGTATTTACCTATCGGTGGTCGCTCTCAATAGACATTACACAAATGATGTCAAATGTTGCCTTGCTCGCTCATCATTCACTTTCATGGTGTCATTCACTTAGGTGACTAAGCATCACATCACTTTCCTTGCGACTGTGTCAGACTACTTAAAAGTATGTATAGAGCAAATTATAATGTATTGCAATAAAGTAACACGTTTAAACGATTCACGCTTTTACCTACTTCGAATATAATAAATTAGTAATGTACATACGAAGTTCATGTCTTGGCTCTTGACATAAGCACATTCTATAAACAAATAATACTTAGTGCTAGAAATCAGTCACTGATCAATGTTATTCAATTGCTATTTGTCGATTTGATATCATGCACCCACATGATAACGCTTTATCTTTATAAATAAATAGTCCGCAAAATCAAATGGGGACTAGACAACAATTTTAAAAGTAGTGTAAACAAAAACGATAATGACTGTCCTTATCTATAGCTGATACAAGCACTGAGTGGTGTGTGGCTGTGGCGCCAGTCAGTGGACACAGGCTGTTTGCAGCGCATCCGAGCAACAACTAGCGACAGACGTTCGCCGCGCCGCTGCAGTACCCGGTGCCGCCAATCAACAGTATCGGCGTCTATGATTTGTTTACAATTCACCCGAAGTCCCGACCTGCACTCTGACAGAGAGCAGATAACGAGGAGAAAGCTCCGTAGTGTTTACAATCAGCAAACCTTGTTATCGTTGGGCGCGCCTTTCATTTCAGCTCAACGCTGGCCCTGTACGAGCTGGGCGGGTGCGCGCCGCCCGCGTCCTGCGCGCGCGCGCTTTCACTATCATTACCGCAATCCGCGCACAATGCCGCCGCAATCATTAGAAAGTTAGTTTCCATTTATATGCAAATCCCTATATAAGTACTAAATTATAATCATTGTGTAGATCGACAGCGGCCGATTGTTTTATTGTTACAATTTTTCCCGTTATATTTGACGCTTCTGTGATCCGCGCACGTTGACATCGTGTACTCTAACAATTTACATCATTGTACAAAAGAATGTGAGAGCTGAGAGCAAACCGCTCTCGGGAAATTTGTGTGTAGTCTCGAGTGTAACGAATGTTATACATGCGTCTACAACTACCATTTTCATTGTCGTTGAGTTGAGTTCGCTTTTCTTACATTGTTGAGAAATGAAGGCTCTCAAAATTCTAAAAGCAAAGAAGTAGGTAGATACATACCTTAGTGCCTACGTAAGTACCTAAATTCTTTCACTTTCACTTTGAAACTAGAAGCTCATCACCCACATAATGTTATGTACGCAACCCATTCGCATCATAATTTATAAAAAACGAAAAATATTAATAGGTTTGACCTCAAAATGTCATAGCTAACTTGTATGGCTATCATTCATTCAACTTATTAGAATGTTATTTACATTCAATCGCCTGGTCTGCTTTACATACATTAGTGATAGCATAATGATATTCGTGCGATAGGGTATCAAAGAGATTATCGCCGCAGTACGTGCCAGCGAAACCGAACATCAGCACGTCCGCGCGTCCCCGGCGGCGCGCGGCGGCGCCGCGGCGACCGCGGCCACCTGGGGCAGCTCCGCGAGTGCGGACTGTGGGGGCCAGTCAGTGACCACACGTTGGTTGAGCGTCAAACCCCAATGTCCATTTGGTGTGTCTGTGTGTTTGTGTTTGGTTTCGACACCACACATTACAAAATCACAAACAATTACCGACACGCGAATCAATCAAACAGATACCCAAATGATACTCAAATCGCGCAAGTATTGCAAGAACATCATTAATGATTCGCAACGAAGATCAAATTGCAATTGCGGATATTTTGAACAAACCATGAATTCCGTTATATGGTCAAGGGTTAAAGTGCAAATAAATATACGTAAGTGTAGATATCCCTGGGTGGGCCAGTAGTCGTCGACTCGAGAGCGGCGGGTCGCCGGCTCACGAGCGCGCGCCACCACCGCCGCTGTTGGCCCCCCGACTATCCCCGACACCAGACAGCCACGCGCCCGTGCCAATCTCATTAAATTTTAATGACCATCTCAAAAGCGTACTTATGGAAATTAAACAGCTTGTTATTCAAACAACTCCAGACACTTCTCTTGTTGTTGAACTTGTTTTGTTTTTTGCTTCTTTCCTCATCTGAAATGTCTATGGGAGCTCCCATAGACATTTCAGATGAGGAAACGATCAGTATTCGAAATACGTAATTTGAGAAGTCTAAAACCTAAGCGACAGTAGGTGTCAGAGGTGACATTCTCTATGTATATCAAATTTCAAATGTGTCTAGCCAGACTTGGACAATTTTTCGGTTACTTTCACCGTTCGATCAGATAATAATGACTCATTAGTGGGTACGTGTATTAGATTACCGGTAAGCGAGCTGCGTCCGTGCGGAAAATCTAATGTTACACGACGCGAAGCCCGTGCCGCGGAGCGGGAGTGCGAGACAGGCCGGCTACAGCTGCAGAGTGGCTGACTACGAGGAACGGCACACTTAATTGATTGCAACGTGCTCGAAAAAACTCTTTAGATACGTAGGTAATGTAGGTATTCTACAGTACTGTGTAGCACTCTGGCAACAAACTTTTTTTATAATTTAGCGCACATTCTCATCTTCTTGGCGAATACTAGTCTTAATCTCTACGGTGGGACGGCTTCGATGCTTATCGGCTGCTTTTATAATCACTTCTTCACGCAAAAAAAGCTACTTCCTACCACCACTTCTTCTTCCTGATAGCGCCGTTTTGCACAAATAATGTCTTGTTCATTTAACTAGCACTTCGCCCGCGACTTCGTACGCGTGGATTTCGAAAAAAAAAGTAGCTTAAGTTCATCAAACATAATTTCGGGTTCTACAGGTAAAACACTTTTTCGGTCAGAATATCGGTCCAGTAGTTTCGGAGCCTATTCAAACAATCAAATCTTTGCTCTTTATACTATTAGTATTGATTTGATTGACGTTCGCATCTACGAAAGTAACAAACTACTAACAATGAGCGTCATTGCAGTGCGTGGAGTAGTAATACTACTACGGCACATGCTCAGAACAGCTTAGCCCTTTACCTATAAACAGAAAAAGTTAGTTTAAGTAGTTGTAGCCACTAGCCATAAGGTGCATGCATGATGTATGATGTAGGTACATGTTGCGGGGGAGGAAGCAAGGTGTTGACCACGGGGGGCTCGTGACCGCGGCGGTGGCATTAGCGCATTAAGGTCATAATTGTGAAGCACGCACTCAATTGGATAATGTGCGGTAATTGGCGGGTCGTGTGATTTCATCGCGGGTGACTGATGCCGGATCGCCGCTCATTGCCGCTCATCATGGCACCACAATGCTATGATACCCCATGGTGCTCCAGTTAACAAATCTGATTAAGGGGTGTCCGACGTGCCTACATTAGAATATTATAAAGAGCGTAGGTATCCAAAGACCAGAAATATCTGTAGCCATTAAGAGAAGTTAAGCGCTCTTAAACCTAACACACCATAGGGTCGGAATAACCAATCAGCAGCGTAATAATTACAAGAATCAGTTAGTTCTTACTAATTGGTTGAGTCATAAAAAAAACGATCAGAGCCTCAGTGCCCAGAGAGATCAATCCCCGTGCTTGCTTTGTGAAATACTTACTACTAAGCTAAAAACACAGTTATTCTTGAAACAATTCCCGCAGCTAAACTGTTCTATACGCCAAAACGTAGCTGTACTTGTTTTTGAGTATTGAAGTAGAGTTGGGGAATTGGCGACGGCCCTGAGGCATTAATACGTTGGGCACATGGCACTACTGGGCAGTAGCTGCTGAGCCGGCGGCGCGGGTGACGGGTCACACGCGTCCGTGTTCCGCTTCACCGGCGAAAGGCTCATTGTGGCGGAAGCACGCGTTAAGGTGCCAACCAAATGTTACACAATGTCAAGGGGCCCCGACAAAATGTCACGATAATTTAAGATAACCTTTCCAAATAGTTTTCCACATCGTACTCAATTTTGTCTTCCTACAAGGAGCGAGAAACAGAAAACATTATCTACACAACTCCTAATACTCCTATGATATAAAAATTGATGCGCACTTATGGCAATTTCGGAGTATAATTTATTCCGGTCAGTTAATCAAGTGTAAGAGTACAATGAGCGGGGGCTGAGTAGACGTGGAGGGAGAGTGTTGAGAATTGACCCTGATCGTGGCCGCCCTGGAACCAAGCTAATCGGCCAGATAGCGTAATGAGGGTCGTCGGCCGCCGCCGGCAGCAAACAAGGTCGACAACCGTGCGAGTTACGACCTTTTTTTTTTTTGTTTCGGGGTGGAAAATGTGCGAGTTACGACCTCGTATAAGCACCCAACACTGACACAAAGAACAATGCCAGAAACTCTATAGAACTTTGCCCCACTCAAATCAAAAAGTCATTTACAAGCCTGCAAAATGCAGCATCTTAAAGCTCATTTATTACTGTTAACTAAACATTTGTCCTAATGCCTGTAGAACTTGCGGTTTCTATTAAAATCTTAAAACAATAATGACATTGATAATAGGTTAGGTGCAGTTTATAATTGTTAAAAAGCAAACAACATAAACGTTTCTCATTATCATAATTATTATAATCGTAATATAAGTTTTGGTTTTACAGGTATTTAAACCTTTTTTTTTTGTTGTGTATGCATGCGCAATAAGTCACGCAATAGGAAATTAAGGGGTTGAACTCCTAATCATTGATTTGTAATCGGCAAGTTCTACTAAAAAACAATGTATTATGAAAAGGTCCTATAATCATTACAATTATTTTCATTAATTGACATTTCCTGTAAATACCTGGGGCAGGATCTGGCATTGTCATTTAATTATCGACAGGCACAGGCGCTTCTGTTTTATTATTATTATACGACGTATCTAGTACGTACTGAAGCGGTTACCACTATAACGGCTCACAATACTTGTCAGTGCGATGTTATCTTTCAGCGAGTAATAGCCTTCATCGATCAATGCAACACGTAATCTAGCAAAGTGACGATTCTTTGCTTTTTATACTTTGACCCAATCGACTTAACGGTGTGTCGGCAAAACTCATTAAAATCTTTAACGACATGATAAACTCATTAAAATCTTTAACGACATGATCGAGGTGATGCCTGTAGGTGACGCCGATGCAGTAGGTTCACCGTCTAGAGTTAGAGCTACAATGACTACACGGCACTCCGTATTAGTTTTAGCAAGATGTCTACTCCTAGACTGATCTGAGCCTGAACACCAGCTTTGTGAGGAGCAGACCGCCCTGTTGATGTTATGCGCGCGATTTTTACTTATTTAATTTACTCGCTACTAATTTGATATACACAAAAACAATAGCCGGTGAGCCCTCAGGCCTCAACCTTGCCTCGTAACCTCGTTTCGAATGTGTTTAATATTTTCCGAGTTTAAGACATTATTGTAGCAGATGATGGACCGCCTGAAAATTAATACGAGGGCTGCACTAAAAGTATCGGGAATGGAATATTTCCACTGTTCCTGTCATATTAAAATCTTTTTAATTGAAAACTCTTTGGTTTTAAAAATCGAATATCATTTATTTATTTTAAAAAAGATTCTCGGTCTTTTCACAAGGTTTTGTCAAACTTGTTCAGTCGTTGAGAAAATGGAATTGACTCGAGAAAGTTCAAGAGCGATGATCTATTATGACTTTCGAAGTGGTTTAACACAAAAGCAGTGTGTTTACCGGATGATTTCTGCATTTGGTGATGAAACCCCATCCAAAACCACAATTTATCGCTGGTTTGCTGAAATTCAACGTGGACGTGTCAAGCTCAGTGATGATCCCCGTCAAGGTCGTCCAAAAACTGCAGTCACCCAAGAAAACGTTGATGCTGTGCGTAAGCTGATTGAGGAAGATCGACATGTGACATACCGCGAAATTCAGGCAACTTTAGACATTGGCATGAGTCAAATACAAATAATCTTGCATGAACAATTCGGAGTCTGGATTTGTGCCCGATTGACATGGGACTTAAGCATAACTGGCGAAATGTGGGTGTACTTTAGGTACACCTCTGCCTAACCTTTCTGGGATTACAGGCGTGATGTTATGTTATGTGTGTTATGTGAACAATTAGGTGTAAAATGATGGATACCGCATTCGCTCTGTGAAGAGCAAAAAGCGGGTCGCGTTACTTCGTGCATCAGAACTCTCGAAAGATTCCACGCAGGATCCTCAAATGCTGTATACAACATCGTATCAGGTGACGAATCCTGGATATACGCGTACGAACCCGAAACAAAAAACCAGTCACGAGTTTGGGTGTTCGAAAATGAGTTAAAGCCAACAAAAATTGTTCGTTCACGGAGTGTTGCAAAAAAAATGGTGGCCACGTTTGTCTCCAAAACCGGCCATGTTACGACTATTCCTCTTGAGGGACAAAGAACGGTTAATGCAGAATGGTATGCTAGCATTTGTTTGCCACAGGTCGCTTCTGAACTCCGTAAAGAGAACTGCAACCGCCGCATCATCCTCCATCATGACAATGCGAGTTCTCACACCGCACACAGAACAAAAGAGTTTTTAGAGCAAGAAAACATAGAATTATTAGACCATCTGCCGTACAGCCCCGACCTAAGCCCTAATGATTTCTATACTTTTCCTAAAATAAAGAATAAATTGCGTGGACAGAGATTTTCATCACCTGAAGAAGCTGTGGACGCCTACAAAACGGCCATTTTGGAGACCCCAACTTCCGAATGGAATGGTTGCTTCAATGATTGGTTCCATCGTATGGAAAAATGTGTCAAATTTCGCGGAGAATATTTCGAAAAGCAATAAATACATTTTTTAATAGTAATGTTGTGTCGCTTCCTTGATCCCCGAAATTTTCAGTGCCGCCCTCGTATAAATCGAGTTATATTTAATATGCGGTTGGCAACGAAACCATTTTAACATTTGTAAAAATATAATTATTATGTAACAGTATAGTAGATATACCATTTGCTGTTATTTATACATTCACTCTTGCCTATGACTGCAGAACATAATCGAGACTGGTCCTTCGGGACTCTTAGCTGCTTAATATGCACATGATCTGGAATGTTCAATAATTTATTTTAGATTAATTTTCATTTATCAGCGTTGCGTACATATGCTGTACCAGTAAGTTACTTACTGGCATACATTCGTGCCCGATTGGGACTTGCAGGACTCGTGACCACATTGTCTACAAGGCACAGTGCGTATGGTAAGTTCGTGGTTGCCATGCGTGGCGGTTGTGTATTGGCGATGGAGCAGGAAGCCTCGCGGGATCCTGGGCGAGCAGTTGAGCTCATTAGCGACTGGCGACGTCACACGACCGCAACATCTACATGAAACTGACGCCATATACGTACTTCACACGTATTAAGCATGAGAAGTAGCTACAAATCACTTCACGTTGATTAGCTTTGCTATGGAGTAAACATGAAACCTATCACGATATGGATATTTTTATAGTGTGTTAGGTTTTCTCACAGCAAACACCCAAATTCACAAGCGATTCTATCTATTTAAAACTTTGCCCTTGGCAAAACATTTTCATTAGAAAACTTTTTGTTAACTTGTCAGTGTTTTAGAAATGAGTGAAACGTAAGAAAATAATTGCCTTCTAAATATCTAGCAAAAAGTGTTAGTATAACATGCGACACTTATCATTCACGCGTTTCTTACCATTCTGCGGTTCCGACTCCAGTCGAGATGAGACTACCTGTAGAGTGTGGACTGTAGCTACGCAACAAATATACGAGTTCCCGGTACAACAAAAGTGTATTTTACCATATTATTATATATATAAACGGGATTATAGCAAGGAAAATATTAACCTTTTTAGGAAACATATCGCCAGTCTCAGTTTCTCCGAAGTTTATGAATCTGATGACGTAAACAAATGTTTTGATTCTTTTTTTGAACTATTTAAATTAATATACGATCTCTGTTTCCCAGTTGTTAGACACAGAATATCTACAGTTACTAAACCAAAGTGGATTACACGTGGAGTAAAGCGTTGTAGTAGAACTAGACGATGTTTATTGTGGAAATATAGATTGACTCGAGACAGTGACTCAAAAATGGCATTCAAGACCTTTTCGAAAAGATATCAAAGCGTCATCAAACTAACACAGAAAGCACAGAATTCTTATTTTATTGGAACAAGCACTAACAAGTCGAAGGCAACTTGGAAAGTTATTAAATCTATAAAGCCTAACATTCCTAAAAGTAATATAAATGCGATTAATGTAAATGGTAAATACATAACAGAACCGAAAGAGATAGCACAACAATTTAATGACAATTTCGTATCCTCAGTGCAACCGAATGCTGACTATTCAAAGTCAAATGATTTTAAAACGCCAGGATCATATAAATCCATGTTTATGTCACCAACCATACCAAAAGACATAATTACAATAATAAATTCTCTCAAAAATACTAGCAGTACAGGCTATGATGATATTAACACCGCAGTAGTCAAATCAGTTGCTCTTATTATAGCACCCATATTAAGTGACATTATAAATATAAGTATTCAGAAAGGCATTTTTCCCGATAAGTTAAAGATTTCAATAATAAAGCCATTACACAAAAAGGATGACAAAACAAAAGTTACCAATTACAGGCCAGTGGCACTGATACCTATTTTTTCAAAAAAAATTGAGAAAGTTTTATATAACAGCATAAACAGCTATTTAGAAAAAAATCATATATTTTGCAAGGAACAAATGGGCTTTAGGAAAAATAGAACCATTAATATGGCTATATATAACTTTTTAGAAAAAATACATCATAACATGGATAACAAAAAACCAGTGATGGCGATGTTTATGGACATGACTAGGGCGTTTGACTTTGTAGACCATAACATGCTATTAACTAAGCTCGAAAGATATGGTATCAGGGGTAACGTGCTTAATTTGATAAAATCTTATTTAGAGAATAGAAGTCAAATTACACAAATTAATAGAGTAAATATAAGGACCAAAACTGAGGTAGTTTTCACCTCTAGCTCAAGAATACTGTCATGTGGTGTGCCGCAGGGTTCTGTGTTAGGGCCCTTACTTTTTATTTGTTATATCAATGACTTTCCCCAAGTAGTCGAACATCAAATGTCACTATTTGCCGACGACAGCACTGTTATTTATGATACTGGCACCTTAACAGAAATAGAAGAGCATGTGAACAATAGCCTTACTCCTATTATCGACTGGTTAAATATTAATAACCTTAAAATAAATCTAACCAAAACTAAAGTTATGAATTTTAGAATTAGACACAAGGAGCAATAACAGTTCCAAATAAACTATAGAGGGAATAAAATACTTGAAGCTAGTGTTACAAAATTTCTTGGACTATATATTGACAATGACATGACATGGAGGACTCAAATTGAAAGTGTTTGTGGAAAACTTAGTAAATTTTCATATGCTCTTTATATGCTGGGTAAAATTGCTAATAAGACCGCCTTACTCGCAGCTTATCATGGTTATGTCGCCTCGGCTCTGCGGTATGGCCTCATATTCTGGGGAAATGCCCCAAAGATACAAGAAGTACTTATAGCACAGAAAAAATGTATCCGAGCGATTTGTAGAATAAAACAGAGGGAATCATGCAAGCCACATTTTCATAAGCTTAAAATATTAACTTTACCGTCACTCTATATTTATGAAGCCTGTATTTTTGTAAAACACAATATGAATTTGTATAGATTTGTAGAAAGTAAACGGCGCTCAAAAAAGTTGCAGGTGTTAGCAACAAAAACAAAATTTCATAGCAGCAGCTTTTATGCAATGGCTCAAAAACTATATAATAAGTTACCAGGACAAGTTATCTCAAGTAGTAACATAAACGAATTTAAAAGAAATCTATTCGCATTATTAAATAACAAGGTGTATTATTCTGTTGACGAATATTTAAATGACAATTTTTAATTATAAGACATGTTATGCTAAATCCAATCTGTTAATGATGTGACATACTATATAATTTTGTAATTTTGAATATTGTATGATAGAATCTTTGATATTTTGTATGCCTTTTGGCGGGACACAGCTCGGATCTAATGTATTATAACACCTTCTGTATGTACCCTGTGTTCACGAAATAAATAAATTTGAATTTGAATTTGAGTTTGCGGCAAAAAGATTCATTAACGTAACAAAATACCTTAAAAACGAACACCGACGCGGGATCATTCGTCTAAATTATAATAGACATTTCTTCGTGAGACTTGGAATGGTTCACGTTGAGTGTGCCGCTTATAAGGAGCAAACTAAACTTAATATTTGAATAAAAATCGCCAACTGATCATAGCAGTAGGGAGTAAATCAGACTAACTCTATCAATTTATGCTACAAAGTAAATTAAACAAATAGAACCAACATTTCAAAAGTCTGTATTCATAGATATTTTGTCGAAATGGAAAAGTGAGAAGATGCGCCAAAAGCTCGGCTTCATCATTTCGCTATAATTATGTAAGTAATTATTTAGGGATTCATAGAACTTCACAGTGCGGAGAAAGCGGATGAAAAAGTTGCCAGACATAAACATGAGTTACACACATAGTTCATAAAAACTTTTTCATGTAGACCACTTTCTATTTTGATATTATTTTACTGTCGCCGAAATCAATTTTATTTAATGACGTTGTGACTTCCTGTGTAGCTTTTGCGACACCCGGGAAGTGTAACTTTTTAAGAGTGTGAAATATAGCAAAACTACGTTAGAAATGGTGTAAAATTATCAAGGGACGACGGATAGTCGTTAAGATTCGACGCGTCGCGCGGCGTGCTCGCCGAGAGTCGAAGCTGTGAACGAGCGTTTGGAGACGCGAGACGGTACAAAGGATCAGAGGCGTGTAAGTGATCTTTGTAAAGACGGCAATACAGTCATGTTGGTCATAGTTGGCGGAGCGAAGACGAGTACCAGCCTATAGACATTCCATTTGTCGAGCCTCGCCATTGCTCGTCCACGCTCGCCTAGCTGGCAGTGCAGGCGAGCGCCAACGGTTATACGGTTCGTTTGGCGTGCCTTGCCACCACTCGGGATCGCTCGCTACTACTCTTCTCACTTCAGATCAGTGTCGATTCGAAATGTCTACGCTCGCGTTGGCTGAGGCTTGGCCAACATGTAGACAGTAGCACTCGCCTTGTACGAATTTGCCTACGCCCGCGTTGGCTGAGGCTTGGCCAACATGTAGACAGTAGCACTCGCCTTGTATCAACTTGCCTACGCTCGCGTTTGCTGAGGCTTGGCCAACATCTAGACAGTAGCACTCGCCTTGTATGAATTAGCCTACGCCCGCGTTGGCTGAGGCTTGGCCAACATGTAGACAGTAGCACTCGCCTTGTACGAATTTGCCTACGCCCGCGTTGGCTGAGGCTTGGCCAACATGTAGACAGTAGCACTCGCCTTGTATCAATTTGCCTACGCTCGCGTTGGCTGAGGCTTGGCCAACATGTATTGCCGGCTTAACGTGTAAACACACTTGTTACGAACACGGATTATAGTGTATTCTGTCAATCAAAATGTTGACGGCCCTTGGCGGAAGCAATTTTCTTCACAAATCGCAAGGTGAATTCTTAAAAAACGGACACTAAAATAATAACCGTAATTCGTCACAGTATAATTGCACGTATGATACTTCCTGTACTTATGTTATGATGTAGGTACTAGTCTAGAGTCCAGTATACACGTTTTTGGTAGAATATTCGAGTCGGGTCGTGTTTGTGGCTCGGTTTCAACTACCTGAGTCCCTGACTCTATGAATATTTCATTAGATGAGCGTCGGCAGACCATCGCTCAACATAACATAAGTTTGATGAGAATCATGCTTATGATTGTATTAGGGAAGATGACAATTTTTTAATTTTTATCTTACAAAAATGTTTGTTTTCAAATAATGCAAACCATGCTATAAAAAGTGTGAAAGCTTAAAAAATTGCCAAGTTATAAACATTTTAAAGTAAGTGTTAGACAAGGACAGCATTATCGTAGAAGTGACGTCACGACTATGTAACTTCATACTAGCGCCATACATAATCCCCTCCAAAAAGTTTAAAAGCGTGTAGCTTCTTCATAATTACATCGATTTAACTGATTTTTTCAATTATCGCATTTTTATTAAGCCTTCTTTGAAATTACATGATTTTTTCGAACATTTGTAATATTAGTCATCATCCCTTTTGTACAGCAGATGCATGACTCGAGCGGATAAACAGAACCCGTGCCGCGACGAAAAGCGAAAAAAGCTGCTGAAAGGTTGGACCAGCAGAGTTCAAATTCAAATCATCTTATCAGTATGTTTTTTTTTTTCTTTCCACAAATTACAGATATAGTATTTAATAGTCTACAGACACAGTTTCATAGTTATTTGTGGAAGACTGGTGCCTAAACTAAGTTTTTTACAAAACCTGTATGTCAGGTCACCAGGCCCCCATAACAAAGTTTCACATTATTTTCGTTGCACTGGACACGATCTGATTCGTATATCTTATAGAAATAGAAATTAAGTATTGTATGTAGTAGGTACATGGTTATTTACAGGGTTGACAATTAATGTGTACCAAACTACAACTAAAATGGTGGTGAGGTGCTGCATTCCCAGCTAGGATATAGAATAAGCTGTTTATGGGAGTACAGTGCCAGTCCCCATCCGGTATTATACAATTGTACACAGTATGTGGCTTAACACTAGTCTTCTACTACAATTATATTATTATTTGTGACATGGTGTAACCAAAAAAATATGAAAATTTACTTTATATAGATGTTAACATTTTCGAGGTAATAACGACGGTTTCGAGTTTAGTCGTGCGGGCGACAGGTCGCATGCGGCGGGTGACTAAAATCAACCGTGAAAATACTCAGTCGCAGGCGCTCGCCCGCCGCATGAAGGTCGACATTTTGATGCAAACTGAATTAGTAATTCGGCTTGTGAGGCGATTTGCTAAGCGAGCACCAGCACGGAGAAAATCGACTTAGTGTCAATCTATGGGGGATTGACACTAAGTCGATTTTCTCCGTGCTTCCCACGCTGATAGCTGAATAATTTTAAAGTATCTACTAATAAAAATTAAATATAAAAAACTTTTTTTTAATTGAAAAGAGTATGCTTAGATGGTTTGATCATGTTGAGCGGATGAATGAAAGGAGACTAACAAAAAGTATTTACAAGGCAGGTATGAGTGGAAACGCCGGGAGGGGACGCGCTAGGAGGGCATATAATGACCTTATTGGTGGTGTTCTTCAGAAAGGTCAGGTGCGTAGTACTCGCAACCGGCGCTCGTGTATGACCAGATGTATGACCGTAAACGAGGCAAAAGGAGTATGTAAGGATCGTAGCGACCTGTGGTTTCTGCCTACCGCCATGGGAAAAAGGCTTGAGTTTATGTACGTATGTATGTGCGTACTTATTACATTAAGGGCATAGTTGAATATCAATGATATTTCATAATGACAGTGTTTAAGTTAGGTCATCACAGATCAACACACAGCACATTCACAGCGATTACCGGCGTTGTGACAACACAAGGATACCGACTGCACAATACATCGGCATGGGAACTAGGTGGAACCTGGCTAAGAAGTTCCCTCGAATGCTCCACCTTCATACAATGCATATCGTAACCGCAACCACACGTGGTGGGAAAATAATATTAGGTATAAACACACCGACACCGATAAGATAAGTGACGAACATTGCAGACATGACCTATTTAGGTACCTTATCACGCTAAATGTACACAAAAACAGAACGCAGATATTGGAGGAGATACAGATAATATAATCAGTAAAGTAATCTTCATTGACCCAGCTACTGGGCTGCGAGCATGTTCGCGTTACGGCACTGATGTCCTGTTTTGATGGTCCTGGCAGCACAACAAGAGGGCTTTTGGTAGCTTCACTTCTGCAATTTGTCGACATTTTGGATTTATTGAGGCACAATAAAGAACTGTTTCAACAACCGACATTGACATTCAAGATTAATAACACGGACTACAAACAAAGTATGAAAATTTCGTTAGTATTTAGTAACGGATTTGTGCAAAAACGGAGATTACAGCTGGAGGAGTGGAGGACAATGCTCAGTGGTTGCATAAAGGCTCGTTCACACCGGCGCGACGCCACGGTCGCGCGCGATTCTGCGATATTACATCTGTAGAACAATTTCTATGAAAACGTGCGCGACAGTTCACACAGGAGTTACCTGTCGCGCCGCGACACTGTCGCAGCGACGAGCAGCGAGAGTCGCGTAGCGCTTGCTACGCGACGCGACACAAGACAATATAAAATTCGCTGTGACTCGAAGCTGAGCTCCTCCTCCCGACCCTTGCTCGAGCCAGCCCGCGCCGCTGAGCCTGTAGCTTTAAATTCGTCCCAAAATCAAATAAATCCTGATCCAGCTAGTCCCTTGCTGCCCTCTTCCAGCGACGCCCTGAGCCGAGGTCCGTACCCCACAGGGGGTGCCCTTAGCGTTGTCGCTTAGTTTTAGTTAGTATTTAAGTTTAAGTCCTGGCTGGAGGCCTTAATTTATTAGGGCACCACAGGCAAGTCCGCTTAAGCAGACGACAACCTTGCAGGTTGACCTGCGAGATGCCAAACTCAAAAAAAAAAAAGCCGAGCTCAGTATCAGACGATCTTTGTCAGAGGACGAAGGCAGGTCTGTGCATGTTTGTTGAGCGTGGGGTCCTAGGTTCGATTCCCAGGTCGGTCGACACGACCTAACTTTTTTTTTTTTTTCCGGTGTGAAAAATCCTCATAGATGTCGTCCGCCCTGAGGCGGGCGGAGGGGTCTGTCAGACTCTTACTGACGAAAAACCACCCCGGTGTTCCATCTCACACCTACGTCGGGGTCGCGGGAACATACGATTCTTCCGCAACCCCGACTGGTGCCGGACCGCCTCGGCGGGCCTCCTCGTGTCCGCCGTCCCTGGACCCATTTATACACAACCCAACCTAAACTAACATTTTAGTAAAATGAAATCATACGCAAAATAGTGTGTCATTGAAATAATATGACCCTTATCTCATTGTCTTAAGGTTTATAAAAATATATAATTGATTAAATTAATTTCAAACCCAAATACTAATTGAAAATTTGTTTTTGGCGGCGTGCGACGTGGCCAAAGGAGTAGGTACCTTTTGAAGATGCGGCAAGACAGCCGCTGCTAAAACCGCGTCGCGTCGACTACAGCTTGTAGCACAACACACACACGTGACGTTGCGTTTGCTGAGCGTTGGGTCCTAGTTTCGATACCCCAGTCAGTCGACAAAATCCAATCTAACCTAAGTAGGTACCTAAGAAACTGGCCAATTTGGACGTGCCAAGTGACTTAGGTGGGCGTAATTACTTTTTTTTTTACGGAAGTTTAGTTTCCAATCTAAGTGATTTCGTAAGAGTAACATTAACTTATACTCCTAATGTTATTTTATAAAATTCATTCCTTTTTCTTTTCTGTATTTTACGAACAATAAATGATTACTGCCAAACATCTTAATAAAATAAATTTAATTGCGGGTTACGGGCACATGAGTACATTACTCACTTTATTCTTCACATTACTGTTACGGGAGCGTACACGGGGCGCCCAGCAGCGGCTTCTCTTTGAAAAAGGGCAATCGAACCTAGGACCCCACGCTCAGCAAACACGCACAGACCTGCCTTCGCAGGTCAACCTATGAGGTTGTCGTCTGGTTAGACGGACTTGCACCATGAGCTCAACTTGGACTGCATCACCATTTATAGTCTCGTCTGATGTAGCCGCGATATCGCCGCTACACCATACAAAATCGTCTATTGGTGTGGCGCCGCGTCGCTAGCGCTGGCGCTCTCACACTGGCGCTACAAGTCGGACATTCTGAGGGCTGATACAGATCTGTCAGCACGGAATCGCCTTTTGCCAGCCCATGCTGTATCCCCCCCCCCCCCCTAAGAAATGACAATCCCTAGCGATTGAAAAGGATAGAGCATGAAAAACGGCGATTCCGTGCTGACAGATGTGAGTCAACCCTAAACCTCTTAAATGCCAAGATTCTTAAAGGCCTATATTGTAACATTATGAGCTTCGATGAATCAAAACTTGTGTCCATATAGGTAACAGCTGAAAATCTCAGCCATATCATGTAGGCTCCAGTCCCATGTGAATACGGTATGAATGATTAAGCGATGCTACGTGAGTACGTGCTCTCACTTCTGGCGCGCCTCTGAATCCTCTGATAAATATTCAAACATCCTTCAACAGCCCACTGAATACGTGAATACAAACAACTGCAAGCTATTCACGAGTCTCGCCGGAACTTCAAGACGAAGACTATCAACACTCGACCACCTTGAGCCTGAACAATTAATTCGACGTTATCAACATACGTTTAAATAAACATGATGATCGATTCGCTTTGTCCATTCAATTTTAAAAGTTTATTAACCATTGTTAACGGACTTATCTTTAGTTAGATGATTTATGAATTACTGCTTTGCCATGACGATCAAAATAAACATTCCCTGAACTAGCGTGACAAATCAATGATCAATTCCGATTTTAAAATGTTAAACATAAATACATAGCTGAGAGCCTACTCTCATATCAACCTCCACGACGACACACGACACGACACGAACGAAGGGTTGTTGTCAGTTAACCTAATCAACCTCCACGACGACACACGACACGACACGAACGAAGGGGTGTTGTCAGTTAACCTATTTCCTTATGTCTGTCTGTTTGTCCGTGGCACCGTAGCTCCCAAAAGGATAGTCCGATTTCGAAAGTTTTTAGATGTACTTGTTTTATATTAGAAGGCTGGTTTATTCTAGGTACTTTTTTTGCTATGATTCATGAAAATTTGTTCAGCCATTTAAAAGATAACTTGCTCTTTTCTGATTGAAGTAGGGATCTCTGTCATACATTAGTAAATTATTGCCCATTTACTCGACCGATACACTTGGGATATGGTACACCGTCATAATGTGGTACCCTTGACTTGACCTGATACTGCAGCCACCAGGAAAGTCTGCGGACTAACTCCTAACTCATTCAGTTGGTCTCGACTCGTCTGGAACTCGACCTAACTTATCGTAGACCCGCCGAGTTTAGACCCGTTGGTCTAGAAGTCTAGATTAGAACTTAGTTGGTAGGCAGACGGTGAAAAGGACGTGATGAGTAAGCTGGTCGTTTATTCTCCGATCATGTGAATCCATGGTTGAAGAAAAGACAATGTACATAATGATAGACTAGAATGTAGTCGTAGACAGGTCGGTTTGTACGGGATTAGGAAACGTTGGTCATGAATGTGTGGCGCGACGTGTTTATGACTCCCATAACATCTAGTTCAGTTTCGATCGCTTTATGAGCACTGATCTCATCCTTTATGATATACCTACCTTGTTTAAATTCCCAAACTATGTACCCACGTGGTCACTTTGTCACGCTTACAATCAGGCTGCCCCGCAGTCTGGCCGGCGGAGCGCGTTACATGGTGACACGCCATAACGGTGACCTGACATTTGTATAATTTGTTGCTCATTTTGCACACACAATATGTAGTAACCACAGACCTACACTGATGTGTGACGGCATAGTCTTCGCGACACGGTTCGACTGCGAGCTCCACAAAACTTGACTTCAATGAAACGAGGTAATATTTATTTAATAACACAATTAGCTCGTGTAATTACATCAACACCGCTAATGAGCGCACTATACCGTACGTCCTTGTTAATCGTTCACTCTCTATTATCGCACGTACATTCGACGAGTATTTTCGGAAGATAGAAATGGTAATTTCCAACCACTGCGGAATAACTCCACCAAATAAGAAGCCAAGACTTTATTCAACAAAAATAACTAGGAATAAACAGAACGATACTTAAGGAAGGGACTGAGGGCTGTTACTCAAGTGTTTGATCCACGTCCAGCACGAACTAGAGCAACTAGCAGTTGTACACGTGATTTATTGACAACATCCAGTTTCTTATAAACGAGAATGGAATTGTGAAAGGTATGTACTACTGGGTAAATATTGATTTGAACGTGTTGGACCGTTTGTGTTTTGAACTGGCTGGATGTAAATGTAAAGTGAATTGTAATCTGTATTTAATGTGAATTTGAATAATTATCTTCAGTTTCCAATGAGCCGGCCGCGGCCCATTGGCTTTGAAAGGTTCTACATCCCACCCTCATGCTTACGAATGTTTGGCATACGCGAATAGCTACATTGGGCTAACACGCCAATAAATAAATGACTTTCGTCATCTTCGTTGTCCAATAAGTTGTAGTTGTCTTGAGAATGAGAGGATCTCTGTCTATGAGTGAAATATCTGTGAATGAGTGGATCTGTGTACCACCTGAGGCTAAACTCATGCATGTGCAATCTTGCGACGTGTTCCGGGACTTGTGAGTGTGCCTGTCACGTATCGCATGTTCGCAGCTCGCAATTTCCAAGCGCTGCTAGCTATGGATACTTGGAAGGAGTTTGTCTTCATACTATATAATAATATAACTCACCATTTTGGCGAGCATGGTGTCCATCTGCGGCTGGTGCGTGGCGGTGAGCAGTTGTCGGATGCGGCTGGCGTTGGCGACGCACTGCGCCATGCAGCGCTGCAGCGCGGCGGCCTGGCGCACCAGCGACGCGCTGAGCGGGGCGTCGGCCCCGGGCGCACCCGCGCCGCGCAGCACGCTCTCCAGCACGTGCGCGTGCTGCGACACGTAGTCCAGGCAGCGCCGCAGCTCCACCGCCTCGCGTCGCTGCCGCTCTGCAAAAACGTCAAAACTAGCAGACCTGACCTCATTTACTGATCACTACATCAATTGGAATGCAGGTTGCTACAATCCCTTTCTGGCAGACGTGGCCTCCCCAACAAGTGTAAATTCAATCAGGATGGCTGAGCTAACGCTGGCTCAACTCAAGGTCTGTCTGTTGTCACCTTCCTTAGGCCAGTTGGTCCTTTCAGAGTTCGTTCAGTGCTCTATACTAGGATATAATTGATAGATTATTTTAAGCTGTCATAAACTTAAGAAATATTTTAATTATTCATGATTCATTTGTAATAAGGAAGTAGAAAACATGATGTGCTAACCCCATTGACATAGTGTGGCAATGATGAAACCAAGAATAATCAGTTGGTGTTGGGGTTCCAACATTTCTGACAATTACTAGGTAGATTGGCTTGTTGGCCTAGTGGTCGCTATCGCTACTGCTGAGCATGAGGTCCTGGGTTTGATTCCCAGGTCGGGCAACATGTTATTGGGTTTTTCTATCTGGAATGTCTCAGTAGCAGCCCGGAGTAAAAGGCAATAGGCTCGCCACCTATTACATTGGACCTTGAATATGGGTGTACTATAGATACACCTCTGCCCAACACTTAGGGGAAACAAGGCGTGATGTTGTGTGTACTAGGTACCTCCACAAAGTAGAAATAAACCAATTCTATTGTTGCATTTTAGTTAGGTACATACCGAATAAATGGATAAATGAATTAATGAAACCTTTTTTTATCCCTGTAACACAGGAAAAAGCAAAAACATTTTCAAAGATGCCAATTTACACCACATACAAATAACATGTTTCAACTCATTAATTTATCTAGGACAGGGGCTCATTAGGAACCGCAGTGGGTTATTTGTAAAAGCAATCATGTTTTGGGTAATTTTGATGAGGTAATGTGAGAACGACATTAGAAGAAATTAGACTGACAACAAGAAATATCCAAATTAAATACACCTATTTGAAAATCAAAGTACGTAAATATACAAAATACACGATTTTTTAATAACTTTCATTCAAAACAACCAGTTCCATTTCGTAAAATAAGTAGTAATTGGTGCGATTCATTTACCATGGAAATCATAGATTCTCTGTGTTCTTCTCAAATATTTCTCTTCCTGCAGCTGCCTGTCGACCTGTGCCTGTTTATCACGAGCCTCCAGCACCTCCAGGAACGACGAAAACAACGATTTCCTTTCGTTCGTGTTTGTAACGGTTTCTTGCATTGTGATAGTAAAAAAACGGCGATTAATAAATGATAACTAAAAAGTTACTGAATTTTTCAAATATGCTTTCGAAATCTAAACGGTTTATTTCAAACATAAAAACAGGAAACAAACGAGTTGTTAAATTAAATCGAAATCAAATTCAAAACCACACAACCTCCACACTGGCCTCACTGACAACAACTGATCATAGACAATACGATAGACAGATGATTTAAACCATAGACCACAGTACAAACTGCTTGTTGTTACCTTGCCGCTGCCTATAACTGAACAAAACTTTCAGAGACAGTCTACTTTACGGAGCTGTTGGTAAACATTCGTGCAGCACTGTTGTATCTTTACGCCGCCATTGTTTTAATAAGTTTACTTTTGAATCGATCACAAAACTAGATATAATTATGTATGCGACTTGCAGTGTAGCACTATTAAAAGACGAGCTTAAAAAAGGAAAGAGTGTATCATGTGTTTATGGGAATAGTTAGTATTTCGCTTCTCATCTCACCACATCCTTTAGTCTATAAAGATGTCTAACATTGAAACGGCTGTGTTTGTGTTCAATAATGTACCTTCAAATGAGAAATCGTAGGACACTCAGTTAACTGATACTTTACACTATTACCGCTGAAAAGCATACTTTTAACTATTCTTGAAATTCTGTATTTTATACTATTATTATAACCTTAGAATATTTTCTTTTACTGACATTTCCATCATAAATTGTTGTGGACTTGAATTTGAACGATTTTTTTTTACGAGAATTGGCTTTCTGAAATATCACCGAACCTTTCACAAGGCTTGTGTGGTCTTCACTGTAAGCCACTTTATTGTTTCTGACCGACTATCATTTATAATTAAGTTTAAGTATTTATCATTTTTTATTATTGTAAGAAACATCTGTAAGGATAAATATGGGCCTTCAGCCCAAAAAATATCTGTATAATCTTCAAAGTAAGTGAGCCCGGTGAGCCCCGGCGACCAGCCGCACCAGGTGCTGGATGGCGTTAGCCGTTGCAGTCCCACCACTACCTGAGTCTACATCCCATTCAAGACTGACAGCAGTGATGTCATATCTACCAACTTTTTGGTAGATCTACCAATTTTCACTTCAGTCTACCTATCTACCACCCTAGACCTAAAACTAACTATTTTTTAAATTAGTTAGACTTATACCACTTTGAATTATTTTTATATCGACGAGTGACGCGGACGTTGCGATGTGTTGCATGAGCCATGCGACGATGCGTCAAGCATACATAGAGACATAGAGTCCAGGCCATAAACCACAAAAAAAAACGTCAGCAACAGTTCGCCGTTCGCGCCCATGGACATTATCACAGAACACTATAACTCCTTTTTACACATTCTTATACATATATTGTTCTGTGGCCCATTCCCGGTTGGTTTGTTGCGGAATCAATGGTGAATCTTTGCTCCTGTTTTGTTTTGAAAACTAAATAACTACGTATTAACTGTGCTGGTTGCTGTTTGTTCTGTGTTGCGTGCATTTATTTATAAAATGGATTTGACAGCAGTGAGCAGCGAAAGCGATGCAGAGTTTTAGGTTAGGAACTCTGCCACGAAAAGCTAGTAAAAGGCACTAAGACCAAAAATATTCGAAATTATGGAAGAAAGACAAGGAATTTTCAGGTTGGCTTCAAGAAAGTACTAACCAAATTTTACATTCTACCAACATTTGGCACATAATCGACTATTTTTTTTTAAATTCGGGTTGGCAACACTGACTGACAATGTCCGATAGGGATGTCGGAAGTGAAAAATTATATCGAAATATCGATGTATCGATATTTAATAAAATATCAATGTCGACCTCGATATATCGAGGAAAAATATCGATATATCGATACATCGGGCAATTTTTTTGAAATTTCCGGTTTCAAAATAATAATGTATGTAGTTCAGTCTGGTTCAATAAGAGGTAATATTGTTTTTTTTATAAATATTGCACAATATGTAATAATATAAATAAATAAATAATGTATGAAAATCTTAATAAAACTAAGGTATTTTATAATTATTATTCTTTATTATTATGCAAAATTAGAAAATATCAAAAGCTAAATAGCAATATTGTACTATTTTTAAGACTTATTTATTATTTCAGGCAAACCAGTTTTTGTCCGGTAGTGAAAGTAGAAAAATTGTGCTCTTCACATGCTCCGCTGTCATGTGGCTTTGAATTTCTGTTAAAATATTCTGTTGTTATTAACAGAATATAATACATCCATAATCAGCCTATTATGTTCCCACGGCTGGAACACAGGCCTCCTCTCTGTGAGAGGGAATGGGCCGTAATCCAACATAATATAATACACAATATACAATCTCCACTAACATTTTTAACATCTACCCTACTAAAAACGCTAATCGGTTATTTTTGTTTACTGATTATTGTATTTTCTCTGTAAGTGATTATTGTTATCGTTTGAGAAAACAAATATCTTGAACAGTTATAAAATAAATTTGAAAAAATATCGTTTTCGATACGATTTTCTAAATTGAATATTTTGTATCGATATATCGATGTATCGGTCCAGAATATATCGCCAAAAAATATCGATATATCGAATCAGAAATATCGATACATCGATGTATCGATATTTTTTCAACAAGCCTAGTGTCCGAAGCTGAAGTCCACGAGAAGCTCTCACATCTCATATAAATGTGACTTACAATTAGCTCCGGCAAAACGTAACGTTATAACCACTGGTAAAAAGCAACTGTAGTGGAAATGTAAATAATATAGGAACATTTTAGTGGTTATTCTATGTTTGTTCACTTTTTGTTGAAGACTGGAGGCGTAAGACAGGAATAACCTGATCGGAGTTGAAAACCAACTCAAGGATGATATTCCTGCTTGAAAAACTTAAGAGATGTTTATGTTATGTTTTTTGTAAAAAAAATATGTTATAAAATCACACATACCCTTACTATAATTTACATAAACTCACCCCACAACTGCCCGTAGGTAATGGAAACTGACAAAACTAACTTACTTCTCTTGGGAGCATCTGTTGGAGTTTGCATCACAGAGGATGATCTCCTTACTAGCCGTTGCTATGGACTTTTTTCCTAACAGACTTGTCACTCATTGTACAATATAATTAACCATGTATCAAATTATCACATTGTTTTATTTTATGTGTAATTGAATAAAACTATCAATTGGTAGCAGAGCGTGGTTTGTTCGAGGAACGATGTCGTCATCATATCGTATAGAACCACTAAGTAAAACTAATTATGATACCTGGTGCGTACAGGCTGAGGCCATCTTAATAAAAAATGAGTTAAGGGAATACGTGAGCGGAGCTACAAAATTTCCGTGAACACGACTGCCGAAGAGACAGAGAAGTTCCTAAAAAGGAACATGATGGCTCGTACTGAAATCATGCTATTGATGTCTCCACCTCAGCTCAAGCAGGTAACTGGCTGTAAAACATCTAAAGAGGTTTGGGACAAACTGAAGTCTATTCATCAAAGTTCGGGACCCGCGCGAAAAGCAACTTTGCTTAAACAGCTCGTTCTGAAGAAAATGACTGAGAAAGACGATGTTCAGGATCACTTAAGCAATTTTATGGACGTGGTTGATAAACTAGCAACAATGGGTGTGGAAATCCATCCAGAACTATTAAGCATTATGATGCAGTAAAGCCTGCCACAAAGTTTCGAAAGTTTTAGGATTGCCATCGAAACAAGAGATAGTTTGCCAAGTCCAGATAACTTAAAAAATTAAATTATTGAAGAAAGTGAAGCCAGAAAGAACAACAACAATAGAGATAATGCTGAAAATGTTTTTTATGGCAAAAATAAAAGATAAGGAAATAACAATACCAGCGGAACATTCAAATTCAGATGCAACAAATGCAAAAGAAACGGACAAAAGGCTTTTGAACGCCAAGCGAGAGCCGGATTTAATGAAAATAATTCTAGTCATGGAATTTTTAGTGTACAACCAATTTGCCTAACGACTGCGAAGCATTTGAATAAAAATATTTGGTGCCTCGACAGCGGATGCACATCTCAAATGTGCAGCGATGCGGAAAAAATTGACAGCATAAATAGTGAGTCTGAAACATTGAAACTAGCTTCAGATCAGTATGTCACTCAAGTAAAAGGCAAAGGAAAAATCACGATTAGAGTGAAGGATGGACACTACGATATAAATAACGCTCAGGCAATAATAAAGAATAGTGGCGGCAAGATTGTTCTCAAGGCGAATAGAGAGAATGATTTGTACTACTTGAAATTTTACGAAGTAGAAAAGGCCAACGCAGTGGTAGAAGATACAAATAGTGGCACAAGAAACTCGGACACTGAAATGAATCTGACTTGAAAGCAGCATCCAAGAAGGAACTAATAAAAGGATTAGAAATTAAAGAAAAGGAAAAGTTGGGACACTGTGAAACATGTCTGAAAGGAAAGATGACGAGCTTACCATTTAATACCTCAGACGGTATAAAAACAAGAGAGCCACTGGAAATTATACATACCGACGTGTGTGGACCTATGCAAGTAGAAACTCATGCTGGATCAAGATACTTCGTGACTTTTATTGATGATTTCACTAGATATTGCTGCGTATATTTCATGAAAATTAAAAGCGAGGTATTTGAGATTATTAACAGAATACAAAAACATGGTCGAAAATGTATTAAAGCATAAAATACAATATTTACAATCGGACAATGGTACAGAGTACATGAACAAAATGTTTAATGAATATTTAGTTCAACATGGAATACAACGTAGACTAACGTCACCCTACACACCACAAAGTAATGGACTTGCAGAACGTAAAAATCGGACAATAGTCGAAAAGGCAAGATGCCTAATGCTTGAATCAAATGTTCCAGAGGAGCTGTGGGCAAATGCTATTCATACAGCAAACTATGTAACGAATAGATGCCCAACTAAAGCCCTAAATGGACAGACGCCCTTCCAAAAATGGATTGGTCGGTAACCATCTGCAAGACACCTACATATATTCGGTCAAAAAGCGTTTGTCCTAAGGAAAGGACCTAAAAGAGGATGGAAATTTGCTCCTCGAGCCACCGAAGGCGTATTTGTTGGATATGCAAAATGTGCCAGAGGGTACCGAATCTTCATTCCTGACCCAAAAGAATTCATAATAAGCAGGTACGTAAAATGTGTAAATATTATGTTTTACGGAAAGTACTGTTAAAATTTTGAGGAAACAAAGAATCAGACAGTTAACCTAAAAGACAACCAGTAGAAAAAACAACCGAGATGATAAAAATCGACGTAAACGTTAAAAATAAATCGCCAAAATCTGACGAAATACCTAATTCTTCAACGCAGTATGTAACCCCATCATTGACACAGCTTGACACTCCATCACACGACGTTTTCGGAGATACATTCAATGATGCCGTTGATGAATTTAATGAAAATATTGTAGAAGCAGTAGTCGAACATCATGAGGAACATGAAGCAACCGAAGGCGAAACAGCTCATGATGATGCCAATAACAGAAAACAATCTCAAAGAAAAAGAAAATTGCCAGTATGGGCTAAGGATTATGAGATAGAAGGCAGAAACGACAAGGAAATTACTGCTAAAACAGTAAATCTATGCGAGGAAAAAGAAGAGGGAGATGAAAGATATAAGCATGATGCTATAAAAGCAGAAATTAGAGCACAAGTAAAGAACGGTACGTGGAATATCGCAAAACGAGAAAAAGAAATGAATCTTGTAGATTTCAAAATGATAAAAAAAAATTGAGGTAAAGAAAGCGAGACTCGTTGCAAGAGGATTTAGGCAAAGACCAGCACCCTAATTGCGTAACACATTTTCGTTAACGATTACGACTAATCTGTTTGATTTTGACAGTTCAACAACATTCATTGCGTTATTTACATTGTTGAGCTGAGTTTTTATCGAACTTATGAAGCAATGGATTAGCAATCTGTTTCAAAACGATTCAGATTCCGATTTATTGTGTGTTACGCAATTAGGGTGCTGGATTTGATTACAATGAGATATATTCTCCCGGTGCAAAGCTAAGTTCAATTAGAAGCATCATCGCTATATGTGTGGAAGAGGAATTAAAACTTAACCAAATGGATGTCACGACAGCTTACCTAAATGGCGAGTTATCTAACTCGCCATTTAGGTAAGAAAATAGCAATGGAGATGCCAGATTACTTGGAAGAATATGTGGCAGAAATATTGGTGGAAGAAAGTGGTAATAATGATTTAACACTGTTCCATAAAGCTAAGAAAATGTTAGAAGACTTGAGAAACATTAGAGGAGAGAAAGTATGCCATCTCGAAAAAGCACTCTACGGCTTGAAGCAGTCAGGTCGACTATGGTACCTAAAACTGAGTAGCGAACTAGAAAAAATGGGATTTGTCCCATCAGAAGCTGATTAAAGAAAGGAGGAGCTAAAATGATGATAGCAATATACGTAGACGATTTGTTAATAGCTTACTCCTGTGGCACAAAACTAAAAGAAATAAAAATGGTGCTAAATGAAAAATTCGAAATGAAGGACCTAGGAGAGCCTGACAACTTCTAGGAATACAAATTAAAAGGCAAGGAGGAGACGGAATTAAATTATTTCAAGAACGATATATTGAAAAAGTGTTAGAGAAATTTAATATGGAAGACTGCAAGCCGACAGTTACACCTATGGAACTTAACCTGAAATTAGAGAAAACTGAAAAGTGTGATGAAAAATTACCGTACCAACAATTGATTGGCACACTGATGTCTTTAGCCGTGGCCACCAGGCCTGATATAATGTTCAGTGTGAGCTATTTGTCACAATTCAACAGTTGTTTTGGAGCACTTTAAGAGCGCGAAGCGTGTACTACTTTATTTAAAAGGGACAAAGGACATGGGCCCGTGCTACAAGAAAACTGAAATGGAGTTGTATGGTCAAGCTGATGCAGATTTCGCATCTTGTGCGATAGATCGAAGATCATACAGTGGCTACTGTTTTAAACTCGCCGGTGCTCCCGTTAGCTGGGAAAGCAGAAAACAAAAGAGTGTAGCCTTATCAACGGCCGAAGCTAAGTACACGTGTGTGACTGAAGCTGCTAAGGAAGCAATCCATTTAAGGCGTTTAATAAATGACATAACAGATTGGAGGCAACCCATCGTCAAAATATATATAATGATAATCAGGCTGCCATACAATTGACGAAAAATCCTGTGATTGGCTCTAAGACAAAGCATATTGATACGAAACTTCATTTCATACGACAGTTAAAGGAAGTTGAAATAGAAAACCGTCCAAGCATCTACATGGAGGCAGATATGTTGACTAAGATTTTATCTGGACCATGGCTTAATGGGTTGAGATCCTAACTTGGTTTGTTATAGCCATCATGCTAGTGATGAGGAGGAGTGTTGGAGTTTGCATCACAGAGCATGATCTCCTTACTAGCCGTTGCTGTGGAGTTTTTTCCTAACAGACTTGTCACTCATAGTTCTGTACAATATAATTAGCCATGTATCAAATTATCACATTGTTTTATTTAATTATGTGTAATTCAATAAAACTATCAGCATCACCTATATAAAAACTTCTATAAAAGTCTTTAGGTTTGAAAACAAGGATAGAATGGCACATAGTTTTTTTTCGGAGAGCTATCTCACAGTTTTCGTCTTGTAACATCTTTGGCAAATACATGGAACCCGGATGATGCAGTCAAGAGCTGCGCAACGGGGATAAAAAGAAGTCGATAAAAAAATATGGTAGTGACTGCTAGCTGTCAAATTCAAAGACTCTGGAAAGTAGCGACATCTGAAATCTAATCATCACAAATAAAAACGCCAACTTCAAAGGTCATGCATCAAAAAAAAAATTGCTAGAATGAAGGTTTACATCGTTTGTATGATCTTATAACTATATAATTACCTAGAATTACTTCGACGTTGTTTTTTTTCTTAATTTTCTTTCTTCTACTTCGTCATTACTGGGTTTTAGTTTATAACTTTCTTTTCTCAAGCAGATTTGGCAGCGTGACTTGCGTCCCCTATCCTTGAAGCAGTATCCTTTAGGACTAATTTGGTACGGTATTAAGTACTACTGACACCTACTGTGGACCGATAACTTGGAAAAAAAAAATTTTTGCCTACACATTTGTATTGGTGATTTGGTGGTACCAAGTCTGTTCCTGCCATGATAATAAACTCAACTCCATAGACAACGTAATTCTGCGATGAGATGAGAAAATTGAAGTTTAAGTTCACACAACACAACTGAGCGGCTGTCAAAAGAACTTATTTCTATAATTTGCAATCCAACAATTTTCCAATTTAATTCATAAATAATGGCACGGGAAAGTAGCGCGGGGTTTGACAGACACATTACTATCTTCTCTCCTGAAGGAAGACTTTACCAAGTCGGTAAGTTGTGAATTTTAGCCGGAATGACTTGCACAGAGCGGTAACCACCAATCCTAACAATCACATATTTTTGTAAAATGCTGTGTAATCGCTTGATAATTATGTTTAATTAATTAAGCTTTCCAATTGCGTGCTTACTCAGTTTATGGTACTCACAGTGTAAACCTTAAATAAAATATTGAGTGTCTATTAAAAAACGTACAGTCATTGCCTTGTGTGTCGGTGTAAGTCGTTTGAAAACTGCAATTATTTGACTTCGATGAGTAGGAACTTCAATAAGTTTTTGAATTGTTTAACAGAATATGCACTGAAGGCGATCAACCAGGGTGGCCTGACGTCGGTGGCGCTGCGCGGCGCGGACGCGGCCGTGGTAGCGGCACAGCGCAAGGTTCCCGACCGTCTGCTCGACCCCGCCTCCGTCACGCACCTGTTCCCGCTCACCAAACGTATCGGAGCCGTCATGACGGGCATGATTGGTGAGAGCAGTACTTTATATTTCAACAAGTAAAGGGGAATGGAATTAGGCAAAAACACGTTATGTTCGTTGTATGATTGTCTCGCGCGATCTATCATTTCCTGGACGGCTACACATGCTTGTAATGTTTTTTTTTCCATTTTCAGCGGACAGCCGGTCACAGGTTCAGCGCGCCCGGTACGAGGCGGCTAACTGGCAGTACAAGTACGGCACTGAGATCCCTGTGCACATTTTGACTCGCCGCATCGCTGACATCTCACAGGTGTACACGCAGAACGCCGAGATGCGCCCACTTGGATGCAGTGAGTTTGGTTCATACATAAATTAGAAAATACATTGTCACTATCATTTATGTGTTTATTAGGGAGTTGATTAATTATTCTCCCTTACAATTGCATATCAAAAGAGTTAAGCCACAATGTTCAGGATCACATTTGCATGACACTAACACATTATCTACATCTATACTTATTGATGGTGAAAAATCAAATGGCCACAGAACAGTGTTCAAGAGAACACAAAGGAAAACAAAATGTAAAATATCTCTATTAGTTTAAACACATCACAATCTTTGGAAAAGTGAAAAAAAAAACAATGCCTTCAATAGTTTGACATCAAAATAAGTCTAATCTCTCACATCTGTCTGGTTATGAGAGAATAATTGAAAATTCCAAAAATGTTTGAAATGGCAACTGTTGGTCATTCTTTCCATAATCCCCTTGTCTACAGATTAATTATATGTATTGTATAGATGTAGTGTCTAGAACTAGATTTGTGTGATTTCACAAGTATTTTTTCCTCATACTCTTAGTTAGTTAAATCAATTTGTTCCTTTGTCTGTTCTCATAAGGCATTTTTCTTCACGTCTCTATCCTAGTCTCTATTGCGACAGACATTTTATTATCTACAACTTAGTTCCCAACAACCTCATTTTTACGTTTGTAGTTTTGGTATCAGCACCCAAAATATGAAAAGAGTCAAGACTGGTGACACTGGAGCAAACAGCATTGCTTGCAAAGTTTTTTCGTTTTCATTCCTGCATATACTAACTAATGGCACAACACTGATATGCTGTCTGATGCATTCTTACAGATTATTCCTGACAAACAGCCATCAGTAAAAAATATTATAACAGTAGATTGTAAACACACAGGAGTTCACATTAACTGTTACCACCTTATATATTTATTTTTATTATAACCAAAAATGACAGAAGAGGCCTTAGCTTAATGGTTTTTCTGTGTACATTCTACAAACTATGATAATTGAATGATATAACAAAGTAAAAAAGGAAGCAAGCAATATAGCAATAAAAGTTATTGATTATTGGGAGTTGAACATAGGTTTGCAAAGCAGTTGTCTAACTTTTAAGCTATTGCTATGTTGAAAGTGGAGTCAAATAGCCGTTCTCATATTATATCTATCACTATCTGTTATATTCGTTCCCTATTCAACCCAGTGAAGTAATGGAATAATTCAACTGTTATCTCTTCTTCCTAGCTAAATATCACATAGCTGTCAAACTCTTGTCAGAAGTACTTAGTGCTCTCCAAGTTTTTCCGTGAAATATTATAAAAACAATGTTGTAAGTGCTGAAAATACAATCTAACTGTAGTTGAAGTATATACCCTAGTGTGTTATTGTTAATTACATAGTAAATTGGCTAAAACATCTTAAAATAGCAATCAAAACTTTCGAACGAACCCAGTGAAAAACTTCTACCCTCACTCAACACTAACAGCAACACTAGCAGCTTGCAAAATGACAGCTGCTGTTAGTGTCATGTCTATCTCGTGCTAGTGTTGCCACGCCTCGGGGAATAAACTCCTCCATACTAATGGATCCGTCAGGGGAGATTCCTTGCAACCAAGAGCCTCCAAAAAAACACCTTACGCAGCAAGTGTTCCACAGAGGTCTCTTCACCACACAACCACGTTCACAAAGTCTTACCAATACACCTTTGCAGAGTACTGCTAATATAGACCTCACCCATGAAAGCAACTCAAAACCAGAAGTAACTGAAGATGGATTTAAAGAAGTCTCATACTCGAAAAAGAGACAAATAGATAGTCCAGAATTACACAGAAATGAAAAACAAACTAAACTGTATAATTATTGGTTAAGCACTCCAATTGAGACGTCAAATAGCTTTGCCAATCTCAAGGAGGATGTCCTTACTTCATATACCCAGCCACAAGAAATAACGAAGCCCCCACCAATTTACGTTGATAAGGTCAGCAATATACAGCCTCTTACTAAACTGCTTGACGAATATGCCTATGAAATAAAAGTACTTCGAGGTGAACAGGTTAAGATACAACCTAAATCTCCTGAAACATATTCCCAAATCGTTAAATAACTGAAGATTAGACAAACGGAGTTCTACACATATAAACCCAAACAAGACAGGAGTTTCAATAATCAATCAATCAATTTATTTAAACAAAACAAAGGATTGTAGTACAGGTTTAAAATACCGTTTAAAACAAAAGTACTATTTCTACAAACGTGTGGGTGAGCACTGCTCTCCTAGCTAGGTTATGGTAACCTGTGTTAAGGAGAAGCAGTCCAGTCGCCTAAGGTGATGTTATCAATACAATTTCGAAAAATTGAGTTTCATCATATGACTTGCTTTGGAGGTACGTTTGTACAATCTTTTTGCATTTGTAATAAGATAGACCGTAGATTTGACAATCTTCGTTTATTTTGTTGTATAGAAACGGACCAAGAAAATGAAAAAATCTCTTGACAAAAGTTGAGCGTACGCTATTATTCGGTATAGGGTGCAGCGGTGTTGCAGAATGACAGTCTGTAGTATGAAGTGTTGCCGAACATTTAACAGCTTGCTCCATAATAAACAAAAATGGGTATCGCGCGGTATTAAAAAATGCAGTGAGAAGAAACGTCAATTATTGTGGCAGTATCGAACAAAATCTACTCAACAGAATAAAACACGATTCAAGAATTACTCTACTCTATTTAAAAGAATAATAAATTTAACACAGAAAGCACAAAATAATTATAAAATAAAGACCTCAATAAATAAATAAAAAACCACCTGGCGAATTATAAACGAATCAAAATTAAATATACCAAAGAATAATATCCTTAAAATTAGAATTAATAATGAAATTATCTCTGATCCAAATCAGATTTGTAATTCATTTAACGATTATTTTATTGACAAAATTCAACCCTCGATAAATTCAGGGCATAGAGTAACAAAAAATATTTTGAACAGAAAGGATTCCATGTTTATCGCTCCAAGTTTTCCGAATGACATATCGAAAATCATTCTAGCCTTAAACAATACAAATAGTGTGGGTTATGACGGGATCAGTACAAAAATACTAAAAACAGTGGCTGATGTAATATGTCACCCTCTCAGTCATGTTATAAATCTGTGTATATGTGAAGGTATTTTTCCAGACGCGTTAAAAAAATCGGTAATAAAGCCATGGTTTAAAAAACAAGACAGGGAACTAATGGAATGTTACAGGCCAATTGCATTAATACCGATGTTCTCGAAAGTAATTGAATACTATATTTATAATCAACTTAGTTTATATTTAGAAGTGAACAATATACTTTGTAATGAACAAAAAGGATTTAGAAAGAAAAAAACAATAAATATGGCAGTTTATGACTTTTTGCACTCGATTATGTCAAATATGGACAAAAGTACTCCAGTCTGTGCCATATATTGTGACATGACTCAGGCATTTGATTATGTCCAACATGATATTTTATTTAAAAAACTTGATGCGTACGGTGTTAGAGGGAATGTTCTTGAACTTATAAAATCCTATTTGCACGACAGAAAACAAATAACCGAAATAAGTAGAGTGAACTCAAAAACCAAACATGAAGAGAACATTCAATCGGAGGAACGAACTGTTACCTATGGAGTTCCGCAAGGAAGTGTTTTAGGACCTCCACTTTTTACTCTTTATATAAATGACTTTCCAAAATCAATTGACCATCCTGTGACACTATTCGCGGATGACAGTACTATATCTATACCCTGTAAAAATAAAGACCTATATAAATATGACATTAATAATACATTGACCAATACTATACAATGGTTAGACAATAATAATTTAAAAATTAATTTAAGTAAAACAGTTATTATGCATTTTAGCCAGCGTTTATTGACGTTTTCCAATCTTGACATAACATATAATAATATAACAATTGACACGGTTAATACAACGAAGTTTCTGGGACTAATTATTGACCGACAATTAAATTGGAAGGACCACATAGATTCTCTGAGTAAGAGAATTAGTAGTAGTGCCTATGCATTATACTTGCTGTCACGTAATGTCAATAGGGAAGCGTTATTAACAGCTTACTATGGTCTGGCCGAATCCGTTCTCAGATATGGTGTTATTTTTTGGGGTAACTCGACTAATAGAGAAGTAGCATTTAAAGCACAGAAGAGATGCCTTAGAGCAATGTTTCATTTGAAAACTACGGACAGCTGCAAACCCTATTTTAATATGTATAAAATTTTGACATTGCCATCCTTGTATATCCTTGAAACCGTTATGTTTGTCAGGAACAATCCTAAACTATTCCCGCGCAGAGCAGATCGGTTTCCCAGGAACAGGCGTGACCAAACCCAACTATGTGTACCTCCCTGTAGGACTGCACATATGCGTAAAAGTATTTTTCGTATGGCACCAACTGTTTACAATAAGTTGCCTAAAAGTTGGACGGAGCTTAACTCTGTTCACTTGAAAAGCAAACTGAAGACATATTTAGTAAATAAAGCATACTATAGCATTAACGAGTTCCTAGAGGAAAGATTTGTATTGACATAGTAGCTTGTTTGAGTTGATTATTAATTGTTTGTGTTTGTTAATTTACAATGGAATAGTTTAATTATTTTTTGTATCTATTTATTCCTTTTTTTTACATGATTTTTGATATTTTAAATTTATTACTATTACTCTTTAATTACCTTATTTTTTGTTGGCATGATTATTGTTATTTTAAATTTATTGCAATATTACTATTACTCTTTAATTACTTAATTTATTGTTATTTTTATGATTTGAAAGAGAATGTTTTAAATTGTAATAGTTTCTTGACATTTGCACGTCACATCATGTGGCAAACATGTCTGTACCCAATAATGTTGTTACCATCTTGCATGCATGTATTTTCTTGTATGTATGACACATGTTTAAGCAAATAAATATTATCTTATCTTATCTTATTGTATAGTTGATCAGTTGGAAAACGAATAGGACGAAAAGTGGCTACTTTTAATATGGCCCTAGGGTGGTTTTAGCTGCGCCGCCCCAACAAGAAATGCAATATGTCACGATGGATAGGCAAAGTGCGAAATAGACATTACGAATTATAATGGGTTTGGCAATATGCCGGAGAGTTTTAAATATGCATATCAGTTTGCGAACTCGTCCAGTTAGCAGACCAATATGAGACTTAAAGTTGAGATGCCTGTCCAAGACTATTCCAAGGTATCTGATGCTTTCAACAGAGGTTAAAAAAGGGCATTGACATATTGAACCCTGTATTTGAGGATGACCAGTGTGAGCTTTGATCGAAATTGGAGTCTTTGGCTGAGAGACCGAGGTCTTAGAATAAGTCAGAAATTTAGTTTTGGAGGTATTAAGGGTTAGAGTGTGGGAATTAAGCCAATTTAACGTCACATCAAAGCCAAGCTGAGCTTGCTGCTGTAGTTGTGACCAGGAATCCGCGATGAAGGTTATTGCTGTGTCATCTGCAAAAGATATAACCTTAGCATTAACGATATTGAGATCACACAGTTCATTAATAAAGATTAAGAAAAGAGTGGGGCCCAAAATGCTTCCTTGTGGGACCCCGTAGTCAATTGAAAGCTTGTCGCTGTAATGGCCATCGATCCTGACTTTTTGCGAACGATTGGAGAGATAGCTTTGAAAAAAATCCAGTTGATGCCCTCTGACGCCTATTTTCTCAAGTTTGTTTAAGAGTGTAGATACGGGAACAGTGTCGAACGTTTTGCGAGATCTAGAAAAATAGTAAGGACCTTTTTATTTTCATTTATAAGATCAATGACAACGCTGGTTAGGTCATGAACTGCGTCACAGGTTGACTTACTTTTGCGGAAGCCATATTGTTGTTGCGAGATTATCTTGCAATGCTCCAGGTAACTAACCAATCTTTTGTTAATCAAGCTTCAAAGTTGTTTTAAAAAATATTCACCCATCTACAGACACAAATGACATTTCAAATGAGCTTCTTAGTCTAGGTCACAGTAATAAACATTTGGAATATTAAAGGAAATCATCCCGCTAACTACAAAGGTTGTGCTGTTTACCAAGAGCTTAAAAAAGTTAATCATCCGAGCATTAAAACGAAGATGTCCTCTGATGCTAAAGCGCCCCAACTTGTACCTTTACGTTTAAAATATAGTCAAGCAGCCCAAATAAATAGAAATGAACAACCAATACCAACGACTCCAGCCCTTCAAATTACAAGCGAAACAGAACTCATGATAAATATACTAAAACAACTGATGCAACAAATGACAACGATGACTAACCTTCTTATCAACTTCATGACTAAAATCTCCCAAAATTCGATAAACTAAATATGGCCATAAGGAATGCCAACGGCTTCTCACAAGATGTTCTAGAACTAAAACAGTTTTTAGAAATTAACAATAAAGACTTACTTCTTATCTCTGAAACACATTTCACAGGCAAAAGCCATTTTTCCATACTCGCTATACACTATACCACACAATGCTGGTGGCAAAGCACATGGTGGATCTGCAACTCTTATAAAATCAAGCATTATGAAAACAGCCCCTACTGCACACAAGAAATACTGGCAACAAGTGTTACTATTGAGGACTGGAAAGGACCACTAGTTATATCAGCTGTTTATAGCCCACCCAAACACAATATTAAAACTGAAGACTATCTAAAATACTTTAATACATTGGGTTATAGATTCTTGGCTGGAGGTGACTACAACGCCAAACGTACACACTGGGGATCCTGGATAATAACAACAAAAGGACGTCAACTATATCAAGCCCTCCAGATACAGAATCTAGATGTAATATCAACAGGCGAACCAACAAACCGGCCAACGGATGTCAACAAAATACCTGATCTCATTGATTTTAGTATAACCAAAGGCATTTCTAACACATGTATTACTTTCACCTCCAGTGAGGATTTGTCGTCAGATCACTCGCGAGTATTTATCAAATTGAGCCGGAAAATCCTAGAGAAACCAAAGCCTTGTAAACTTCACAGTCGAAAAACTATATGGCCACTATTTAGACAGCTACTCTAATCTTCTATAAATAATAGACTCCTACTCTTACGGTACCGACCCTCCACAGACCGAAAATGATATTTCTCAGGCAGTTGAGCATCTTAATTATTGCAAACAGCAATCTGCATGGAGCGCCACACCTAAGCCGAAAACTAAACCTCCAGATATACTGTGGTCTGAAACAGTCAGAGACCTGCTAGAGGAGAGGCGAAACGCAAGAAAACGCTGGCAAAGGACGAGATATCCCACTGACAAGAAACACTTAAACTATGTCACAACTCGTCTTAAATCAGCACTAAGTGAAAACAAAAATCCAGACATGGAGACATACACCAAAAACCTAGATGCAACGGCAAATTCGGATTATTCACTGTGGCGATCAACAAAAAGCTTAACAGGCCGGTAGCAAGCCATGCACCAATACGAAAAAGCGACAACACATGGGCAAAAAGTGACTTCGATAAGGCACAAACCCTTGTAGAGCACCTAAGCAAAGTATTCACTCCTAACCCTAAGTTTCGAAAAATGAAGTAAGGACTGCTATCAATAAACTTAACCAAAATAAAGCACCCGGATATGACCTAATTACAGCAAAAATACTAAAAGAACTACCTGATGCAGGAATTTATTTCCTTACAGCTTTATTCAATGCAATAATTTCGAAGGGGTACATTCCTGTCCAATGGAAAGTTGCCGAAATAATCATGATATCTAAACCTGGAAAGTGACCTGAAGACGTGAAGTCCTACCGACCTATTAGCTTGTTGCCCATTCCTTCAAAACTACTGCAGACATTGTTCATCAACAGACTAAGACCATTGATAGACCAAAACTCAGTGCTGCCTGACCACCAATTCGGGTTTCGACAAAGTCACGGGACCATAGAACAAATACATCGGCTGGTAGAAAAAATTCATGCAACATATGAAGATAAGAAGTACTGTTCAGCATATCACAGGCTTTCGATCGAGTATGGCATGAGGGACTTTTATATAAAATTAAAAAGGAACTTCCAATAAACTACATCATGTTCATTAAATCCTACCTGGAATGAAGGAGGTACTTCCGTACCCTGTAAAACAGGGTACTGAAGTAAATGTAAGTGTATGTAATGTAAGTAAGTGTCCGAAATTCGAGCGGGAGTTCCTCAAGGCAGTGTAATGGGTCCTATTCTTTATTTTCTTTACACAGCTGATCTCCCTGTGTCTGACGGGGTAGTCTTGGGCACATTTGCCGATGACACTGCTACATTAGCTGTGCATGAAGATGCGGTCGAGGCGTCTAAGATTCTACAAACGAGCTTAGATGAAATTTGAAAATGGCTGAAAGTATGGCGAATAAAGGCAAATGAAACCAAATCCGTACACGTGACGTTCACGACAAGAAGAGATTCATGCCCTCCAGTACGACTAAATGATGTTGAAATTCTACAAGCAAAAGAAGCAAAATACCTCGAAATGTACCTAGACCGTAGACTAACGTGGAGAAAACATATATTCAGGAAGCGTAAAGCATTGAGCTTACAACTAAGGAAGCACTATTGGCTACTATAAAAAAAATTCCAGGCTTTCGCTGGAAAATAAACTTCGAATCTACAAATGCATCATTATGCCTATTTGAACTTATGGAATACAGCTGTGGGGAACGGCTGCTAATTCAAAAATAGACATACTCCAAAGGTTCCAATCAAAAATGCTGAGGATAATAGTTAATGCACCATGGTACATCACTAACGATAACTTACATCGGGACTTAAAAATGCGGTTAAAGAAGAAATCACGCTAATGGTCAGTGCCTACAAAAATAGAATTACGACCCATCCTAATAAACTGGCATCAAACCTTATGAAAACCAAGACATTCAGGAGGCTTAAAAGATTGGCCCCACAAGACTTGATATGAAGGCCGACAAACTATACATATATATAGCTTAATGTGGATGAGCCAGTGCGCGCATACCAAGAATGAATAAACCAACAACAGTGTCTCTGCATATATTCACAACAATCTAAAACACAGCCTGTCCGAGTCCAATTACCTGGATGGAAATAACTATCTTTGAGTTCGCTTAGAAAAATATACACTAGAAGTCGGAGTAATATACAATCCAGGTGATACCAATTTTAAGAACTTTCTTGAAACCTATTCCTCTCAACTGAGCCAAAGAAACAGCAATAATTTTCGGATATTTTAACGTCGACCTACTAACAAAGATAGAACTATCAAACAATACAAAGAGCTAATGAACGAAGCCGGACACAGAATACTAAATACAATAGGAAAAAAATATTGTACACGAGACCCGGCCACACGGAAATCTACCATAGATCTCGTTAGTACCAATTTAAAAAACGACTTTTTCCATTTGGCATATCGAGTCTTCTATGTCGGACCACAAACAGATTTATGTGAGCTAAAAAAATAACACCTGCAAAAATATATTCCAAATACGAAGCCATCGACTTCCAATTGTGTTCCTCACTTGAAAAAGTGGACCTTAATGTAACCAGTACGGAATATATAGAACTAGAAAATAACCTAAAAAATCGTATTAACGACTGCAAAGTAACCAAAACAAAAATACTAAACCTACCCCAAAATGATTGGCTAAACAAAGACATAATTCATGGCATCAATCGAAGAAACTGCCTATGGACAGAATTTAAACAACAACTGGAAAATGAAACAATACAAAAAGAATTTAAATCAATCAAGGACAACGTAACACAACTAATTCGAGACACAGCTACTACTACAATCAATTCACTCAATGTATCAAAAAGCTGAAAAAGATGTGGAACCTGGTAAATCACCTGGCCAACAACAAAATTAAGCAAAGCAGTAACCTCCCGAAGCTTATAGTAAGATCCAAACAAATAATCAAAGGTCCGGACTGGAGATAATCCGATCATATCTAGCAAACAGATATCAAGTAGTCAAATTAGGAAACGATCAAAGTCAACAATTACCAATCCTATGTGGGGTTCCACAAGGGTCTTTATTGGCCCCGTTACTTTTCGCAATTTATATTAATAATAATCACGAGTTTGGCTTACATGGTCATGTTGCACTTTATGCGGATGATACATGTCTATTTTACTTCGGCTCCTCTATACAAGACTTATTTACAAAACCACAGGAAGACCTCAACAAGCTATTCTCCTGGTTCCAATGTAATCTCTTAACAATTAATACTTTGAAAACCTGCTACGTCATATTTAAAGCTAAAAACAAAAATATTCCACCCCATCAACCATTACAAATAAATAATTTACCCCTGCCAAAGAAAAACTGCGAAAAGTATCTTGGCTTATGAATGGATAGCGCCCTGACATGGAAGGCACAGATTGAACACATCAAAACAAAATTGTCATCACTTGTTGGATCACTTCGACGCATCGTCCGGTGCATGCCGCGTCGGGTCCACTACACCATATACAACGTGTAACGGAAAGGGGGTATCAACCCGAAATGCACCAACTCTGACAATGGTAACAGACGACATGGTACCATTTTTAACCTTCTAAGTTTAAGTTATAATTAAAAACAATTAATTAAAATCCAGGTCTGCATTTAATAAATTTAAATTTTGCACAACACTAGCGAAGTATCAGCTGTCTAGGGTCCATAACCTTTGATCTACCTACCTATCGAAATAGTTTACCGCTTTTACCCTGCCTAGCTTTTACTCTTAGTAAAATATGAAAAATGGGTTCCGTATTTATTTTTAGTGATTGAAAAGTCGCGTCAGGTTTGAATAAAATCGAGGTTGTCACAGTTTTGATGAAATGATTTAAATTAGAAAAACATAATTTGAACTTTTAACTTATTAACTAAAGCACAAAAATCACAAAAAAACACTGGCTTTAAAAATCAATAAACTTCACAAAATAATTTGAAATCGTGCACTAAGGGTTCCATTAATTAAAGTAATTTACCACAAAGTAATTAACAATTACATTACAAGAGCTTAAAAAAAAGATCGCGAAAAAAATTGCGCGATTACATGATTTATTAATTAAACTGATTATTCCATAAAACCTGAGAAGAGAAAAAACGTAGTGAACAAAATAAATCGTTTTTTATTAGTAGTTACTTAGTTTTAAATTCGGAGTTAATTAACGAATTACCATTTCAATATCGAGTCGCATCCACACAATAGATAACGCCTACTAGGATTTCATGAGTATGAAAGAGTTTTTATCATTTATGGCTTTCAAAATAATTTGCAGACCCCTGAAAGGGGCGTGGTCTGTCCACTCTAACCGTTCTTGTAATCTAGCTCTAAGTGTGCGATTATGCATCTCATTAGACATGCGCAAAACAGTGCGTTTTAAAGTGATGTTATATGACATTACATTTCGTACCGAGGAATGTTGCATTACACCATGACTCCAAACATGACGCGAAATGACGCGCCACACGCGATGGCTATTGTAATGGAATGCTCGCGTTGTAGAAGATAAACAACATTTCATGAGATACCGCATTAAATTGTGATGCGCAATGCGCCCTCGCTTCGCCGAATTGCACACTTGCTTTTGTTATCATATTCATAAAGTCGTTTGTCCTTCATAATTAATAATTCAATAATTACACAATCATACAATACTCAATATTTGTATTTGTTTCGTGTTACCGTTTTGTATTGTATTACGTATGGCGCGCGCGGCAAATTATAACGCGTAACTGTCATAGTGTCATACATTACTACAGCGCGAGTCATGTCATGATTTAAAACATCACGTAGGCCTAGGCAGTCCGCGGTGTCAATTAAACGTAAACCTTAAAGCGTCAACAAAACGGTTCTTTATAATAGTTCACTTATTTTGCAGCCAGCCGACCGGCGCATGCTCCTTCTCACTTGCTCACACAGCGAAAATGACCGAGATAATACGAAGTTTACGAACACCGAACAGCGCGCCGCGGCCCGCGCGTCAATGCGTCATGTTTGAATGTCATGTGCCATGCTTAATTTGGTCGAGTCATGTGTAATGCTACATTACGCGGTCGGGATATATGACGCGCAATGCAACAATTGCATTACTTACACAAGTCTACATCTCATGTGCGTGTAATAATAGTCACAATGGGTTCTCCTTAACTTAAAAATTTAATGTTTTTTTTTGGGTTGACAAAAGTCTCAGGTTTGATTCCTAGCTCGTACCACTTTGCAAGTTATGCGTAGTATTTCGGTGGGCACGTTAAGACGTAGTTTTCAGTAGTTATTGATTTACATTGTGGTCTTAGGCTTTGTGTGATCTCTTTTACTGTCTAAACCACAAAGTAAATCGATCACAATACAGGAATTTAAAAAAAACGTTGAAAACGAAAATCGCGCGATGATCATAATTTATTAAATAAACAGATTATTCCATAAAAACCGAGAAGAGAAAAAACGTAGTGAACAAAATAAAAAGTTTTTTATTTGTAGTTAGTTAAATTCGGAGATAATTAATGAATTACGTTTTCAATATCGAGACGCATAAACACAATCGATTACGACTACTAGGATTTCATGAGTATGAAAGTTTTTATCATTTATGGCTTTCACAAAATAATTTGCAGACCCCTGAAAGGGGCGTGGTCTGTTCCCTCTAACCGTGCATTTTGTATTCTTGTCATCTAGCTCTAAGTGTGCGTGTATACATCTCTTGTGCGTGTAATAATAGTCGCAAAGGGTTCTGCATAACTTAAAAATTTAAAGTTTATTTTTGGGTTGGCGAAAGTCTCAGGTTTGATTCCTAGCTCGTACCACTTTGCAAGTTATGCGTAGTTTTTCGGTGGGCACGTTAAGACGTAGTTTTCAGTAGTTATTGATTTACGTTGTTGTCTCAGGTTTGTTTGTTTGTTTGGCATCTCGCAAGTCAACCTATGAGGTTGTCGTCTGTTTAAGCGGACTTGCTGTGGTCTTAGGCTTTGTGTGATCTCTTTTACTGTCTAAACCACAAAGTAAATCGATCACATTATAAAAGTTTAAAAAAGAAATCTTGATAAAAAAATAGCGCGATGATCATAACTTATTAATTAAACAGATTAATGAATCCATAAAACTGAGAACAGTAGAAACAAAACATTTTGTGAACTAAATAAATCGTTTTCTTTATTTGTAGTTTTAAAATTCCGACTCGCACTTTTAATTTTCATGATAATTACCATTTCGTCAAATTCAATTTTGTTTTACCTACATCATCATTTCTCCGATACATAATTTTTGACACGATCGATTACAAAGGGCTACCAGGGTTTCATGTGTATGAAAGAGTTCGGACGGGTAACTTAATATCAATTTGAAAATAGATCCCTAATTATTGACCCCCACCGCAATTATTATGAAACGAACCCGCGCAAATAAAGAATTGGAGCGATCTAAAGAGTTATCCTGCTCGCACATCCGAAAGCGTTAATTAGAGCAAGCATAGCGGCTATTATTTTCGGGTTTACGCTCAAGTGAAAGCATTGTTGTGTCAATTTGCGATTTAGTTGCGTAGTCGCTCAACAGCCGCTTTGGTGTGAAGTTCGTTTTTTTGTGATAGTGATATTTCGTGATGTCTTTAAGTAATCCAGAATATTACGAAATGATGCTTTGCGTCGGTGCAACCCACGGAAACTTGAGTGAAGCTCGGGAGTTGTATCGTCAGCGGTTCATTGAAGGTCGACCAGCTGCCGAGGCTAGACAATTGCCTTCACTGCGTTGCTTCAGACGCATGGTTAGCCGTTTGCATTCAACCGGTTCTTACCACGCGCCAACTCCAACGGGCCGCACGACGTCCCAAGATCCGGATTTTGAAGAAGCCGTACTGGAGCACTTCGAAAACAACCCACGGAGCAGCACGCGTCGCGCAGCCCTGGCGCTGGGAGCCGCGAATCACATGCAAGTGTGGCGAGTTTTGCACGTAGACGACCAGCACCCATACCACTTTCGCCGCACACAGGAGCTGATTCCTGCTGATTATTTACCTCGCGTGTCGTTTTGCGAATGGTACCAAGAAGTCAGGTCGAAACCTCACCTGAGTTTGCTTCCAAAGTGCTGTGGACAGATGAAGCATCCTTCACAAGAGCGGGAATTAGTAATGTTCACAATGAACATTATAGGTCGCATACAAATCCGCATGTGTCCTCCGTGTCATCTTTCCAGCATCAATGGCGGATAAACGTTTCGGCTGGTATCATAGGTGATGTTCTTGTAGGACCACATTATTTGCCGGCAAATCTGAATGGTGCAAATTATTTGGATTTCCTTAGAAACGATCTGAACGAGGAGTTAACAGTGATGTCAGTGACCAGCTACGTTGACCTCGTCATGGAGAACAACATGATATTTCAACAAGACGGCGCTCCAGCCCATTTCGCGCTTGATGTGCGAAGCCACCTAAATGCGCGCTTCCCCCAGTGGATAGGTCGAGGAGGCCGCGTTGCCTGGCCTGCGCGCTCGCCAGACCTCACTCCGTTGGACTTTTTTTTATGGGGATACATAAAAAACTATGTTTATGCCGTAGAGTGCTCATCAAGAGAGCAAATGGTGGGTCGCATAAACGACGCATTTGAGTCAGTGACGCCGGAGATGCTGCGCAATGTCCGAGCGTCTACCAACAGGCGAGCTGGCTTGTGTATCCAGCAACAAGGAAGACATTTCGAACCCTTTCTTTGAAACGTAAGTTTGCTTATTAATTTCGTTTAAAAGTTCCGCGATTTTATTTCATTATCTATGGATTCGTAAAACAACCGAATCAAATAGTTAATATTTCACCATATTTTTAACAAGAAATAACTGTCAAAGCAAAATATCTCTTAATGCCAATTCGTTTAGTGTCAATATTTTTTTTTACAGGGACGGCATATGACACCGCCGGGTAGCATTTGATCTCGCCGACGACCGCTTTGTTGAAGCCGCGCCGGCGCAATATGTACCAGGCGCTCAGAAATAGTCAGGATACGCGAGTGAGGAGAAATAATAGTGAAATGCACGGTGCTAGTTAGCGGTGGGTAACTCCGGAGGTACTGATCCAAAGGAGCCGGTACCGAACGCGGATACGTAAACCTTATTTATTCCTCACAATCCTTACCGGCACCGCGGTACCAAATGATTCCGGAGCGCGCGTTCACTGTTCACTCTCGTTCACTCGCTCAAGTCACTCGGAAGTACTCGGAACACGTCGTATCGCTCTAACTAACCAACTGTTCAATTCAAAATGTGCCAAATGATCCAGTGAACCAAATGAATAAAATGTTCTGCGAAACCGGGGAACCAAAATGAGCGAGTGAGTGCCGGTGCCAAAGGAATAAATAAGGTGAACCGGTACCGGGCCCGGAGTCGGAATAAGTGAATCAATTCACTTGCCGGAATAAAGATTACCCACCGCTAGTGCTAGTGTGAGTGTGTAGGGGTGTGTAAGTGAGACGATAAAAGAACAATGACCTCAAATAGTGATGTGCCACATTTGTTTCATGCTAAAATTATTACAGGTGATTAAAAACTAGATTTTTCTTAATTTTGAAAAGTGCTTTTTTTGGATTGAAAATTCGCACAGAGGATCTACATAAGGTACACTATTTTTCCATTTCGTGTTGATACCACCTTTCCGTTACACGTTTTATAACTCCCTTGTGAAACCACACCTGCTATACCTAATCGAAATCTGGGGAAATGCCACCAAAACTAGTCTAGCCGATCTTCAAATTATGCAAAATAAAATTCTAAAAATACTTTTTCATTATCAATTTTTAACACCTACTCACAAAATATACGAACAAACCAAACTAATGAACATAAAACCACTATATATTTATCATACTAGCATGCTTGTCCGAAAATTTTTAAATAAATCTCTCCATACTAACTTAACCTTTGTATGGTTGAAACAACAAACACAGTGAAGTTCACGCCGAGCGAGTTTTGTTTTAGTTCTACCCAAGACTAGAACGAAGCTCGGCAAAACAAAGTTTACCAATGCAGGCGCAGATATTTATAATAACCTACCATCGACCATAAAAAATTTAAGCTCCTATTATGTATTCAAAATACAACTGGCTCGACATGTAGTCGAAAATTATCGCTAATTCTCCAATAGACGCCAAGTACTAATGAATGCATTATAGAAGTACCTGCTTATACAAATAAAAAATAACGAACGACGAAAATCCTAATAATAAGCATCCTAATAATGTATTTCTCATGTAAGTGACCGTAGTCTTTTATGAGAATAAATTTTCTTTAAACAAAACAACACAAAAGCTGCTGAATGTCAATGGTGAACAGATTCCATCAGGAAAAAAAAACTCTTCTTCTTAGCATGTCGATGGCAATCTAAATGGACTCTGCCCAGAATTTGGCTACGTGTATGGCTTCATCACTAGCGTCCATCAGTTCCTCTAAAGTGCAGCTTACAGGACATGCAGGACATGATATAAAGTGTCCCATCGTTTGTGGGACAGCACCAGATTTACACTGCTAGGCTGAGTTGTATATCCACCTGAATAAGTTTTCCTTGCTTTGGCCAACCTGGGTCCGGAGTCTGTTTAAAGACTTCCAAATTACCCAAGGCAACTCATGTCCAGGTGGTAGATCTTCAGGTTTGGGTAAGATAGCACTGTCTCGCCACAGCTTGTCTTTCTTTAGAACGGGCTCCAGTGAGTGGGGTTTTTTAAAGTGTGTCACTTTAAAAAACTGTTTCGGCTTTTCAGCCTTTGTGGCACAAGAGTTCGTGCAAAGGACATCCTTTCAGTGTGTCAGAGACCATTTTTTTGTTGTTGTCATAGTCTGGTGTTATTGTGTCCTCTCTCATCTTAGTCTCATTTCCTACGAAATGAATGGGAAGTTTTTTAGTACGCAAACTTCAGTGGTCCTATAATTTTTTGATCCTTTTATGAAACAGGATCGAATGACTTTTTTTTTTTGCGAAATTTGCCCATTATTTTGCAGACTTTTTTTTCTTCAAAATCTTAATGCAAATCCAATCTGATGCCATTTTTTCATCGTTATAGGCATGATGCTGGTAGCGTATGACGAGGAAACAGGTCCGTGCGTGTACAAGACGGACCCGTCCGGTTACTACTGCTCGTACAAGGCGGTGTCGGCGGGCGCGAAGGCCACCGACGCCAACGCCTACTTGGAGAAAAAGCTGAAGAAGCGCTCGGACCTCGGCGCCGACGACGTGGTGCAGCTGGCCATCTCCTGCTTGTCGCAGGTGCTCTCTGTCGACTTCAAGTCCTCAGAAATTGAAGTAGGACTGGTCACTAAGGACAACCCACAGTTCAGGTGAGATTGTAGCTTTAAGTGAGATTGTGGATGTACATAACATAACAAAGCGCCTCAACCGGAAAGGCTGCAGGTGAATATGAATACTCTCATTTTGCCAGTTATGTTTATTTCCCATGTAACAGGGGACGAGCCTCATGCCATCAACCGGGCCGGGGTTATGGATGTGTACTGCAATATATTGTATTGTTTTTACTATTGATAAAAGTATTAAATAAAAATATTAAATATAATGAATGTTTCATATTTCAGAGTGTTGGCTGAAAACGAGATCGACAGACATCTGACTGCGATTGCGGAAAAGGATTAAGGATTCGGCAAATAAATTCTCTATTATAATTTTTGAATAAAATGTATCCTATACAACTTATTTTTGGTTCGCTCTTATTATATCATAGTTGACTACTTTTATAAACTGTTACAAATCTTGAGAGAGATATTTTACAGTTTTGATCAATCACATTAGATCTAAACAAACAACTCGGTGAGCAAGCCAGCGGTCCCTGCCGGCACGTTAATGAGCTGTCCTGGCAGCTCAGTGACCACGCTGGTGAAGTTGTGCAAGCTGCAGCAGAACACGAGGCCGTACACGGGGCTCTCGTAGTTGCGGTGGCGACGCAGCTCGTGCAGCCACGGCACGCGGCCGCACGCGCTGTCGCAGAACACGGCCTCGCGGACCTCGCTGACGGCCACGAACGGGTCGTTCAGCAGCACCAGCGCCACAGCCTTGTTCGCCTGCTTGGCGTGCACAACCGTCCAGATATACTTCGGAACCGGAAACCTTTTACCAGCTTTCAAGAACAGCTCGGTGCGCGAGTGGCCCGCACGCAGCGCGAGCACGCCGTGCGTGCCGGCGTGCACGTCCAGCTCGGCGTGCGGACGACTCAGCTTCAGGAACTTCGCGACGTCGTGGTGCAGGTGGTGCAGGTTGCCGTGCGCTACGCTGCGCCACACCGCCACGCGGTTGGACACGAAGTCCGTCACGCGCATGTTCTGATCCTCGAAGTAGTGGCTGCTGAGCAGCTTGGCGGACGTGAGGCTCTGGTCCGCGAAGGAGTACCGCTCGTGCTTGAGCAGCTCGTGCAGGCGCCGGGTCATGCGCACGTCGTCGGAGTAGAGGCGCTGGGCGGCGTGGCGCGTGCTGGCGTCGAACATGTGGTTGAAGTTGCCGAGGATGCTGAGCGGGCCCGACGGGTCGCTGTGCGCGCGCACGCCCAGCGCGTTGTGCGGCGCGGAGCTCATGCGCAGGCGCGCGGCCACGGCAAGGTCCTCGTCGAAGCACAGCGCGGCCAGGTGGCGCGGCGCATGCGCACTGGCCTCGCGCATCAGGTACGCGCGCCCTTGCAGGCCGCCGCAGTTGTCAACCTGCATAGAAAAACGAAGCTTTGTCGTGATACACTCAAATAAAACGAATGTTGTCAAGACGTAGGTACTGCATATGTCACCTGATGCAGTACATCTTCGAAGATGCTCTCCTGGCAGCCGAGCTCGAGCAGGTGCCGCAGCGAGCCGTCGGCCCGCACGCGGTAGCGCCCGTCCTCACAGCGCACGCTCAGCGTGTCCCGCAGCGGGTAGGCCAGGAACTTGCCGCCGCCGCACGCCAGCGACAGCTCGTCGCCGGCCGGCGCGGCCAGCGAGCCGTTGGCGGCGCGGTGTGACGTCACCAGCGGCATGTTGTCGGGCACGCACTCCGCGCACTCCAGCTCCATCACGCATGGTGCTGCACGTTACGAACACTGTACTTAATCATTTCTGCTGAGTCACGGCATAGTATCGTGAAAAACCGACTAAGTGCCCCCTCTCACTGGTTCTAATACCACCGAAAGGATAATAGTTTACCGTCTTCTCGTCTCATTAAAGCCATAAAATTACACTTATTTCACTTTCACTTCTAAAGATACCGCCCCGTGACAGACAGGCTACAGACTACTATGGTAAGTTCTGTTTGCTCCTTGTAATACTGAAAAAACTCTAAGATGAGGGACTTACAAGTGCTGATCATAAATAAGTTTTTTTTTTACCAATAAAAAAAATGATATAATAATATCCTCTAATGTATAAAATTCTCGTGTTTGCAACACGGTGTTTGTTACCAAACTCCTCCGGAACGGCTGGACCGTTTTGTATGAAATTTTGTGTCCATATCGGGTAGGTCTCAGAATCGGCCAACAACAATTTAAAAAAAATAAGGACATTTGGATAGGCCACATAAAATTATCAAACTGCCAGACCAAGACTAAGATTAGAACTAACTGTGAAAATAAAATAACAAAATAAACACAATGTCCCACATAGTCTTTACATTCACAATTGTCAGCGCTGATATTAAAACCCGAAAATAAAATATTAATTAGATCATTTGAGGACCATGTAGATAGGTGTCTGAAATGGTTTTTTGAGGAAAGAACTATACAAGAGTGGACCAGTCCGTGCATGCATTTGTCATTAATCGTGTAGCTCAGAACTTAAGGAGCTCAACGACTCCACGAACACAAACAAAGAAAGGACATTTGGATAGGCCGCATTAAGTACCTACTCAAAACTGCCAATGAATCAGGTTCATAAAAATGTAGCACCAAATCAACACACTGTTCGACGAACATTAGCAGCATCATTGAACCCTGTGCAGACCGCTCATAATATTATTTCTGATACTCACGATCAGTGAAGTGGGCAAGTTGGAAACAAAACACAAACATGGCAAGACGTAGCAGCCCCATGTTAGCGGCGAGTGATACTGTGAGCGACTGCGCGCTATCGCGGCCGCTCACTTGACCCCAGATAACTCGCCCCTACTGGCCAGGGCTACCGATACCAACCACTACAATATGTACCTACTTGTTTTATTATCGTTTTTTAGAAGTCACGGTAAACAACTTTTAATGTGGTGGTAACAGTAGGATGCAAGGTCAATCTAAGTAGCCCTCCTTTGTCCAAATATCAGATACTTCTGTTCATTTCAAAGAAAGAAACTGGGTTGGTGTAACCGCTTTTATTAGCTTCACTTGTAACTAAGATGTAAACAAATCTTAGAAGTCAATTTTAACCTACTTGTAATTGTCGTATCGAAATGAAACTTTGTATGTTTAGATCGTTTGGATGACAAAACTATAATTTGGTATCTTGGAGCTGAATTGATGATGGAGCCAGGAGGTGGATACTGGACATCGTCATTCTAGTGGCTACTAGTAAGCCCCTCGAGTATGGAGTCATATGATTCGTTTTGATGAGCTCAGTATTTAGCACTTGGTGTCGAGAGTCTGATGCTGGAGCCAGGAGGTGGATAGTGGAAATTTTGCGTGGCCACTAGTAAACCCCTGTAGTTTGGGTTCATATATATGACTCGTTTTGACGAGTCCAATAGATTGCAGGTCTTGGGCAACGAAGGTCTGATGATGGAGCCAGGAGGTGGATTATGAAACTTTTCAGTGGCTAAATTAACCAAGTCTTCAAACTAAAGAAATATTGCGTGCGAAACGAGTACCTATTTCCAACATTTGTTCGTGTTAGGACCGTTAGCATTGCCGGAGGCTCTACGCGGGAGTCGTGCGGTCCATGGCCCTTAACGGGGCACCGGTGTGGGCGCGTTCTTTGAGGCGCCGACCAGCCCGCCGGTTGAACGCGTCCCAAAGGGTCATGGCCGTCCGGCTGGTCCGGGGATACCGCACGGTCTCCTGCGAGACGGCGAGCCTCCTTGCCTGATTGCCACCATGGAATCTGGAGGCAAAAGCCCTCGCGCACGTATAGGAGTGGCGCGGGGAGGCAAAACGCCGGGGTGTAACTCCGCTGCCGCGAGAAATCACGGTAAAGCGGACACAGCTGCGGCGGGATCTCATGGCGACATGGAGGGTGCGATTGTCGCAACCCATTGCTGGGCACGCTACAATAGCGGCGGCCACAATCCCTTCTTTGAGGAGTGGTTGGAGAGGCGCCACGGCGCACAGTGGGTCGAAACTATGATTTTAGTGACTTAGGGCTCAACTTTGCTTTTTCACTTTTTTTTTTATTCGGATGGGTAGAGCTCATTAACCTCAATAATAATTGTTCTGATGTATTATTTCCTAAACTTTATACTTTGGGTAGAAAAATGTGTTTTGTTATTTTTTTGTATGGAGCGGCTCAAATAAACTTAAATTCCTGCTAAGTAGCGTGTGATCCCGCGTTGAAACTTTATTTTTCATATACCTTGTCTGGTCTATTATCATTTGATGCTATAAACAAATGCATAAAGTTGCAACTCTGCCAAATAAATGGATCGAAAAAAATGAAAAAATACATAGAATAAAAAGCTTCATTTTTTACTTTCGTAAGTTATTTTAAGTTAAATTTGATATGGAATAGTAAGTAAAAGCACGTAATAATACACATAATTACTTAGCAACTAACAACAATACATTTAAAAGGTCCCTAATTAGCTTAAATTTACTAATACTACATATATTAGTAAATTTAAGCTAATTAGGGACCTTTATTTAAAAATGTGGATATGAAATCAATTAATTTCTATTTGTGTGTTTAATTACTGTAATTAGCTTAACCTTTTACCTTATAAAATAACAATGTTTTTCACTTTTAGTCATTACTGTAATATTAATTAGGATAATTAGTTAATGAGGGTAGTAGAAAAATTAGTAAACATTGTTTGTCACTGGATTCTGGAAGTATAAAATGACCATAATTTATTATATACTAACTAGTGTTCGTTTATTCGTACTACTACTAACATCTCGTGATTCTGATCGTCCCTTTTTCGTTATAATGGATAATTTAGTTAACAATTTAGATTTATTTATGATTTTAAGAGAGCAGGTCAAGTCACTGTCGGATAGTCAAAAATTCTTTCAATTCCTACAACATAAAATAAACGTGACCGAAGAGAACAGTGTTGAGCTCCAAAAATTCTGTACGCGCTTTTGTTCAAATATAAGTGCAAGATGGGAACGAAGTAGTCGCACGTTAGCACAGTTTGTAAGAAAAAATGGTGATTGGTTGGAACGTGCAATAAACTGGCCCGAAGGAATGATACCTGAAGCTGTGAACACTGAACAGGAAAGGCTCGAGATTTGTAATACTGAAGATGTCGAAAATCTACCACCATCTACTACAGAAGCTTCGACATCTACATTTACACCTCGAAAACCTTTCGAGGAATTGGGCTCCAGGCAAAAACGACGACGCGTTGATCAAATTAACCAATCGCTTTCGTTATCCCCGGATGAACTTAAAGCTACTACAATTGCTAGTTTAAGAAACACCGGAAATGAGGATGTAGGAAAAGTTATGAACCATTTACTAAATCACCCCGAAGATCTAGAAAAAGTTAAAGAGTGTTTAAGTACAAGTAAACCGAAAAGTAGTACATATTCACCCGATAAGGCACTGTCTTTATTAGTTTCACAATTAAGTAAGTGGCAGTATATAAGCCTAAGAGAAGCAGCAAGTGAAAATAGGTCTGATTTATACCCTTCTTATTATAAAATAAAACAAGCGAAGGCAAAATGTTATCCAGGGAAAGAAGACATAATTATAACTGAAGAAGGAGCTGCTATTAAACTGCAAGCTTTACTCAACTTGACGGTATCTAGGCTTTTAGAAGTGATTACTTTAGATTTGGATTCGCCAACTGAGTTACTGCTAATAAGCAAATGGGGTTTTGATGGAGCCTCAGGTCAAAGTAATTATAAACAAAAGACTGAAGCAGAGTTTGATGACTCAACTATCTTCATGGCCAGTCTAGTTCCTATAAGGCTTCAACAATGTGATGGAACAATTGTTTGGGAAAACGATCGACCCTCATCAACTTTCTATTGCCGTCCGATAATGTTCAAATTTACCAAAGAAACGCAGTCAACAGTGGTAACTATAAAAGCTAGCATAACCGAAGAAATAGAAACACTTCAGCCAATCAAGTTCAATCAAGTTGAAGTTAAGCATCAATTGCACTTGACGATGATAGACGGCAAAATATCGTCATATTTGTCAGACACATCTTCAGCTGTCTGTGATATCTGCAAAGCAAAACCGTCAGAGATGAACAATTTAGAGTCACTTGCTCAAAAAGAGAACAACGAAGAAGTGTTCCAGTATGGAATGTCATCTTTACATGCCTGGATAAGAAGCATGGAGTGCTTACTTCATATCGGTAAATATAATTTTATTAGTTCATAATTTTTTTCACGTTATATAGTTACTTGTGAGATTTTTATTTAAGTGATATTTCTTTTTGTTTGCAGCTTATCGTTTGGACTTCAAAAAATGGAGTTGCAGGGGCGATGACAAAGAAAAAATGTCACTCAGAAAGAGCGCTATACAGCAAGCGTTTAAGAAAGAATGCGGTTTACTTATTGACGTAGTCAAGCAAGGAGTAGGCACAACCAATGATGGCAATACTGCCAGAAGATTTTTTAGGGATGCAGAAACAACAGCTCGCATAACAGGAATAGATAAAGATTTAATAGAAAGGTTTCATGTGATTCTTCAGACGGTTGCATCTGGAGAGAGCGTGGATCTTTCTAAGTTTTCCGAATTTTGTAGAGATACTGCACAATTGTACGTTCACTTATATCCCTGGTATTATATGCCTTCCAGTATACATAAATTGTTAGTACATGGGAGTGATATAATTAAGCACTTTGGTGCCATACCTATAGGTAAACTGTCGGAAGAGGCAGCGGAAGCTCGTAATAAAGATTTCCGGAAATATAGAGAGAGTCATTCTAGAAAGGTAAGTAGAACGGCGACAAATGAGGATATTATACACAATCTTCTTTTGTCTTCTGATCCAAAGATCACAAGTCTAAGACCTCGAATGGTGAAACAAAATATAATGGTTCTCTCTCCAAAAGTCAAAGAGCTTCTGCTGATTTTTCCCACAGAATCCGATATAGATTTTATTGATGTAGATAATTTACAAGATAGTCATAGCGATAGTGAATAAGATTTTTTGGTAGTTTGTAAGTTTCTTGTTTTTTTTATTAGTTTATAAATGTCAAACTCATAATTGAAAGGAAATAGTAATGTTTGATGTTGTTTATAGTTAGTTTTTAGTTTGCTTGTGTTAGTTGTAGTAATGTTAGTTTACCTTTACTAATTTGTATTATTATGTACCTATCTTTACTCACTATTCAGTATTAAATCTAACTTAAAATAACATTTCATAAACATGTTAAAGTCATTAAAACAAAGAAATTGAAATTCATAGATCCCTAATTAGCTTAAATTTACTACTACTACATATATTAGTAAATTTAAGCTAATTAGGGACCTTTTAAATGTATTATGATTAGTGTGATTAGCTTTAAATTTACTAATACTACATATATTAGTAAATTTAAGCTAATTAGGGACCTTTTAAATGTATTATGATTAGTGTGATTAGCTTTAAATTTACTAATACTACATATATTAGTAAATTTAAGCTAATTAGGGACCTTTTAAATGTATTGTTGTTAGTTGTTAAGTAACTATGTGTATTATTACGTGCTTTTACTTACTATTCCATATCAAATTTAACTTAAAAGAACTTACGAAAGTAAAAAATGTAGCTTTTTATTCTATATATTTTTTCATTTTTTTCGATCCATTTATTTGGCAGAGTTGCAACTTTATGCACACGTTAATAGCATCAAATGATAATAGACTAGACAAGGTATATGAAAAATAAAGTTTCAACGCGGGATCACACGCTACTTAGCAGGAATTTAAGGTTATTTGATCCGCTCCATACAAAAAAATAACAAAACACATTTTTCTACCCAAAGTATAAAGTTTAGGAAAAAATACATCAGAACAATTATTGTTGAGGTTAATGAGCTCTATCCATCCACATGAGGAAAAAAGTAAAAAAGCAAAGTTGAGCCCTAAGTCACTAAAATCATAGTTTCGACCCACTGTGCGGCGTCCTCACCTTCCGCCTGACACAGGTCCTCACCGGACACTGTTGTTTCGGGAGGTTTATGTTTCGCATAAGGCAGGAGGAAACGCCCGGGTGTCACTATTGTGTGGATCGCCCATAGGACACGGTGGAGGTCTGCCCAGCTTGGGCGGAGCACCGCAGTGTCCTCATGGAGGCGATCGGCGGCGGCGATCTCTCGTCCGCCATGGTACGGAGCGAGAGAGAATGGAAAGCCGTCGTCTCCTTCTGCGAAGCAGTAATACTTGCGATAGAGGAGGCGGAGCGCGTGAGGGAGAGAGCCTGGCGCCCTCACGCCCCCACTAGTCGCCGCAGAAAACGCCCTGGGCGTCGGGAGTCGCCTGCAGATTCCCGGCCACTGTAGGTGCGGGATTGAGGACGGCGAGCAATGAGTCGCTCGCCATCCGGTAAGGCCCAGTCCCGGGTCGACGGCGCGTCGTGTTCCACGCGCGCCTCAAAGAGATGTCAGCACAAAATGATGGGGTCCGATAGGGCCGACGCCTCAGGGTCGCGGGTAATTCGAAAGAGTAACCGTGGCCCTGGCACAGACAACTGAAGGATCACGGGTGGGTTTTAGTCAGTAAAAGTCTGACACGCCGTCCCGCTCCACCCACAGCGGGAGAAGTCATTTGATGATTTCCCACCCAAAAAAAAAAGGACAGTTAGCATGGCGCCGCTGCGGTGTCGCTGTGTTTCCAACATTTGTTCGTGTTAGGACCGTTAGCATAGCGCCGCTTCGGTGTCGCTGTATTAAGGTGGACGTGACCCAGACGCGCCGCAGTCATCATCGGATCGCTCCGCGTAGGTACCTATCTGCATCGTACGCGCCGAATCGTATCCATTATTTCTGTTGTATCACGAGTTTGACGACGTCATCCGCGCGGTCTGGTGCAATCTGTATGTTTACCCACAGCATTTAACTGAAATACGGATTTTTTGGCGCAGATAGTTGTGCGTCGTTGCAATACTAAGTATTTCACCTATTTCATGTTAATATTTATATAATGCGATGACTGCGACGCGTCCACCTTGGATTTGTATTTGACCCTTACACATGGCGCCCCCGCGGCGGAGGCGAGTCTTGAATTCAATATACACTTGGGAGCAAATAAATCGAGCCACTTCCTTTTTCACGCATTATGGTTATTATTTTTGGTATTATGGAACGCATCGATTCGAAACATATATCGCCTAAAAGGGTATATAATAACCTTTACAATGAGGGTAGTTAGTTGTCAAAATTTCATTTTAATTAAAGTTTAAAGGGTAGAATAAAATTATCGCATTTAATTTGCTTATGACATTTTTATTGTACTCTGTTAAGAAAAGATTAAATTTGAGGTTTTTGTTAATCATACCCATATTACTTGTTATTGTTGTCTTTATCTGTGTCTGTGTAATCAAAATAACCTGATAAAATGGATACTACACCGACGGAAGCTGCCCAAGTTGTAGCTTTACTTGAGGTTGGACACGGACAACGTGAAGTGGCACGCAGACTTCATTTGAGTCGTTCAAAGGTACAGCGGGTATACCGCAGGTATCTGGAGACTGGTGCTTTTGTTCGGCGACCTGGAACTTGCCGACCACGGGCAACAACAGAACGTGACGACCGCTTTATTGCAACCAATTCGTTGCGCGACCGTGGACTTAATGCTGTTCAGCTACAGCAAGCGTTACGTGACGTTCGAGGTGTCGCAATCAGTAGGTGGACAGTGAGACGAAGACTAAAGGAACGAAATTTAACATCACACAAACCAGCAACTGGCCCAAAATTGACTGTAGCTCATCGCCGATCTCGCTTGGAGTTTGCTCGAGAACACATTAATTGGACGTTAGAAGACTGGAGGTCAGTTTTGTTTTCTGACGAGTCAAGAATCTGTCTTTTTAGCAATGACGGGAGAAACCGAGTGTATAGACGTCCTGGTGAAAGATTTGCCCAATGTTGCATTCGAGAAACTGTGAGTTTTGGTGGTGGTTCTTGTATGGTGTGGGGAGGAATTTCTCTAGACGGAAAAACGGAACTTGCCTTCGTCGACCCCGCCAACGATGGCAGTGGTAGACGTGGATTAACAGCTGACCGATACATAACTGGCATTCTTGAAGACCACGTAATGCCGTATGCTGGTTTTGTCGGAGAAAATTTCTTGTTTATGCATGACAATGCGAGACCTCATACCGCGCAGATCGTTACGGAATACTTGTCTGCGATCGGGATTCAACAAATGGTATGGCCAGCACGAAGTCCCGATTTGAACCCGATCGAACACCTATGGGACGAGCTAAAACGGAGAGTCCGAGCCAGGGTTCCCGCTGTTTCATCCATTCCCGAGCTTAAAGTCGCTGTGCTTGAAGAGTGGGAGAACATACCACAATATGTCATCGTAACTCTGATCAGATCGATGACTAATAGGCTACAAGAATGCATCAGGGCACGGGGGGGTAATACCAGTTATTAAGAATATTTTTTTTGCAATAATTTTGTTTTTTATTGTTTTTATGGACTGTTTTAGCCCTACTAAATTTTCTATCAAAATTACCATTTTTCTTGCAGAGCCAATAATTTATCATTCAATAAGGTTATTATTCAATAATTTACCCTCATTGTTAAGGTTATTAACTTAACTTTTAGGCGATATATAGTTCGATTTGATACGTTCCATATTCCCAAAAATATTTACCATTTTACGTGAAAAAAGGTAGTGGCTCGATTTATTTGCTCCCAAGTGTACTTATATGCCGGTTCCACGCCCGATGCGTTGAATCTTCCTAAGCCAGGGAGTAAGCGCGGCGCTCGGTCTTTATCGCGTGCGATTCGCGTTGTAAAAGAAACAAATATATGAATGTTACAGTATCTAAGTGAAACGTGTGTTACAGAAATAAGCAGTTTTAGTTATATGCAACGGTACCACAACAACGCACGGTGGACAGACAGACGCGGTGATGCCAAAATAGACGTTTATAGCGGTTACAGATAGGTTCACTTTTTTAGACTTGGGTTAACATAATTGAAAACACATTAAAAAGTGTTAGATATTCGATTCTGTTATCAATTCAAAATGTAACATTTAAATAGGTGTTTTAAGTCCCTATCATAAAGCTAGGCGTGAGCTCTGGCTCCTGTACTAAACTGTACTGTGGTCACCATCCTGTACGTTCAAGTTAGAGCGGGAGTTTCAACTATTAACTTTATGACACAAGACCTGCACAAGACCACAATTAGTAATCTTATTGTGGTCTTGTGCAGGTCTTGTGTCATATGCCCGGATAGGAAAACCTACGAGGAAAATTAAACACTTAGGATCAATTTACGATAAGTATTTAATATGAACATAATATACAATGCTGATGTTTATTTATAAAAGCAGGTAAAAACCGACGAAACACATACACCGTACGATAAAATAGTATTTTTATATATTTCATCAACGTACATAAGTATAGAGTATAATTACTTAAATAATTAACTATCATCGTAGTACAATTTTGCTACAAAGTGTGTTACAGTTAAGCAAAATTGTCTGACGGAGCCCACGGCCTGCGTCCTGCGACGATCTAACCATACGGTATTGATCTCTGTGGATGTAACCACGTGCTGGCGACCAATAAACAGTAAGTGCGACGTGTGACGTGTGACGCTGCCGAGCTCCTCCGTATTGCTTCCGTGGATATGTGCTTGCTGGTCGCGCGTCAACGACACTTTGTATATTATTAAGCTTAATGTTGCGTTATAACGTAACCTCTTCAGCATAAGTAAACAAGCAGTCTGCGGCTGGACACAATAACTTAACATATTGATATTAAAATATTAAAACGAATGCTCATTAAGTTCGATGAGATAATGTATTACAGTTTACTGATGTGATCTTTTAAAGGTACGGCCAAACCAAAGCGTATACGTATAACATGCATCCGCGATGCGTTCATTGAATTTCGTTATGATCGCGGCGGCCTCAGGTCGCGCTAGTTCATAATAAACAACTGCGCGGCGCCGTCAGCTGTGGTCGCCGACGCAAGTGGAACACGTTGGTGAGTGGTGAGTAATGGTGAACATACACGACAACACGACAACACGTCGCCGCGCCCGAGCCCAACGTCGGCGACACAACGTCACCAGCGCGGGCACCCGAACTAACACTGAACAGCCATAACTTATCAACCTACATTAAACTTCATAATCTGTGAAACGACACGTTAATGTATTGCACAAGTATTACAAGGGCGAAGGAAGCTCTCCAACCAACCGACATAGTAATATAAAGTCAGTCAGGTTTATGTTGGTGGGCGTTGTGCGGTTTAGAGAAATATTAAGTTCTCAATTATCCAACCAATATATTATGAGATGCGGTTGAATGATTGCGGCTTAGATTTCTTTACTAGACAATTTACACTCTTTACATTTATTTAAGTATAAAATCACTCTGAAGCGAGGAATAATAAAATTAGTCGTGCGACACTATTTGAGACCAGATATTTAAGTTCCTTGCGAGGTGTTTCTGATTGGAACCTGCTTTTTCAATTGCACCCTATATTGTGCGACTAGACTTTCCACGGGTGACTGGAACAAGAAACTCAATAGTTCTAGTGTGAAACATGAACGCCAGGAGCTTTAATTACAATGAGCAAAGATTTGAAAAGCTAAATGATGAACAGGTGTTACACAGAGTAATTTCACCCATTTTGTAGAAGAGAACATTGGAAGCGCAGGAGTGCAGCTGACTTCAGCACCCCGCGTCAGCGTCAGCGCGTGTGAAGTGCAACACTCTGGTACACTCGTGAGGTGCTCTTCCCGTCAATCGTAAGTCGCAATGAGAACGCAGCAGCGATACGCCGAGCGACATGCTGCGTCCTATTCCATGACGGAGCGGATAATAGTTACCGTCCAAGTCCGCCGGCAACACTGCTCGTACACGCCTGTACCCGATAGCTTGATAACATTCTTTCACTTAACCTATTATGAAAACTAGCGTCTTTACTATAGCTTCAACAGCCCAAGGATAACTGGCGAAACTTGGGTATCCCTCCGGATGTCCTATGTAGCTTAAATAGGTCAATGACAGTAGCAATGGTGTGTTCTATTGTATGGGTGTGAGCCGGAGACAGCGCGGGCGGCACAAGCGCGTGCCCGCTTACGTGCAGCAGGCGCGCACGCGGGCGGCACGAGCGCGTGCCCGCTTACGTGCAGCAGGCGCGCACGCGGGCGGCACGAGCGCGCGCCCACTTGTGTGCAGCAGGCGCGCACGCGGGCGGCACGAGCGCGTGCCCGCTTACGTGCAGCAGGCGCGCACGCGGGCGGCACGAGCGCGTGCCCGCTTACGTGCAGCAGGCGCGCACGCGGGCGGCACGAGCGCGTGCCCGCTTACGTGCAGCAGGCGCGCACGCGGGCGGCACGAGCGCGCGCCCACTTACGTGCAGCAGGCGCGCACGCGGGCGGCACGAGCGCGCGCCCACTTACGTGCAGCAGGCGCGCACGCGGGCGGCACGAGCGCGCGCCCACTTACGTGCAGCAGGCGCGCACGCGGGCGGCACGAGCGCGCGCCCACTTACGTGCAGCAGGCGCGCACGCGGGCGGCACGAGCGCGCGCCCACTTACGTGCAGCAGGCGCGCACGCGGGCGGCACGAGCGCGCGCCCACTTACGTGCAGCAGGCGCGCACGCGGGCGGCACGAGCGCGCGCCCACTTACGTGCAGCAGGCGCGCACGCGGGCGGCACGAGCGCGCGCCCACTTACGTGCAGCAGGCGCGCACGCGGGCGGCACGAGCGCGCGCCCACTTACGTGCAGCAGGCGCGCACGCGGGCGGCACGAGCGCGCGCCCACTTACGTGCAGCAGGCGCGCACGCGGGCGGCACGAGCGCGCGCCCACTTACGTGCAGCAGGCGCGCACGCGGGCGGCACGAGCGCGCGCCCACTTACGTGCAGCAGACGCGCACGCGGGCGGCACGAGCGCGCGCCCACTTACGTGCAGCAGGCGCGCGTGGGCGGCGCGCGCGAGGGCCGGCGCTCCACGGCGATACGTGCGTGGTCTGCGTCGGCCTCGCGCCCTGACGTCTTGTCGAGGATGGCCTCGGCCAGCTCGGAGAAGGCGCGGTCGATGTTGATGTTGGCCTTCGCAGATGTCTCCATGAACCGGATGCCGTGCTCGCGCGCTATCTGCACACACACATACATGACATTTATAACAATCATACACTAATGGTCCATTGTCTTCTACTGACGAACTGTCACATGTATGTTTTCTATAATGCTACATAGTTCTCTCTTTTTTTTAATTACTGTGAAATAATAGTAGATTATTGCATCAAGCACAAGGTAATTTATTATTGCACCGAGTGCTTGATTTAGCAGGCACTCGGTGCAATAATAATTTACTTAAGGTGAGGTGCATAATCTGCTTTTCTTTCAACTATTACCTATAGGAATAGTATATAATAGTAAAACAGTAAAACAGTTAAATAGAAGTTTAATTTTTGAATTTAAAAGTTATACTTGAGCAATTATTAACATTTAAATAACATATGGTTAAGAGTTAACGTAAGGTTAAGAGTTTTGTTGGGCAAATTTATATTCAAATTTGAAACAAGTAGAATAGAAACGAATAATATGTACGTAATAAAAAAGTATTGATATCGGCTGGCTGAATAGAGCTAATCCATTGAGATTGGCACCTTTTCGTGCAATAAAAAAAAAACTGTGCAATAATGAAATTTCATACATTTTTATTGCTCTAGAGCATTAAAGACTCGCTTTGTACTGAGTTTTTAGTGTGATTGTGATGAAATTAAAGCATAGTTGGAAGAAAAGTATATTGTGTGTTTTAAACAATAAATAATATTAAGGAAGCAAAAAAGAAAGGCTTATGGAATGCAATAAAGTACTGAGTATTGTATTGAGTAAGTATGTCTTGTTTTAATTTACTAATTGTCAGACACAATTATCAAATAGATGTTACCAAATATACACATTTGGAACACAGTGAGTGCTATCTGCGCGTGAGTCACGCAGGCGGCGTCAGTGCGCACATTTAGCTGGACGCACGCTAATTGATGGTTTCACGGAGCAAAAGTATGTAGTCAACAAAATAATGATCATCACATTTTGTTCATGCTCAATCATTTATTTCAGAGCCAAAACAAACAGCAATGAAACAAGTTATGCTAATTTTAAGATTAGCGAGATAGTCACAGAAATATTGGCGAAATCACGCGCATTACGTGTGATGTGAAAGAAAAACAAGTTGACAAACATTTGTTAAAACTGCTTACAGTGACAATCAAATAAAACCAACAAGGTTTTGTTTTTACACAATAAGGTGTTACATTGTGTACAATGCATTTAGTCATTAATACATTTATGTAAAGAATACAGAGAGCCACATACCTATATGAGGATACAGGACAATATTGACTAACAATAGGCTAGGTAAGTAATTTACATTTCCTACAATTTGTTGAAGTTCATTATTTTTTAAACAGGATTTTGTTTTATAGTGCAGCCTACATGTTTTCATAGCCATGGTACATAGCCCACAACAGTGGGTAGTGAGCCTGTCTCCCTAAATACAAGAAATACTCACTGCTTCTCCACGCTCCTTGCTCACAACTCGCTTCTCCTCCATGTCACACTTGTTGCCAAGGATCATCTTTTCCACATCTTCATTTGCGTGCTATAATGACAATGTTCACTGATCACTATAATATTCAATGGCCTTGCTCATGTAAAAACTGAACTAAATAAGCAATGGAGCTGAGATCCCAAGAACTTACTATTTTCAGGATGGGTACTAAATCAGTGATACCATTAATGATTTACAAATTAGCTGGATACTAATAATAAACTTACAACAAAATATAAATATTTACAGTAACATATTTACTAGGTATACAAAATATGATGTCATGCTTGAAATTATAGTGATAAATGTATAATAAAGTCCCATTTTTACATTATTATTATATTTACACTGTCATGGTGATATGTAGCTGATGAAAACATGCACTCTATTTCATAACATTAAATTTACACTGAAGTTCAATTTATGCATTTTTAGGGTTTAGAGGCAATTTAAATAAAAAGTTCTCCACTGCATACAGTATGTTGTGAGGAAGGTTATGGTATATTATATGTATAACATGAGCACTGTTGTGGCATACCTTAATGATGTAAGCAAACTGAGTCCCACCCATGCGGAGATCATTTACTGCTGCACAATGTGTTGTACCAGCAGCGATGGGTCAGACTACTTACCTCGTCTATATTCCGTAACCATTTGACGATGTCATCAAATGTTTTCTCGTTGGTAATGTCGTACACGAGCATGATGCCCATCGCGCCGCGGTAGTACGACGTGGTGATGGTGTGGAACCTCTCCTGACCCGCCGTGTCCCATATCTGGAGTTTTATCTTTTTACCGCGGAGCTCCACCGTCTTTATTTTGAAGTCGATACCTACAAGTCATGAAAGCACACAATTTAAGTAAAATGTTGTGTTGCGAATGAATGTACAAGAGTACATCATATTCAGAACTAGGTAATAAAAATTAAACACAAAAAAAAAAAACATTTTTTCAAGGCAAGGCTTTGGTGATACAAAAATACAAAGGTGGCTCATACCGATCGTAGATATAAACGTCGTTGTGAAGTGGTTATCTGAAAACCTGAACAATATACATGTCTTGCCTACGCCGGAGTCACCAATGAGGAGTAGTTTGAACAACAAGTCGTAGGTTTTCTTAGCCATCTTATTTTAATTGACGCTTGAAATTTAAAAACGATAAAAATCCAAAATCATCCGACCTCAAGATATGACAGTATTTTTCAAGAGTTGCCTTGTAGAAAATAAATGATGTCATGTCATTTTTAAGTTTTGAGCAGGGTAAACAGTTTATGAACGTAAACGAGACAAAAGGAGTTTAGGGATCGTAGCAGTTGGCGTCTGACTACCCCCATGGGTTTTATTTTTTATTTTTATGTATGGCATCTCGTAGTTGACCTTGAGAGGTCGTGACTACTTAACCGGACTATTCTGTGGCTGCCTTAAGCGGACTCAAAGCCTCCAGCCAGGGGCGTAAAACTACTTACATTACTAAGCGAACGCTCGCCAAGGGCACCCCCTGTGGGGTACGGACCTCGGCTTAGGGCGTCACTGACGGGAGGACAGCAAGATGGGACAGGCTGGATCTGGATCATATTATTATTATCTGGGGAATTTAAAGCTACAGGCTCAGCTACGGCGCGGGCTGGCACTTCGTCGAGCAAGGGTCGGGGGGGACAGTTACGTCGGGATCTTCGCGAGGAACCTCGGCGGCGAGGTCGGAATGTCGGTCTGTGTTTGTGCACTGTACTGGTGGCACTACTGCTCTCCTGAATGAGAGTTATGTGGTCATCGGGATCGTCCCCCATGGGAAGAAGGCGTGAGTTTATATATGTATGAAGTTGTAAGGATTGATTTAGGCCTATGATTGGATTAAAATTCTCAGTATTTCCCCTTTTAAATAGGATAGACCAAAGCAGTTTTGAAAACATCCGGAAAAAACCAAAAGATGGGCACAGGTTAAAAATTTGGACAAACTTAGAGATAATTGTGTTTTTGTGCCTTAATTAATAACTGTGGTTGGGATTCCGTCCAAACCGACACCACATATTTTATCTCTAAGATTCAACACATTTAGAACGCGTTCATGAGCTGTCAGTATCTATATTTCATTGAAAACAATGACGTAGCTTATGAGCTGATCCCGTTCAGTTTCATTGTTGAAATCTACCTTATTAAATATGCTTTCAATTTCGGCGTCATCCACGTCATGCAAGACAAAGGAGTAATCGGGGACATGCGTATTACTAGTGCCGAAGAGTTAATTTCTTGGGTACTGCTATTTTGTGGTGAAAACTGAGAAAACTCAGATGCGAGATTACTACCCACATTTGCAAAAGTTGTGGTTTATCATGAAAGAGAGAATAGGATCGTCACCGCACTTTAACAACTCTGAAGGAGATGTTTTGCCAGATGGCCTTAAAAGGATAACGATGAAAATTTGATATTTGTGGGCATATCGTTTTCTGAATGTTTCTTCAAAGTTGTATACAGCCTATCTTTTATTTATTACTGTACTGTAAGCACAAAAATGTAAAGAGGCGAACTTACGTGGCATTTTCTACAAGTCAACTTAGGCGTGATGTTCGTGCTTGCAAAACAGAGTAACCAGCGCATGATAAGATAAATCACAGTCTAGTGTGTACCAACCTCATATCATGCTCCGGTTATTCTGTGAAAACGACGCTTGATAACTTCTTAACTATTCAACTCGTATGAGATCATCAGTTTTTGTTTTCGAACCGGTTAACAATTTACGGCTACGGCACTGCCGGCAGGCCCGTAGGCAGTTGCGCCTGGCGCCTTCAAAGTTTATTCAGCTTCTCTCGACTCATCAAAATATTTAGCCATTAGGTATCACTATAAATGGTAAAAAGAAAAACGAACTCAATCAGAGTTGTAATGCCAAAATTATTAAGTTCGCTTCACCCGCTTGCCGGCAGTCCGCACCGGGCCCGTGGTTGTAATACAAGGTCAAAATATGTTTAGTAAGAAGCAGTTTGGAGTTGGAAGCCGCATACGTAGGTAAAATATAAGTGTAGGGAAAAATTCTAACTCGTTCTTAAATTCTCATAGATCTCCAAATTTTGAGCATAATACGAGTAAGCTGACCACGAAAGTCCTATTTCAGTATCAATGGTCGAAAGTACTCGAAAAAACCTGACATGTATTTGTATGGCGGGGCTTAAATTTTCGAGCTCGCATCGCTCGCTCTTGTCAACATTCCTTAAAGTCGTATTTTTAACTAATGGGGAAGGCAACTGTCAAAAACCCCCAACACAAGCTAAAAATACAAGGCGTGATGTGGTTTTATTTTATTTTAGCGAAAATTGACTCGTTGTTGTGTTCCTAGATACTCCGAAATTGGAGTCCGAATTTTTCGTAAGCCCCTAAAATTTGAAGATTTCAAGAAGGTTTAAAGCTATTCGTACAGATTTTTTTTGAGTTCGAATTTATGTCCTGAACATTTTGAAGAAAGTGATTACGAGGAAATATTCAAAGTTTAAAATTCTGACACTTTCCATGTACTCGGAAATTGGTTTTCGGAAATTGGTGTGACCTTAGTTTACAGTGTATTAAAAGAATACAAAGAAAATGAACAATTTAAGTCTCCCGAGAAACGTGGACCGAAACAGTCTCAAAGATGAATTAGACTATTTTACTTTTGCCGCTTTAAGGCGAAAAGTACGTACACCCACCATTATAAAGGCCCCCATACCACTGTGAGCTCAATCCCATTGAGTTGGTATAGGCGCAGGCTAAAGGATATGTTGTTGTTGATCTAACAAAACCTTCAAAATGACAGAAGTAAAAAACTTTTTGAAGAAGGACTTCAACATATCACACCTGAAAAATGGAGTAGCTGCGTGTCTCATATAATTAAAGAAGAAGACAAAATGTATGGTCTCGACTCGACCACATGATCGACCATGTTTCAGACAGATTTATAATTAATGTGTCCGAAAGCGATAGTGATGATTTTTTATCTGATGACGAATAAAAACAAATGATGTAATAAGCGATGTTTTTTATTTTCATTACCTACCTATAATTGTTATATTTTATACATCTATAGTTTCAACTACATGATGTATTGAAAATAGGACAATAGTCTTACAAGTTTCCTCGCAATGTTTTCCTAAATGTTTAAAAAACACTCGGTATTCAGTATAGGTAGATACTATAGGAACATAGTCATCGAAAACTCGTTGGTATGTACAAAGCAAGACTAAAATTCGAACCCCGTACTCTATATCGGCAGTTCGGCACACTAACTATTCACTAGACAATCGAGGCAATTTCATTAATTCAGGACTTTTTTCAATCATTCACTTTGTCACGACACTATTTTTATTTAATCAAAAATGTTGTCAGAACACAGTAAACGTCAATTGACTTCGTCTAATGGGGAAGGTCGGGCAAAGCTAATTGTAGATGGCGTGACCATAGCTAGGTCTCTACGGCCTACAATAAATTTGACATTTCGTTCATTCATGAGTTTGATTTTATTTCACTATTTCGTTATTTTCAGTGATTTCAGTATTTTAAATCAAGTACTTGACATGGAAAGTGTCAGAATTTTAAACTTTGAATATTTCCTCGTAATCACTTTCTTCAAAATGTTCAGGACATAAATTCGAACTCAAAAAAAATCTGTACGAATAGCTTTAAACCTTCTTGAAATCTTCAAATTTTAGGGGCTTACGAAAAATTCGGACTCCAATTTCGGAGTATCTAGGAACACAACAACGAGTCAATTTTCGCTAAAATAAAATAAAACCACATCACGCCTTGTATTTTTAGCTTGTGTTGGGGGTTTTTGACAGTTGCCTTCCCCATTAGTTAAAAATACGACTTTAAGGAATGTTGACAAGAGCGAGCGATGCGAGCTCGAAAATTTAAGCCCCGCCATACAAATACATGTCAGGTTTTTTCGAGTACTTTCGACCATTGATACTGAAATAGGACTTTCGTGGTCAGCTTACTCGTATTATGCTCAAAATTTGGAGATCTATGAGAATTTAAGAACGAGTTAGAATTTTTCCCTACACTTATATTTTACCTACGTATGCGGCTTCCAACTCCAAACTGCTTCTTACTAAACATATTTTGACCTTGTATTACAACCACGGGCCCGGTGCGGACTGCCGGCAAGCGGGTGAAGCGAACTTAATAATTTTGGCATTACAACTCTGATTGAGTTCGTTTTTCTTTTTACCATTTATAGTGATACCTAATGGCTAAATATTTTGATGAGTCGAGAGAAGCTGAATAAACTTTGAAGGCGCCAGGCGCAACTGCCTACGGGCCTGCCGGCAGTGCCGTAGCCGTAAATTGTTAACCGGTTCGAAAACAAAAACTGATGATCTCATACGAGTTGAATAGTTAAGAAGTTATCAAGCGTCGTTTTCACAGAATAACCGGAGCATGATATGAGGTTGGTACACACTAGACTGTGATTTATCTTATCATGCGCTGGTTACTCTGTTTTGCAAGCACGAACATCACGCCTAAGTTGACTTGTAGAAAATGCCACGTAAGTTCGCCTCTTTACATTTTTGTGCTTACAGTACAGTAATAAATAAAAGATAGGCTGTATACAACTTTGAAGAAACATTCAGAAAACGATATGCCCACAAATATCAAATTTTCATCGTTATCCTTTAAAGGCCATCTGGCAAAACATCTCCTTCAGAGTTGTTAAAGTGCGGTGACGATCCTATTCTCTCTTTCATGATAAACCACAACTTTTGCAAATGTGGGTAGTAATCTCGCATCTGAGTTTTCTCAGTTTTCACCACAAAATAGCAGTACCCAAGAAATTAACTCTTCGGCACTAGTAATACGCATTTCCCCGATTACTCCTTTGTCTTGCATGACGTGGATGACGCCGAAATTGAAAGCATATTTAATAAGGTAGATTTCAACAATGAAACTGAACGGGATCAGCTCATAAGCTACGTCATTGTTTTCAATGAAATATAGATACTGACAGCTCATGAACGCGTTCTAAATGTGTTGAATCTTAGAGATAAAATATGTGGTGTCGGTTTGGACGGAATCCCAACCACAGTTATTAATTAAGGCACAAAAACACAATTATCTCTAAGTTTGTCCAAATTTTTAACCTGTGCCCATCTTTTGGTTTTTTCCGGATGTTTTCAAAACTGCTTTGGTCTATCCTATTTAAAAGGGGAAATACTGAGAATTTTAATCCAATCATAGGCCTAAATCAATCCTTACAACTTCATACATATATAAACTCACGCCTTCTTCCCATGGGGGACGATCCCGATGACCACATAACTCTCATTCAGGAGAGCAGTAGTGCCACCAGTACAGTGCACAAACACAGACCGACATTCCGTCCTCGCCGCCGAGGTTCCTCGCGAAGATCCCGACGTAACTGTCCCCCCCGACCCTTGCTCGACGAAGTGCCAGCCCGCGCCGTAGCTGAGCCTGTAGCTTTAAATTCCCCAGATAATAATAATATGATCCAGATCCAGCCTGTCCCATCTTGCTGTCCTCCCGTCAGTGACGCCCTAAGCCGAGGTCCGTACCCCACAGGGGGTGCCCTTAGCGAGCGTTCGCTTAGTAATGTAAGTAGTTTTACGCCCCTGGCTGGAGGCTTTGAGTCCGCTTAAGGCAGCCACAGAATAGTCCGGTTAAGTAGTCACGACCTCTCAAGGTCAACTACGAGATGCCATACATAAAAATAAAAAATAAAACCCATGGGGGTAGTCAGACGCCAACTGCTACGATCCCTAAACTCCTTTTGTCTCGTTTACGTTCATAAACTGTTTACCCTGCTCAAAACTTAAAAATTACATGACATGATCGGACCGATTTCGAAATCAATAAATCGAATCAAAAAGTAACAAGCCTGGGCCTGGGCCTGTGCAAGTCAGTGTTACCAACTTAGGGGTTTTCCCCCCAGATTTAGGGGTAAATAAGTGAGATGGGATTTTTTTAGGGGTCTGAAATTTTTAGGGGTAGTTTCAGGGATTTTTTGACTCTTTAATATTTTTAAAATTGATAATATTAGTATTTATTTCTTGACCTAGCGACATATAACGACATCTAGTACGTAATTCTACAACCACTCTGTGGTGACTGGCGCCATTGGCGGTCATTTTATTGTCTGTGCATATGGCGGTTATTGTTGTGTTTAAGTCTATGTTTTTTTTTACTTGAATGTATGTTTGACATAAGCATATGTCAGATAGGTTATCGCCAAAAAATATAGGTTAATTAAGAATAGTCTTACGACGATTGTTATTTCGATTTTGGTTTGTATTGTGTGTCGACAAGAAATGTGCTAATGATACCTAAGGAAAATAAATATAAACAAAAAATATTCAATGTCAACATGTATGACTTCAAACAATCTGAATCTTCAGATGAAGACGAAATATTTTATGTAACTTATAATAAAAATACTTTTGAAACATATTACAGCATATCATTTCTACATCATTATGGATTTTGTTTTGTATATTTTTTAGGGGGACAACTCAATAATTAAGGCGATTTTAGGTGTTTTTGACACAAACTTTAGGGATAAATATTTTGGAGAGTTGGTAACACTGGTGCAAGTGGGCAATATTTTGTAATGGCTGCCGGCGCGCGTCGGTCGATTCGATTGTTGTCTTTCTCTTTGTCATTTACTGCATTACAGCTTTCTCTCAGTTGAAGAAGAAATCAATAACGACCAAAACGTGCTCTGCGTTATAAAAAAAGTAGTCCAAAAAGTAAAGCTGAAGTTATGTGAAATTCGTGTCATAAACGTTATTTTTAATCAACAAAATGCATCGCCGTGGCGGGAAACGTATTCGGATGGATGATCCTCCACCAGAATACGTGAATCCCATGACCCCAGCGACTCCCATGACTGATTACGGTGGACAGTCGATCCATGAACCTGAGACTCCCAACGTGAATTATTCGGGTTTCAACGTCGGAGCGGTAGCTAATTCCACTGCTACTGAACCTAGAGAATTGCTACCTAGAGAAGAAGCTGAGGAATCTCATCATGAAGAAGAGGAGCCGAGGTCTCCATCTCCAACGCCCACGAAACGGGTGACTCGTAGTCGCGGGCGGAGGGGTGATGGTGGATTCGTGGGGCGGCTGGCTGAGTCTCCGCCGCCGCCTCCTTTGCGCCGACGAGGACGTGGCGGCCGCGGCCGCGGCAGGGGCCGAGGCACCGCCCCGCCGCCAGCGTACTCACCGCCGCCAGTCCTGCTGCCTGGTGATGATGAGAACAGCCTTTACAATATACTAAGATTCAATAAGACAGCTATAAATGTAAGTATCGATTTTCATGTAATTGTTTTTCTCATTGTAGGCAAAAATTTCAAAAAGAAAAAAGCATCAAAGCAGAATAAATGCTTTGGAAATGCGTTCCTTGCGGAGCATGTGTGGTGTGACTTTGAATGATAGGCTGAGGAATGATGTCAGATGTGATAAGGCAACAGTGCGGTTTAAAAGAAGATGAAGTGACAAAAATTGAAAAGAGTGTGCTTAGATGGTTTGGTCATGTTGAGCGGAGGAATGAAAGGAGACCTAGGACAGGGATGGAGAACCGATGGCACGCGTGCCATTAGTGGCACGTATCGAAATAATTTGGGCACGGTATAATTTCAGGAAACAAGGTAACTAAGTCACTTCATTTAAATAAAGATAAAACTTTTAATATTAATATTAAGGCTCCCTCAAAACGGCGAGACGCCATAGCGCGACAGAAAGCGTTGTAGAAAGCGTTTGTGTCGCGCTTCACGCGGTGCCTTCGTGTCGCGCCAGTGTGCACGAGACTACAAAAAAAATAAAGTTTTTGTTGTGGAAGTACCTTTGTAGTTGCAAATAAAGACCATTGTTGTGAAAGTAGGTATATGTATATAGTTTTTTCCAATAGTCACTAAGTCAAAATTGTTTGATGGCATGTCATGGCTACATTCAACATTTATTTGAAAAAGAGTATGTAGATGTACAGACGTTCGCCATCCCTGCCCTAGGAGGACATATAGTGACCTTATTGGTTATGTTCTTCAGAAAAGTCAGGTGCGTAGTACTCGCAACCAGTACTCGTATAATACCAGATGTATGAACGTGAGCGAGGCAAAAGGAGTATATAATAGGATTTTAGCAAGTGGAGTTCTGTGGTTTCTGCCTACCCCCATGGGAAGAAGGCGTGACTTTAAATATGTATGTATGTCATTGGCCTACCTCTATGATAATATTTGCAACCATTTTTTTCACCAATCAGCAAGTAGTGGACATGTGGATTGAGGAGTACAAGACCAATCGAGAAGCGGCGCTGGTGCAACTGATGCAGTTCTTCATCAATGCTTCTGGGTGCCGCGGTAAGGTCACACCTGACATGGCACAGATGGACCATACACTTATCATCAAGAAAATGACACAAGAGTTTGATGAGGTAATATTTATCATTGTACTACTCATTTCTTTTAACATGTTAGATGCTAAATATCACTCGGACTTAAACATAACTAGCGAAATGTAGGTCAGGCACAGATACCTCAAGTCATTAAAAACAAACCTGAAAAAAGTGCCCCCACTGTTTCCACCTAACATCGGGTCAGTAAATAGCTCAATAGGTACCACTGTTCCAATTACACAAAACTAGGTGGAATCATGGCACCACCGCTGGAACAGGCTATTGAGCAGAAAGAAGTGGAACTTATATAAGACAATTGAAGAATTAAACAAGGAACAAAAACATACAGAATTCATAATAGAAAAATTAAATTCAGTCTCAAGAAACCAAAAGAGCAAAGAACAAAGAAAATAGAAAAGAAAAATAAAAAAAAGGATAGGGATAAGAAAGGAAATTTGGAAAAAAGGAAACAATGGACTTAACCACATTTTTAAATGGTCTTGCATACTTGTGCTATTTTAAACGATAACTGAACTCATATTTTTTTATTAACGTATTTTTTGGTCTTTCTCCAAAGTAGACTTGAATTATTAATAAATTGGATTTTTATTAGGAATCCCCAAAAACTTTATGTCTTTTCGTTACGGTGATTGTGTAGTGGCACTTCCCCACACATAATTTCGGGTAACAAATCTCGATATATAAACGATTTTTGCTGAATTGAAGCAAGAATATGAATTCTCTATGATTAATAATTCCCGCGTATTGACTTAAACTTATAAAAAAAACAGTATTTGTAGGATAAACAGAGCTGAAAAAAATAGAAAAATATTGTTTTGCGTGAGTGAGCAGAATCGGGGGTGATTCTGCTCACTCACGCAAATAAATATTTTTTCTACCAGATATACATACTACGAACCATCGTTGCTGAGTATCAAGAAAATGATACTCAGCAACGTTAGATGGCGTTGTATGTTGTATTGAAGCGACGTGAAGGCGCTTAGCTGCGGTTCCTACAACCTTGAACCTCCGAATTCTGGCTGTGCGCTGTTGCGAATTATATAGTATGCGTGATTCAATAAATTGACAAGTTGCGCATCGTATGCTTGCGCGCCGGCTCTGCCCGCGGAGATTATATTTTATCATAATGAAGTGAGAAAAAAATCTTTAGTCATACTGTACATTTTAAACAATATTATTTTAATGAATGGATTATCTAAATTAAGTACCTACATAAGTACTAACATTCTTCGAAACTTCCTGAATTAAAAATATTTCTGATTATATGTAGGTAAAGGTACCTAATAATAATTATACATTTTCTGACACAGTTAAGATTTTATTACGTCCTTGTGAATGTCGAGTAACTAGGTAATCTATGGTCTCGGGTGGAATAAATATTTCTAGCTAGATTTTATGTAATTATAAAACAGGCGGTAGTTATACAAACTATTTAGGTACTTACCAAGCTACGCTTCATCGTTGCGTACCTAATCGATGGATTGAATTATATTTAATTCTTGTGAAACCAGATTTAAATAGAAAAAGGTAGGTACAGGTGAATAAACAAACGATTTTATTTTTCATAAAAATTTTCCTCTATCACATTACTTTCCTTAAAAACATAGAACGTACCTATTTCAAGGTCATTGAAATAAAAATATTTCTGCATAAGGTAGGTAAGAACCTACTGAGGCTACTGATAATTGTACATTTTCTTACACGGTTACTAAGTAATCTATGGTCTCGGGTTGAAGGGCATGATCGGCGTTATCGCAAGATGGCGTTTGTCATGACGTCATCTATGACGATTCACGGGACATCGTTATCGCGCTCACGCTGACTCGGAACGGGTGTAAGCGCGCTCAAATCGATTACAGCTCAATTCGGAATGCGCCCTGAATGACACTACAGCTGCTGACAGATCGATGACGGATTCACGATTTTACTCAATCAATCAATCAGCTGTCTAACCTTTCGACAGATCAAGATACGACGAAACTGAAACCTATTCGCGGGGTATACCAAAATTTCGTTACGAAGCCGCAGCCTGCCGCTATAGCTGTAATGCAGTTGAATCTGTATCAGAGCAAGCAGAGACAATTGATATTGATTTGCCACAACCCGATCCAGCCACTGAAGCTTATCAAATAACTGTGGAAAGAACTTCAAGTGACCACTTATCTGGTTTGTCAGGGAACCGTATTGTTGACATGAAACATGTGATCCAATGGGCATTTCAAATGGAAGAATATCGCCAGTCTTGTGAATCATCTCAAATTGAGTATGTTTGTGAACATCGGAAAGGATTCAACAGTGTGTTAACATTTAAATGTAGCATGTGTAATAAAACATGGCAACAATGCACAGAGAAGGACCAGAATATTAACACCGCATTTGTATGGGCCACTGTGACTGGAAGTTATTACTCGCAGGCAAAAATTAATTTGGAAAATTATGTTTTAGTTACAAACAAAAAGTATAATTATTATTATCAAGTACTTTTTTATAGCATGTGTACTGTCGGAAATTATTTTGAGACGAGTTCGGAAAAATGCTAGATCAAGGTATGAAAAAATTACTCTTACTCATTTACTAATAGACCAAATTATTTCTCGGGTCTCTGAGGTTTGGATTCAGTATAGTACAGTCTAACAAAAAAGTTTATTTAATTAATTTGTTGTAGAGAAAACTGCGGCTTCCAGCAGTTGATTTTACTGAAGGAGAAAAGTAAACAGTGACAAGCAGAAGATTGATACGGCGGCAAAAAATGCAGCGCATAGGAGAGAAGATATTTTTATTGTATTCATTTTAAATTTATTTATGTTTGTATGTAACGATGTATAGTTTGTGTTATTTGTTAGTTCATAAGATTTTTGTTAGTAGATATTTTTCACTGTATGTAAGAGCCTAACAGTTGTATGAAATAATTTATTGAAGTTCAAAATTGTATGCCTAAGTAATTCTTGAAACTATGTTAGGTTATCAACCTACTTTCGTGTTATTGTGTAAGATACTAACGTGTGTCGACGTGTGACGATAATTATTTTCTTATCTACCTACATAATTCTTTTGCAGCTACATAATTCTTTTCCTTGAGCAGCAGGCTCGACAATGTAATGTGGAGATATGTAACCTGCCTGAAAGGCGTAACGAAAACTTACCTTCCATCATTGAAGCCATAGGGAACGTCCTTAAATCCCCAATCATACTCAAAGAGATTGTCGCTGTACATAGAGTGCCTCATGCTCATCAACAGAGCACAAGACCAAATAATGTTATTCTAAAGTTCACCTCACGCCTACAGAGGGACAATTTGCTCAGCGCATATCGTAAAGCTAATTCGTTAAAGACTGATCAAATTGGTATCTCCGGTACTTCCACGTCTATTTATATAAATGAGCACTTAACCTTAAAGAGAAAGCAGTTGTTTCGTAGAACCCGAGAACTTGCAAACAACCATAATCATAAATACGTATGGATCAGAAATGGTACCATACTGGTACGCGAGCGTGATGGCGCAACCGCCTTTGCGATACGTGGAGACGGTGATCTTAATAAAATTAAAAAGAAGACAACTGATTAACTGCTTCCTCTTTTTCGTGTTCATCGCTCTATCAATGAAATATTATATGCATATGTTCATGTATTCATTACTTGAGCTGAAATATCATTTTAATTGTATTGTGTTGCATGTTCCTTTATTTGTTTTAATTTTATCATTTTTCAACTATTTATTAACTAAATTAATTACTTTTCAGTGGTATTCCAAAATGTACTATTATTTACATTCCTGTAGATGGTATTTTTCGGACGGTATTTTGAAAATTTTCCTCTGTGAGTACGACATGGTATATCTATGTAAAAATATGTTCATAACCTGCTATCTTTTTATACTACGGCTGAACCATAAGTGCACAATGCCTGCTGCCATATACAAATTTATGATAAGATATTTGTTCTATGGATAATAATGACATAACTATTTACTACCAAAATTGCAGAGGGGTGAGAACCAAATTGCATACCTTGTATTTGAGTATTCTGTCGTTCTCATACGACATAATCATATTGACTGAGACGTGGCTTATACCTGATATTGCTAGCAGTGAGTTTGTGGATCCTCGATACGTTGTGTACCGCTGTGATCGAGATCGCGACACAACTTGTAAACGTGATGGTGGTGGCGTTTTGATCGCGGTGTTGCGTGGACTCCGGTCATGTTTGATTAATATTTCTGGTAGACCGACGTGCATTGAGCATCTCACGGTTGGTATTCCGAGTAAAGATAACAGCTCTAAAATGCATGTAGTTAGTGCTGTATACATACCACCTTGGGCGACTACCGATGTATATACATCTCACCTTGATACACTGCAGGACATGTTAAATGAAACTTATATCGAAAATATATTTATTGTGGGTGACTATAATCTTCCTGAAATGATGTGGAAGGGTGATCAGTCTGTCGGGTCACATCAGCCTACTGGTATGTCTGGCTCTGGAACGTCCCCTGTATGCTCACAATTGGCGCAGCTCATGTCAACTCTGAATGCATACCAATTTAATACTATACCTAATGCAAATGGGAAAATTTTAGATTTGTTTATTTCTAACTCCACTAGTACTATAAGCCCTCCATTAGACTCACTACTACCTTTAGACACACATCATCCTCCGTTTGTTGCAACAACCCCCGCAAATATCTCGACACAAGCTCTAAAAAGAAAACCGTTGAGTAAATACGACTTTCGTAAAGCTAACTATGATGTGATTAATGAACAGATCAGTGAGGTTGAATGGGTGAACCTGCTAGAGCGCCTTCCTTCGCAGGAGGCCGTGCAGTGCTTTTATGATGTTCTCGGTGGCATTACTGAACGCAATGTACCACGTGTTAAATCCCGAACACTTGATTTTCCGGTTTGGTTCTCGGCACAATTAATAAAAATTTACAAGCGAAAACAACGTCTTTGGGTTAAATGGAAAAAATTTAAGAACATCAAAGACTACAATGAGTTTTCGGAATACAGAGAAACCTTTAAAGAAGCCTGTAAGACCTGCTACTCAAACTATATTCAATCAGTTGAAGATAAACTTACCACAAACATTAAGTACTTCTGGACATATGTATCAAATCGCAAAAATAAATCAGGTATTCCATCCACTATGCACTATCAAAACATTAAGTCAAGTGCCCCAGAAGAGATTTGTGATATGTTTTCTGACTTTTTCCAGTCTGTGTTTGAACCTAGTTCACCCTCATTGTCCGCCTGGACCCCACCTACACACTGTAATGCCAATGTTAGCTTGATCGATAACTTGCATATTGATGAAGACAAAATACTTAGAGAGTTAAAACTACTGGATCCCTCCAAAGGAGCAGGTCCTGATGGGTACCCAGCTCTGTTCTTAAAGGCCACCGCTGGCAGTATCTGTAAGCCACTCTTTATTATTTACAATAAATGTTTAAGCGAGGGTGTTTTCCCGGATGAATGGAAACGAGCCAACATCACGCCTGTACACAAAAATGGCTCCAAACATGACGTAGAGCAATACCGGCCTATCTCGATTCTGTCGACCTTGTCAAAACTGTTTGAGAGACTCGTACACAATGAAATCTATCCAATCATACACAGCGTTATCATCCCACAGCAACATGGGTTTGTTCAGCGTCGTTCGACTGTTTCAAATCTATTAACTTTTTCCAATTATCTTTTTGAAAACATGGACAGGCGGTTGCAAGTTGACGCAGTTTATACAGATTTCAAAAAAGCTTTTGACAAGGTCGACCATGAAATCCTACTGAATAAGATTGCGTATAATGGTATACGAGGAAATTTGCTTCGCTGGTTCTCATCCTATATAAAAAATAGAACACAAAAGGTTGTCGTGAATGGTCATCAGTCTGATGCAGTGCGTGTAACCTCGGGTGTTCCACAAGGTTCAATCTTGGGACCACTACTATTTATTTTATATATAAATGATATAGACAATTGCTTTATAAATACTAAGTTTCTTATATACGCTGATGATCTAAAAGCGTATAGGTCTATACGGACTGTAGAGGATTGTCGACAGTTCCAACAAGATCTGGACAGTCTCTCTGACTACTGTCTCAACAACAAACTACATCTTAATCTCTCTAAGTGCAATTGCATAAATTTCACAAAGAATAAAGTAGTTATCAACTTCAAATACTCGTTGCACGACACAACACTCAGTAATGTATCTGCTGTGAGAGATCTTGGTATGTTAATTGATGATAAGTTGTCCCTAAACCAACATGTAGGAAACATTATTAATAAAGCATTTAAGATGTATGGCTTTGTTATGAGATCGTCCGCTGAGTTCAAGCGGGTCTCCACATACCTTTACCTATATAAGACCCTTGTACGGTCACAATTAGAATATGCCGTCCCTATTTGGAACCCGTTTTACCAGAAATATGTAGACGAGATTGAAAAAGTCCAGCGTAAGTTTCTGCGAGCCATGCATTACAGATGCCACAAAACGTATTTGTCGTACTCACAATTACTTGATAAATATAAGCTGGTCAACCTGGAATCTAGACGTAAATATCTAGAGGCTTCTGTATTGTATGGTATTGTTCATAGTGATTTTGATTGCATCGATCTCACGAGCAAACTGTGTTATGTAGTTCCACGCACTGTTCATATGCGTAGTATTCGTGCAGGTACCCTATTTGCTGTCAATACATGTCGTACTAATTCTGGTTTGCGCTGCCCTATCCGTCGAATGGTTGAATCTTATAATTCTAATTTTGCTAATATTGATATTTTTGTATGCTCAAAATCCAAATTTAAATGTAATGTAATGAAAATTATTATTAACCAATAATATTATGAATGTAAGCTATTCAAGATTTTATTATTTATTTGTTTTTAGTGTTAATTATTACTCAGTTGCCAATCAATGGGAACTTCTATTTTGCATGATGTAATTAATTATTATGAATGTGATGTAATTTTTTTTACTACTTATTTATTACCTATCTAGTGGCACTCATTATCATATTTTCTTTGTAAATATGCGGATAATGTAGTGGGCTGCAATATTGTTAATATTTTGTATTGTCTTTTCATTGTTCCAACACATATTGTAGCTGTTTATTGTCCCTAAATAAATAAAATAAAAAATAATTCAGAATATTAATTGGAAATTAAAAATATTTGAAATTGTAGGTCTCAATGTAATTTCCAGTCTATTATTTTATGAGAAGCCATCATTCTGTGAAAATTATGTCATTATTTTGGCAATCTTAAGTAATAATATATTTATATTACTAAAAACTGAAAGGCTATTTAAAAAATTGCTGGCACTAGTTTTTTGACAAACCCTCCTAAACTGTTTGTATGGTTTTTCTGTAATGATGCGCAGAATGTATTTCTTGCTTATTTTCCATCTTATTCCTAAGTATATATTTTTTGGTTTTTATATTTATGTATGCAAATAGGTTTAGTAGATTATTTTATTTATATTGTTCGGGTCAATCACCGAACAATAATAAACATGTCAGCGTAATTACGACACCGCGCTATATGCCTTGAATATGTTATGTATTACCTACGTAAAACAGTCAGTACGCTTTCGGATAGCATATCGGCCGCGACTCAATCTCATCTCATTCACCTCATTAGTTTTAATAGTTATCCCATTTGTATTACTGAAATATAGTTATCTTTATAATCTTTCATCTTAGTTTATCTTTATCTCACCCCAACCCCGAACATATATATTCTATAGATTTTATATATTTTGTGAATGTGAGAACGTTATAGGCTTTTAAGAGTTCTAAACCATTTTCTATTTTGTTAATAACCTGGTACTTGTTGACCGGCCTACATGGGCCTCCCATAATTATTAACACTAATTTTAAAATATTGTTAAAGCCAATTACTTTTAAAAGAGTAACCGTGGAGTTTCTTGCCGGCTCTTCGCCATAGGAAACGACCAATTGGAACCGTGCACCTAGCTTCTAGACGTTGCACAAGTGTCCATGTAGGTTTATGTGAAAAAAATATTTTGATTTGATTTGAATTGTCGATTATTTATTTAGTTTAAAGCTACGGTTTCCTAGAAGACCGTATCCGTTACATTCATAGTCACGAATTTTGACATTTTCATCAGTATATGACACTAAGGTGTCCAAAAATGCTCTGTATTTGGCTATTACGGCTGCGTGTGGCGGTCACAGCTTTTCTAGGACACCTTAGGTCGGAACCAATTTTAGTTTGTCAGTAAAATATACATAATAAAGCCAATTACAGTTTACGATAGTAAAGTCCTAATTGGATTATTTAGTTCATTAGACCTTTTTTTTTAAATTAACGCCATCTGAATATTTTAATTCCCAACCAAGTATTTGAAAACAAACTCCATCTAGTGATATTAAAAGTAAAACTATTTACCGTTCATGTGTGTGTATAGAATAAAGTGAAGACTGCGAAATGTTTCTTGGAACAAATCTTTGTAAGAGACGAGTTAACAAGCAAAGAGAATATCTAAAAAAAATAAGTTAATACGTTAGTTCTCGCTTTTAACAAAGTTGTCTCTCAATGATTTATAAGATAGACGTAAAATTGAAAATGTGCTAATTTGCAACTGTGCTGCCATCTAGTGAAAAAGTGGCTGAGAGATGATCTTCGCCTTACCCTTAGAGGTTTGGTTATTCGAGACCGCATGGCTACGGCATTAAGTTTTTCGTGGTAGCGTGCATTCGTGGTTAAGTGTTTCGTATTAGCACAGATAATATAATACTACGTACAGATACCCAATCCCATACAAAGAAATGGAACCTCCCTAAGTCTGGCAATTGATCTGGCAATTTTTTGTCCTCAAATTCTTCAACAGATCGCAGCACGACTCACTGATTGCCAGAGACTGTAGTATTACAACGCCATCTAGGAGTCGACCTACTTTTAAAACGTTTCGTGCAATCCTTTTATAAAAAGTTTTATAGTTCCGTGTTCAGAAAAACATGTTATTCGATTTCTTTTATAATTCTATGTTAAAAATAATAATAAAAAAACCTTGTTTGATTTAAATAAGTAACAAAATTGGAAGCTGATGAGGCTGGACCAATTGAGTAAAACGCCATCTATTGCAAAAAGCACCAAACAAAATGATTAACAGATGGCTATTTTTATCATTTAAAGGGTTCGAATTATAGATAAATGCTTCCTTTTTATTTATTTTTTAAAATACGTCTATTATGAGTGGAAATAGATAAATCTGCACTAAACTGGGAAGTTTAGACTTTACCAGTCAAAATTCTGCCGTATATCGCTTTTTAATGATTGTTAATTTCATAATGGATAGATAACCATCTATGAATTATTTTCAAGACAAATTATAATTTGTTCGATTTGAGACCCCATGGTATTAGTAAACTTACGGGGACGTGTTATTCGGTGTTTCACTTTTCTAAGTCACGTAACACACTCCCTTTTTATTTTGTATCTAGTCAATTACTAAGATATACATGGGACACTCAGAAAGAATAAAAATAAATGTTCTTTAAGTAAATATATTATTATTAAATGTTTTCATTGTACTCTCCACTAGACTATAGAAAGTTGCATGCGTCTGAACCAGTTTTCGAAACACTTTCCAGTCCGCCGTAGACACCGCATTTACTGCCTACTCGAACGCTGACAGCGCATCTTCCGGCGACGAAAATTGTATCCATTTGACCAGTTTTTTTTTCGGGAATAAAAAGAAGTCACACGGTGCTAGGAGTTTGACCGGCGTGCTGTCCAAGAAGTCCTTCGTTTTGAGCGCGGTGTGCGAAGGCGCGTTGTCGCGGTAGGGCAGTAGCCCGCGGAGCCCTGTGTTTGGTCGCTTGTTGGTCACAATAGAGAAAACTTCTGCCAAGCATTTGGTAGTATACCAACGTTAGCGTTGATTCTTCTTTGGTTTCCTAAAGCAATTGAAAAAGCTCGCGATCAAAATCTTCCCTCCGCTTCTAGATCGCTTCACTTTGGTAGGCGTTAGTTAACACTATAGTGTAATAAAACTCCTTGGGTAGATAACAATATTATTTAATTCCTCCAATCGAACAATTACTTCAATAATTAGTTACAATTTACTAGTTATTATTATAAAACATATAATAAAACTCACATGCATTATTGTAGATTAATTATATTGATGACCACACGTAATCCGTCCGCATTCGATGCTGGCCCCAAGTGCAGCCCCCGTGTTCTCAAACGTCATCTCAGAACTGTCATTCGTTCCATACAAGTGTTGCCCTTTTCAATTATTTCAAAACTTAACAATAGTACAGAATTTATTTACTAAAAATAAGGTTCTCAGCATATTTTTAGATCTTGCTAAAGCATTTGACACCGTTCCCGTCTCCACTCTTCTACTCAAGCTTGAAAGTTTGTGTATCAGAGGGTCTTCACGTGATCTCTTCAAGAGTTATCTGACTGATCGCTCACAAGTGGTCACTGTGGAGAATTACAATAGTGTTTAACTACCCATTCAAAATGGCGTACCCCAGGGTAGCATTTTAGGGCCCACTCTCTTTCTTGTATATAGACGACCTCTGGATCTACAAATTACAAATACAACAATAGTTCAACGATATTGCCATCACTTTCACCGCAAACTCATGGTCGGAACTCCAAGTTACTGCACAAGACGGCTTTAATTTCGCCTTGAAGTGGTTTTCCACTCATACCGAAATTAATTTTGTTGGTATCGAGAGTAACTCAACACAAAATTAATTTAATCACTTTTTGAATGACCAATAGTTCCCAAAGTCACAGCATTTATTTCAAATAGGCACATAAAAGGCACTTTTAAACCTCAACATTTCCATTAAAATAGAATTGATTCTTTGCCAAAAATCTCGAATCTCTATAAAAGCTCATTCGTGTCCCACACAAACTAACTTTCGGTAGAGCAAGTTAAATACATCGTGGTGTTCTGGACAAAACCTTGATTTGAAATCCCATATTAATACTAATTCTGGTCGCATACGAAAGTAAATGTACATTTTAATACCCTTAGACATGTAGCCAAACTCAGATAATCGTCAGAAACGTTTAATTTGCTCTTTGTCAGTCCATCCTAATCAATTGTATCGCATGCTGGTGTTGCTAAGACCACACTTTAGCCTCTGGAGGTCGCACACAGAGTTATTCTAAAAGTGGCTTCGTTCAGACCGATACTCTCCTCAACTATAGAACTTTATCAATCATGCAGCGTACTTAATGTAAGGCAGTAATAAATTTTACATTACAGTAGTCCTTCTGCAACACCGACAAACACTTTTCAAAAATCTCCAAACGCCGCAAAGTCCTAATCTGCACAAACCAACTACATGCACAGCTTTAAAATAAAATTGCCCTCTTTCTTGGCCTATTATTCTACAATAAAATTAACCAAGAGTTCAGATTTACGGCTTAACAAACTTTAATTGCAAAAAGAGAGTTCGCTCTTTTCTTCTATACCTAAACTAAGACGAAACCGAAGAATTTCTAAAGAAGTGATCGCTCAAATACATACATGCATCATACACTACATAAATTGGCGAAACACTCACCACACCAACATACTAAACATATTTTTTGTGATTTTTGTTTATAAATTAGTTGTATCAGAAATTTTCATTTTGTAGCTTTTTGTAATTATTACTATGTATATACATATTTAACACGTGCAAAGTCAACCATTCATGACGGTGATCGGAACTGTTTCTCCTAAACACAGGTTATTTTGTAATCTATCTAGGAGATTGGTATGGCCAATACCTAGATTAAGAAAGTTTATGCTTGTGCTAACAATAAATCTTTATTGTCTCTCTATAACTATTACTAAATGCATGTTCATGCCAACAGGAAAGTGGAGAATATCCTCTCATCATGACGGGGCAGACATGGAAGAAGTTCCGCTCCAACTTCTGTGAGTTTATCCAGACGCTGGTGAAGATGTGCCAGTACTCCATCATCTATGACCAGTACCTCATGGACAACATCATTTCCCTGCTCACGGGCCTGTCTGACTCTCAGGTCAGGGCCTTCAGACACACTGCAACACTAGCTGGTAAGTTCACTAATATTCATCTTATTACTGCACCCTACAGTAATAAGATGAATATTTAAATATTAAGTCAGAAACTGTTCAACATTGTGAAAGTGAGTATAGTCAACTGGTCTCTTTCTAAAGCTTGATGTGTGTAACAATAATATGCTTTATGAAAATGATAAACATTGTTAGGGACCACTTGGCAACTATTGTGGTGATTGGTTTTAATAATAAATGAAAAATAATTTTATTTTTGTAAGTAGGTTGTACATACACTTTTACACATCAATCATATTTTAAAAACTAGATGAGATCGGCGTTTCCTATCTGACTACTCTGAGAAGAAATGCCGAAACAAACTTAGAGATCACAGTATCTTTTAAAGTCTAGACATAATCTTGGTCAGGTCTTGGATAGACCATGTAGATTGTTGTATGAAATGGTCTTTTGAGAAAAGAACCACACAGAATGAGTGGACCTGTCCAGTCAGTGCACGCATTTGTCATTAGTAATGCAGTTCAACACAGAAATTAAGGAGCTGAACGATTCGACGAACATTACCAAAGAAAGGACATTTGGGTAGAGGCCGCATGAACTTCCAGACCATGATTAAAACTAACTGAAAGAGAAAAAAGAAAAATACAATGACCCACATAGTCCTCACATTCACAAAAAATAATATGATACTTTATACAGTAAACAAATACATGTCATTGTTTATCTAAAAAGGTACAAATATAGAAAAAATCATAAAATAGTAAAATAGTTAGCAAAATAATATTACAGATCAACATTATATGTGTAAATTTATTGGAGTAGCTCAATCCCAAGCCTTGTCCTCAATATAGTCTTTGACAGTATGATAGGCTTTTAAATGAGCCACTTATTTTCTAGAGCCTGGTAGTAGGAACTACAAATTTGTGATTGCCTTGAGTCCATGGTTGTTTAATATGCCAATGCTGCATAGTGATGAAGCTGATGACGGCGCTGGTGGACGTGGCGCTGCTGACGTCGGTGAACTGCGACAACTGCCTGCGCCAGTACGAGGCGGAGCGGCTGAAGGCGCGCGACAAGCGAGCCAACGAGCGTCTCGAGGTGCTGGTGGCCAAGCGCCAGGAGCTGGAGGAGAACATGGAGGAGATCAAGAACATGCTCTCCTACATGTTCAAGTCTGTGTTTGTGCATAGATATAGGTGAGGGAGAGCCATTGCTCACATATTTCTCTTCTTTGCATTATTGTAGGAGAAGAGATTACACCATATTCATTAATAGTTTAGGTTTTTGTTTATCCTAAATGTTAGAAACATCTTTGTATTTATTTGTTTAATGATGAAATTCCATGTAACTTTGATAATGCTACATGCAGGAACCGAACTTGATATTACACAGAACTTTAATATCGTTTGAAATAAAATATTTATTTGATCTATGCGGTGACTTAAAAAGTAAAAAAATGTTGAAACCTCGAATTTGGAAATATGTAAATTTAATTCGCGGTTGTCTTGTCATACTTTCAAATCAAAATGATAAAAGGCGTACGTTGTCGTCTTTCACCATCATTATTGAATAACCATCATGTCGCTAACACCAGAAGACTGTACACGTATCGCCACTATGTTAGAAGAAGGCAGAAGTCGCGAAATATAGAAAGAACAATAGGCGTGTCACTTTCTACAGTGCAGCGAGTCGTCCAACGTTTCCGAGAAACTGGGCAGAACATAAGAAGACTAGCAAAACATTGTTCACGATGTTGATAATATTTATAATTACTCACAAATTCGCAATTTGAACAGCTGTAACTCTTTATTCTTCGCTTCTTAACCACACACAGATGACAAACGTCAAAGCACACGGAAGGCATGGCATTACTCTATAGATTTATATGGGAAGGATAATTTTCAAATAACAATATTCTAATCTTTACTACTCCCCTGGGTAAACAACTCACTTATAATCACATTGTATGATCCAGGGATACACTACCTGACATAAGAGCCATCACCATGGCAGAGATAGGTATTTGGATGGAGAAGTTCCCAGCACACTTCTTAGATGATCTCTACCTCAAATACATCGGCTGGACATTGCATGACAAGGTATGCTCAGGTTTTTAATAATTACAGTCTCGCATATAAACACTATAGATGACAAAATATACACTTATGTGCACTGTTCACGTTGCATAAGAATTTGTCATGGATGAAGCTTAAAATGTTGACTACTTTAGTTTAGTGAAACTGAATTAAGAATAGGAATTAAGATATTCCGACAATAGTTGGAATTCGATTTTGGTTATATCTATTTGTGATTTGACTTGGCACTACAGATTCGCTCATAAGAGTCAAACAAGCCCAAACTGATAATAAAGCTGCTGAATATTTGTATTGCGTCTCAGGTGGGCGAGGTCCGACTCCGCTGCCTGCAAGCGCTGCAACCACTGTACGAGTGCGAGGAGCTGAAGGGCAAGCTGGAGCTATTCACGTCCAAGTTCAAAGACCGCATCGTGTCCATGACGCTTGACAAGGAGACCGACGTCGCGGTGCATGCTGTCAAACTTGTCATCGCCATTTTGAAGTGAGTTCCATTTTTTGACTTGACTAAGATTTCAGCTGTTCATGGTACAAATAAATATTGAAGAACTTTGAGTGATTTTTAAGTACATAATTAAAGTAAGATTTTGTAGAAATGTTATCTGTGTTGGTATTTATCTACAATTTTAATTTATTACTGTCCTAGAAATAATTGTGTAGTAGCATTGTTTATGAGGCTGTTTTGCAATTACGCTACACGTGAGGTGAGTCGTTCCCACAGATGTCGCATGCACCCGGACGTGCTGACGGACAAGGACTGCGAGAACGTGTACGAGTTGGTGTACTCGTCGCAGCGAGCCGTGGCTGCAGCAGCCGGGGAGTTCCTCAACGTGCGTCTGTTCCGCAACGAGGAGCCGCCCCCGCCCGCGCGCTCGCGCCGCGGCAAGGTGCGCCTGCCCAACACGCCGCTCGTGCGGGACCTCGTGCAGTTCTTTATAGAGTCCGAGGTGTGTACACATGTTATACTTCCAACGAGGAGCCGCCCCCGCCCGCGGCAAGGTGCGCCTGCCCAACACGCCGCTCGTGCGGGACCTCGTGCAGTTCTTTATAGAGTCCGAGGTGTGTACACATGTTATACTTCCAACGAGGAGCCGCCCCCGCCCGCGGCAAGGTGCGCCTGCCCAACACGCCGCTCGTGCGGGACCTCGTGCAGTTCTTTATAGAGTCCGAGGTGTGTACACATGTTATACTTCCAACGAGGAGCCGCCCCCGCCCGCGGCAAGGTGCGCCTGCCCAACACGCCGCTCGTGCGGGACCTCGTGCAGTTCTTTATAGAGTCCGAGGTGTGTACACATGTTATACTTCCAACGAGGAGCCGCCCCCGCCCGCGGCAAGGTGCGCCTGCCCAACACGCCGCTCGTGCGGGACCTCGTGCAGTTCTTTATAGAGTCCGAGGTGTGTACACATGTTATACTTCCAACGAGGAGCCGCCCCCGCCCGCGGCAAGGTGCGCCTGCCCAACACGCCGCTCGTGCGGGACCTCGTGCAGTTCTTTATAGAGTCCGAGGTGTGTACACATGTTATACTTCCAACGAGGAGCCGCCCCCGCCCGCGGCAAGGTGCGCCTGCCCAACACGCCGCTCGTGCGGGACCTCGTGCAGTTCTTTATAGAGTCCGAGGTGTGTACACATGTTATACTTCCAACGAGGAGCCGCCCCCGCCCGCGGCAAGGTGCGCCTGCCCAACACGCCGCTCGTGCGGGACCTCGTGCAGTTCTTTATAGAGTCCGAGGTGTGTACACATGTTATACTTCCAACGAGGAGCCGCCCCCGCCCGCGGCAAGGTGCGCCTGCCCAACACGCCGCTCGTGCGGGACCTCGTGCAGTTCTTTATAGAGTCCGAGGTGTGTACACATGTTATACTTCCAACGAGGAGCCGCCCCCGCCCGCGGCAAGGTGCGCCTGCCCAACACGCCGCTCGTGCGGGACCTCGTGCAGTTCTTTATAGAGTCCGAGGTGTGTACACATGTTATACTTCCAACGAGGAGCCGCCCCCGCCCGCGGCAAGGTGCGCCTGCCCAACACGCCGCTCGTGCGGGACCTCGTGCAGTTCTTTATAGAGTCCGAGGTGTGTACACATGTTATACTTCCAACGAGGAGCCGCCCCCGCCCGCGGCAAGGTGCGCCTGCCCAACACGCCGCTCGTGCGGGACCTCGTGCAGTTCTTTATAGAGTCCGAGGTGTGTACACATGTTATACTTCCAACGAGGAGCCGCCCCCGCCCGCGGCAAGGTGCGCCTGCCCAACACGCCGCTCGTGCGGGACCTCGTGCAGTTCTTTATAGAGTCCGAGGTGTGTACACATGTTATACTTCCAACGAGGAGCCGCCCCCGCCCGCGGCAAGGTGCGCCTGCCCAACACGCCGCTCGTGCGGGACCTCGTGCAGTTCTTTATAGAGTCCGAGGTGTGTACACATGTTATACTTCCAACGAGGAGCCGCCCCCGCCCGCGGCAAGGTGCGCCTGCCCAACACGCCAACACTTTATGAATAACATGTGTGTACACATGTTATTCATAAAGAGGCGAACAGAACAACTGAGATTTAAGGATGCAGTCATAAAACTAAAACTAAACTTAATGTAGTAGTCGAGAGTGTTGTAGAAATATTTAAGTGTTAAAGATTAGTGTCAGATTAATTATATGTGAACAATAAACAGGATTGTTTGACATATTTTTTCTACAAAAGCTACTTCTTTAAGTACCACTTACCACAATTACACCTCAAAACTTATTTGACGATTGAAAAATCGGCCGTAATACATGTAAAAAAGTTTTCACTATACGTAGATTAATTAAATTGTATTTTAAATACCAGTTTTATGTTATACTTAAACTCAGCAATCAAACGCTCTCTTTGTGACCTCGTGCGTCACAGACACACCGCGGCCGCAGCTGGCTATCGATACGCCTTCCCGCGCCCCTTTCACCCGTTTTTGAATCGAACGCGGTGCAACTTGCCGAGATTGGAAGAGTGTCCAAAACTAGATGCCGTCCGGGGCGTTACGGGACTTCCCCCTAAGGGGTGGATTTTACTGCTTGCAAAATCAAAAATCTAAAGTCATTTATTCAAACTAGGCTGAGAGTCAGCACTTTTCGAACGTCGAAATTACATAAGACAGTCCCCCAAAACGCCCGCCCTTCACCACTTCCTAGTGCTTTAGCTGGGAAGAAGAAGTGGCGCAACAAACTCCCCAGCAGCACAGCTGTCTGTTTAGTTAGAAAACCATTGAATTATATAATTATAAGGTAATCAAAGAATAAAAACCGAAACACAAAAAAAACATATTAAATTATCTGCCATATTTAAGCTAGCCACGCCAATATACCCAAAACAGAAACCAATAAAAAAATCTATGAAAAAAAAAAACAACAACTTAATACACAAATAAAAGCCTCCAGGCAAAAGGGGCGTGACATCTTACATATGCATTATTGGATTATTTTTTAAGTAAACACAAATGATAAACTAGGATCATCGAAGTACAATAAGTTAACAGAACAATTACTTTAACAATATCAAAACCATAGACAGCAAGACGACCAGTCACCACAAGCAGCACCCGTTCACGAGCATAACGCAAAGATCAGCCATTGCTCCCCTCGCCATATTTGAGGGAAGGAGGCAACCCGATCCCCGACGCTACCGCAAGCAGTGACATCTACGGGAGCATGACGAACTCGCTGCCGGTTGCTCAGGCAAGAATAATTTAAGATCAATTGTCGAGGTCGCTAGCTAACCACTTATTGCAATACAACTCATTGAAAAACATTGTAATGAGCGGATCATGTCAATAATAAATGAAGGTAACTAAAACTAAATGACTTATACAGTCAAATAAAATTAAAATAAATATACGAACTCGTATTCCCTGTCAGTAGGTAAGCTGATTCTGGAGAAAGAACATAAACATTGTCTTGAGTTAATTACAGCGACCAGCTATTCTTATCGTTTAAGTAGTCGTTAATTGAATAATATGCCTTTGAACAAAGGTTGGATTTTACTTGAGCTTTAAACGCATTAAAAGGCAAATCTAGCAAAGAAGAGGGTAGCTTGTTATAAAAGGTTATGCCTAGCCCAATAAACGAGTTATGAACCTTATGAAGCCGGTGAAAGGGAGCACGTAGTTTGTTCTTATTTCTAGTATTAACATTGTGAAAATCACTGTTTTTAGTGTATAAGTGTATATTTTGCCTAATGTATAAGATGTTGGCGAAGATGAATTGTGATGCTACCGTAAGAATACCAATATCTTTAAAAAAAATCTCTAAGAGAAACTCTGGCTCCTAGTTGATAAATTGCTCGGACAGCTCGTTTTTGAAGGACGAATATATTTTGAATATCAGCAGCTTTGCCCCACAGCAGAATACCGTAGGACATAACGCTGTGGAAATAACTAAAATAGACTAACCGTGCTGTATCAACGTCAGTGTATTGTCTTACTTTCCTGACAGCGTACGCGGCTGAACTGAGCCTCCCCGCTAGGCTTGATATATGTGGGCCCCACTGAAGTTTGGCATCTACTGTTATGCCCAGAAAAACTGCCGAGTCTACTGTTTCAAGCAGCTCTTTATCTAAGACGATGTTGGGTCCTAGATTTCTAACATTCGGTAACACGAACTTTACACATTTAGTTTTCTTAGCATTGAGAACTAGGTTATTTGACGTAAACCAATCCGTAACCATTGAGAGTGCACTGTTTACGTCGTCAAACTCTTGTCTATTCCTGTTTACTTTAAAAATAAGAGAGGTATCATCTGCAAACAGTACAACGTCACAGATATCATTTAAATAGAATGGTAAGTCATTGATATACACTAAGAACAAGAATGGACCTAGTATTGAGCCTTGAGGAACACCTAACTGAACTGGAAGCCCGGATGATTTCACACCATCGACATCTACACATTGGAACCTATTGTGTAAATAAGAATTTATTACGTTTAGAGCCTCGTTTTGGATACCGTAATGACGTAGTTTACGCAAAAGCGTGTCATGGTGCACGCAATCAAATGCTTTAGAGAGATCACAGAAAACTCCAATAGCATTTTGCGATTTCTCCCATGCATTAAATATGTGTTTCAGCAGAGCAACACCCGCATCTGTAGTTGAACGTCCTTTTGTAAAGCCATATTGTTCATTATGAAGGAGGCTATTTAAATTAAAATGTCTTAGCAACTGCTTAAGTATTAACTTTTCAAATATTTTGCTAAATGCTGGTAAGATAGAAATAGGCCTGAAATTGCCAATGTTATTTTTATTACCAGATTTAAATAATGGTATGACTACTACTCTTCATGAGGTCAGGAAAAGTTCCTATACCAACACATTTATTAAAAGTAACAGCTAGATAGGGGGCTACGATGTCTATTATATTACTTAAAAGTTTAATTGAGATGCCCCAGTAATCACCAGTGTTTTTAGATTTAAGTGTGTTAAAGACGTTAATTACATCATTAGGCGTTACATGTTCGAAGCTAAATATGCGAGTACATTTTGGCACACTACTATTCAAAAGATTCTCAGCTTTAGACGGGGACGATTTTAAGGAGCAAGTCGTAGTTATATGTATATTGGCAAAAAACTCATTAAAAGCCTTAGCTACGTCAGCTGCCTTATAAACTAATTTGTTATCCACCAAAATTTCAAGTTGATTTTCTTGTTTAACCGACTTACCCGTTTCATTGTTAATAATTTTCCAAGTGGTTTTTACTTTATTATTGTAATTTTTAATTGAATCGCTTAAAAATTTTGATTTAGCAAAAACGCAAATCTTTTTAAATAATTTTGCATATTTTTTTACATACTATAAAGGATTATCAAACCTGTATTTTTTCAAACCATATAACTCGTATAGTCTCGCTCTACTTTTATAAATACCTGGAGTAGCCCATTGGTTGAAGCCAACGGAGGTGCCATTAATGTTAATGGTTTTTGTTTTGAAAATAGATTGGTATTCTTTCTGCACAACATCAAAAAGGGCTCCGTATATTTCATTAGGATTTTCGTGTTCTACTAACGATGGTGTAATTCTATGAGCTATATTATTTTTAAACTTGTTACAACGACTAGCTGTATATGGCCTGCATTCAAGTTTATGCGGCTTTTTACGTAATGACATCGGGAACCTAGCTAATAAACCACAGTGGTCGGACGTTAAGTCACTTAACACTAATTTAGTTTTGGCATCACAATTAGTAAACATATTATCAAGACAAGTTGATGAAGATGCCGTGATCCTAGTTGGTTCAAAAAACAAGTTAATTAAATTATAAGACCTAAACAGATTGAGAAGTCTAATACTTAATGGAGTAACATCTAAAATATTAATAATAAAATCTCCACATAAAATTATACTCTTATTACTTGTTTTTAACCTATTGAAAGAATCCTCCATTACCGATTCAAAACTAATTAAATCACCAGAAGGGGGTCGATAAACGCAAATTATAACGTATCGCTCGAGTTCAACACAAGACAACTCAATAGTGCGCTCAATAGAGAGATTAACTAAATCTAAACATTGTTTACATTTCAACTTGTTTGAGACAAGAACTAAAGAGCCACCGCGAATGGCACTTTTCCTTACAAATGCGCTTTGTACCGTGAAATTATCATCATTGATAAACACTACTTCATGTATCTTCAACCAGTGTTCAGTCAAACATAACACCTGAACATCATAGTTCTCCATAAATAAACTTAACTCTAGCTCTTTGCCGGACAGACCCTGCATATTTTGATGTACAACATTCTACATATCCTTTAGAGCATATTCCCTAACAAACAACTCATCCTGAAGGTGCTGAGTATCAGTGTCATACATAGTATTACATAATTGTAATTCAATATTACACTTCTTTAAATCTTGTATTAAATGTAGATTTTTATGCCTAAGTTTTGTGTTTAATTTGTTAACTTTTTGGCATTTCAAAGATTTCTGATATTTTCTAATTAGTCTATTAATTTTAATAGATTTTTTAATCTTATTATGACTAGTAAACAATTTGCTTTTTGTGATAGTATCATCAGTTAAGTCTATTGTAACAATTGGCTCAACACATCTGGGTCCGGACTCGTTACCAACCAACTCATCATAGAGACTGCATGTGATCGCAGACTCTTCACTGGCTTTGAGAGATTCCAAATGGGTTATTGTGTTGTGGGCCCTGCTTAATTCTTGTTCTAGTTCAGATATGCGTCTCAAAGCCAGTTCGTGTGTATCACTACATTCCTTGAAATTGGACACACGTTGACGGAGCTGTTGATGCTGGTCAAGTATGTCCATATGCTGTTTATGTAGTAGTGCAGCCAACTGGCTTGCTTCAACTAACTCAAAAATGGGCATAATAATGGAAACGTACTGAACGCTTTTTTATAACAAGCCCTGTTGAAAAGGAATAACATGTTTGTTAAAAAAATCTTATTCCTTTGATCCATAAACTAAAAGATTGTCCCGAACACCAATTTATTAAAAAAATATGTAAATAATGATTGTACACATAAATTTTCGAAAACTACCTTTCAGAGAAGGTGGAGCCTCCTCCACCTTCTCTGAAAGATAGTTTTCTAAAATTGTAAATTTTTTAGAGGAAAGTACGAAATTCATGAGGACCAAGATTATGTCTGGACTTTAAAAAGAGACTGACCTCTGAGTTTGTTTCGGTCTTTCTTCTCAGAGTACTCAGATATGAAACACTGACCTCATCCAGTTTTTAAAATATGATTGACGTGTAAAAGTGTTTGTCCAACCTACTTACACAAATAAAATTATTTATAATTTATTCTTGTTTGTACATATTTTCAAAAAATAATATGAAAATATCATAAAGGCTGCTTATGTATACAGCGGGGCAAGCATGGGCGTACCCGAGATGTTTGTGACAAGATGAGATAAATTATGCTATATCTTACGATTTGTCTTAAATGAGCACGGCTCAACAATGTGACATAATCAAGAGGCGCGACATGCCTTTCTTGTTGCTGACGTCATAATGTGACACAGTAAATAAAAAAAGTTAAAATGTCTATGACCATCTGAATAAGCGACCAAACAAAATAATATGTACGAATGAGTTCAGTTCATAAAGTTAAATAACTTTTTAATTTGGCTGGGATCTAATTAATTTTTGACACACGCACGTCGCGTCTTTCCAAAGAATATAAATATTTTTCCAACCGTCTTTGTTGTTCCGTTGTTCTTGTTTGATAATTCAGTGCCGGTTGCAGTATTAATAATGGCAGCAAATAAGCAGTAAGTATCACAACCTTAATACCTTTCGAGAAATCTTTGCGGTACTTATATACGGCGCTATTGACGAATCCGTTGTCTTGTCAATTTACATTTAATTTTTTAATCATTCTCTTCACAGAACCAGAAGCACGAATGCTCAATTAAAAAAAACTGAAGATTTTCCAGCTTTGGGCCTCTTGCCTTCTGGCAAGAACATAATTATAATAATTTACTGCCATTTGGTGCAGTAATTAGCAGGAAAAAATTAATTTTACTAATTGATATTAAGAAAAATAATATTTAATTTTTTATCACCACCTCTGACCGAATGTGATAAATTTTTCATAACCATCTGTCAAAGTGTGACCTTTGTGACAAAATGGCTGCACCCATATTAGCAAATAAGAAATAAGTCAAGATAGAAATAAGAAAAGAGTCCCAATTAAACGTCAAGAAGTTATGTCACGCCACCGTGCTAGCATTTAAGACAACGTTTGTATCGCCCAAAATGTGATAAATCGCGTGACTCATGACATGTCACAGTAGGCCATGCTCGCCCTGCAGAAATAACTATGTACATACCAGTGATTGGTGAGTTTTTTCCAAATACTGTCAATGAGTTTTAGTTCGGTCTTTCTTCCACTTTTAAAGTAGCTAATTTTAAACGGTTTCCTCAATTGAACTTACTTCGACATCCAAATTATCTGCAGATAAACCAGTACATAATTGTTCACAAGATAAACATAACATAACAATTTGAATTAAAATATAGTTAGTAGGTACAAGTACAAAAAACTAATAGATGGTAAACTAACCTATACAGTTCGGTAAACCAAGTCAACAGCGATATTTGTCGGAAGCATCTCGTTCTGCGGTTGTTTTGCTTTAAACTTATTCACCAACGTATGTAGTTACTTTCGCACGTCACTGTTTAAATATTTTTTTATGATAAAATCAATGTAAACCAATGAACAGCCACTTCATAAGTCGGGCGACAGCTTACATTTTTATAACCCATTAAAAAGTTTCATTTCCCAGGCTCAAAAGTCATGTGCCAAACTCTATCTCAAGTAACAGAGTGTCGACAGTTGCACGAGCACGGCGCCTACCTGGTGGACTCGCTGATCGAGTCCAACCCCATGATGAAGGACTGGGAGTGCATGACCGACCTGCTGCTGGAGGAGGCCGGGCCCAGCGAGGAGGCGCTGGACAACCGACAGGTACTTTAATTTCATGTATTTAGGAACTCCAACAAAATATATAAGCAATACTTGGCACAAATATAGCCCATATTTGTGCCAAGTATTGCTTATATCTTTTGTCACAAGTTTTACATCAAGTATTAAGTAGGTGTACTCTTTCACTTACCCACAGCATGCACAATGAAGTTAACAACTAAGCTAAGGCCCACTTGTGCGTTCGTGGGTTGTCCTAAATAACTCGGAATAAAGGCGCGATAAGAAGCAAATTTTAGAATAGCGCATCGCGGTAACATACAAGGTTCAAAACTGCTATGCATTTGCCTAAAACAAAAGTCATTTTGAAGTTTTAATTAAATTACAAAATAAATGCATGGCTCATTTGAATGTTTTTTTGGTATTTCTTTAGTAATAAAGGGAATTCAATCAGAATTCCCTATATTATCATTACATAAAATATGAGACAAGTTTACGCTCAAAAGCGAGATTATTATGAGACGAAAAATAATTTTTTGAGCTCTATTTTATGATTATTTTTATCATGATACTATTTTAATCTATGTAATATTTTCATAAAGTCTTTTCTTTGCAAATATGACAAAACACATTATGAAGTACCGCTGTAGGAAGAAGGTGTAACTGTTGAACATAAAACCATAGTCTGCACTTGCAACTATATTATACTTCTTTTTTCGGTCTTCTTTCTTTTTTTTAAGATGAACAGAAATAAATAAATAAAAATATGTTTACACAATATAACCTTTACATAACACTTCTTCTGGTATAATACGGGAACAAAACTATACTACGCTTCACGACAGACTCGACACTTGAAAAACGTTATTGATCTTTTTTACTAAATCTCTTACAGTTACGAATAAAGGGCTGTCCTAGGGCTGCTGTGACGATGACTCGTAAAGGGTCCAAGATGTTAGGTCGTGTCGAGCCGAAAGTGAACGTTGATGCGTTCGTAGTCGCCGGAGAAGTCGGTGTTGACTTTTTGGCACCTTGCCCGAGAAGGCGGTCTCTCGGTCCCCAAACTTGGGCACCCGTCTTTGGTTTTCCCTTCACTTCGGGAGGGGATGGGAGTGCTTAATTGCACACCTAGTCGCTGAGGTGCAAATGGTGTGATCGGGCGCTGAGGTGAAACCGTGTTGCTGGGGTGTGACTATAGGAGCGGCCGAACTGCTTCACGACGGCCGTGCCGACCAAGCCCCTGCCGGGTGAGATTCCTAGTTCCCTGGGCAAGGCCTGGCAAGAGCCGATCAAGCAACGAGGACGTCAATTTTGGTTGGCGCTCACCTACAGTGGAGTTTGTCTCCGCTCCCAACATAACTAGATGTACCCGGTAGCTTACGTATGCTTCTCTCTAGTTGCAATATGAAAGTCTTACTGTATGTTAATTGTGGTCTAGTCATGTTTAAAGAGAAACAAGTTTATTTTTGGAACTGTAACTTGATGTGTGCCCTTGCACTCCTTGCAGGAGTCGTCGCTGATCGAGCTGATGGTGTGCTGCGTGCGTCAGGCCAGCACCGGCGAGCCGCCTGTGGGCCGCGGCGCCAGTCGCAAGCACCACCACATGCTGTCCAAGGAGCAGGCCAAGGTACGACTACACGCTCACACAGCACCAAGGTACGACTACACGCTCACACAGCACCAAGGTACGCACTACACGCTCACACAGCACCAAGGTACGCACTACACGCTCACACAGCACCAAGGTACGCACTACACGCTCACACAGCACCAAGGTACGCACTACACGCTCACACAGCACCAAGGTACGCACTACACGCTCACACAGCACCAAGGTACGCACTACACGCTCACACAGCACCAAGGTACGCACTACACGCTCACACAGCACCAAGGTACGCACTACACGCTCACACAGCACCAAGGTACGACTACACGCTCACACAGCACCAAGGTACGCACTACACGCTCACACAGCACCAAGGTACGCACTACACGCTCACACAGCACCAAGGTACGCACTACACGCTCACACAGCACCAAGGTACGCACTACACGCTCACACAGCACCAAGGTACGCACTACACGCTCACACAGCACCAAGGTACGCACTACACGCTCACACAGCACCAAGGTACGCACTACACGCTCACACAGCACCAAGGTACGACTACACGCTCACACAGCACCAAGGTACGCACTACACGCTCACACAGCACCAAGGTACGCACTACACGCTCACACAGCACCAAGGTACGCACTACACGCTCACACAGCACCAAGGTACGCACTACACGCTCACACAGCCTGCGTGAGAGCCTAGCAATTGTGTTACCTTTTTAAGATTAATGTTCGATTGTCAAGTACAGTAAAGTCTTTTAGATTCAATTTTTTTCAATCAAATTATGACACTTAATAATGTTTTGAAGCTACGGAACTGCGCAGATTATTGCATTGAAAACTAAATCATATTATATAACTTGAAAACAAGATTCAAAATAGCACACACCTTTGACCAAATCAAGTTGAAATCAACCTAAAATCGTTTTATTGGCATGGCTATTTTTAAAATATAAATCTTTATTTTTTCATTAACCGTTTTTATTAGTTTCACACATTTTAAATTTGGGGGAGCCTCAGGTTGCCTGCAAAATTCAAATTTCCTTACTTTTTTTCAATTTGCAGGTCAGTGTCAGGTGGTATATTGAACAAAATATGATTTGCGACCGTAACAAGTATGTATTTAAAGAATTATAATCATCAATACAACCCTCTTAGTTGCTATAAGGGTGTATAAGATATAATAAGACCCATCACATAACTGTCAACTACGCATTCTGTGCGTTAAAACTGAGTAGCGTTGCTAAAAATAATTGCTGGGTAGCGCATTTTATTTTTGGTGTCAAAATAAGAATTTCACGGGCAACCTGGCGCTTTCCCCTTAAGAAGATGGCTGAATGTCATTTTGCGGTATTGATATTACGACGAAAATTATATACAAAATGAAAAGTCGTTTTTTAAATTAGGCTGAGCGCCAGCACTTTTTTAGTGTCAAAATTAAATAAGACCAATGTTGATTCGGTGAAGCAGATTCCTTTGTGCAATGAGCAGACAAAGATAGGGCTATTAAGGTGACGAACATATGTAGCCTGTGACGTGACGTACAGACCTGCTTGCAGCTGGTGAGCGACGACCGCACGAAGCTCACGGCGCACTTCATCGCCACGCTGCCCGCGCTGCTGGACAAGTTCGGGGCCGACCCCGAGAAGCTCACCAACCTGGCGTCCATCCCGCAGTACTTCGACCTGGAGCTCTACACCACGCAGCGCCAGGAGGGGGTACGTACTCGAACCCAGCTCGCCAGTTGATGACTCACTGCCCTGAATAACTACTACTTAGATAGTCATTTTCTAGAGGCAGAATCGCTTTGAGACTCCACACTTAATGATTGTGGCGTTTGTTTTTACTTATGTTAACACAATTAAATTTTGTCGTTAGTAGTTGGTTTATATAGTAAAGTATTATTGGAATGGTTTGAAAACTATCATTTAAATTACCTTAACCAACTGTGGAAAAGACTGTCAGAATAAGAAACCGTAATAAATAAAATAGTTAGTTACTTTAATTTAATTTCGAATCAAATAGTTGATAACCGAATAATACAGTACCCTTCATGTTAAACCTTTGTTAATGAATTAGAATTGCTTCAACGACTTTCCAGCTTCACGTAACACAATTTGCTGACAGACATTTTGTTTGTTTAAACAACATGCCTTCTTCAGACTACTTCTTCTACTTCTTCAGACTTTTGTTCTTGAGACTTTTAACGTTATGGGACCACTATAGTATAACATTCAGCGCTTTTTTATAGTAGCTTTTTTTGGGTACACTATACCCTTTTTTTGTGTATTTAAAAAAACCCCCAAAGTGCACAAAATTATAGGTGCCTAAAAAAAAACGCTAATGTATCTTACGGGATTTGTGGGGTGGTGGGAGTATTAAGGGTGGCGAAGATCACGTGGCGGGTCTTAAGGTGATTGCCCACCTTTGGGCCCAGCTGTTACAGAAGAAAACGGATGTGGAAAAAATAGGTACTTTATTTTATGATAAACCAAACAAAAATTTTTTTTTCAAAAATGCAGTTGCTAAATACATATAGTTTTTTTTTAATGTTTGTATTTTTGTTGACATAATGCTACTTTGTCGTGAAAAGGCTAAAAAGGCCTTGATTCAAGTCTTTAAACAAATGTCAGTGTCAAAATAAAAATGTCAATAAGTATATGAAAAAAACATTGTCCCATTCGCTCTGTGTTTTCGCGCAAGTGAATGTGTTGTGTTGCGATATTCGTGTTTTCGGTGATTTATCCAACGACCTTGGCTGCTTCACGGAATCTGACGAATCTTGCTTACACAAACTACCTCAGCGCGAAAACGGACTTTGTATCTGCTACGTTGATCGACTACGGCTTGTTATTTCGGACTTCGATATCACATAACGTTATGGACAACTGCATTAATTGCGGTATTGCAACTTTTCGCTGCAATATAACGGGAAGACGAGCTTTTAATGAATTTATTTTCTTTATATAAAACTAATCTATTTCTTCATTATACTTTACCTGGGAATCATTAACCTATCTAACCACTAAAAACTAGGTATCTGACATGGCATTTGAGATATTAGGATTAATTATAAATCTAACAATATTTTTACAGAATCCGTTACTGTCAAACTCAAACTCAAAGCATTTATTTCAAATAAACCAATTACAGGCACTTTTGAATTGTGAAGGTCGGTCGATCAGATAAATGAAGCTAGTTGCCCATTCCAAAGCGTAGTACGTACTGTAACGAGTTTTTTTTACACCGTTACATGTATTGATGATTGTAGTCGATTTCGGAACGATTTCTTAATTTTATTTTTTTATCTGTGATACATTTCGTATGACATTTTTGGACGTCAAAATTGGACAGGTCACTTTTGCGATCTTTGTTGGTCAATGTGACATGTCTCTTGATTTTTCCTGAATGGAATCGTAACTAATCTAGTTTATTGTGGCGCTTTAATGCCCTAATCCTAAACCAAAGGACCCGTGGAATGGTCCCGGTGGATATTTCGATCCGATTTTTGGTAAGTTGCTCTTTTCGAGAGAAAATTTCCTTCGACGATGGCGGTTCGTTTGTGACCATCTTACGGTTTTTCGCAGGTTTCCTCGTCGCCTCCCTACGTCTCTTATACCAAATATCTTCACGGTACACCGAGGGAGACGCGAGTTTATATACCTGGAATAAGCGGTAAGTTTTTCGTTGGTCGATGCGTCCCCGCGTGTCCGAGTTCGGAGTGAAAACACATCTCAGAGTTCCTTTTTGTCCACAGCCTACAACTGTGGGTGCTTATTCCACCTTTACTTCAAATAAATTTCTACTGGCCTTCCACGGGGGCTGATTACCTGAGAGGTACCACCTTCCGGCTCTCGGGGTCAAGCTTCAAGTTACATATTTTTTATCTTTTTTTCCTATAGAACATAACAGCCTTCAGCTGCGAATTTAAAGTTACAAAGATGCAATGATGATATAGCAAGTAAACTTTATATTAATATAATAGTATACATTAGGCTAAAGGTACAATAAACTGGGAACGTTCAAGGTAGTGAGTCTTTTAATCACCATTGACATCCACAGGCCCCCATCCTAAGATTAATGGTCCAATCTCTCCAACTTTATTTATCTGGCTATCTATTAATAGTGTGTCGCTCCACGGCGCCCGAAATTTAATTTCTTACAATAACATACTTTTTTTTAGGAGATCACACACACACACACACACACACCTATTCTTTTAATTTTTAATATTACATTTGGCTTCCCAATTAGGGACCGTATTATCCATTAAATTTTTATTATTACAGTACCTATGGAGAAGAACGGGCAAGAAACTCCACGGACACTCTTTTAAATCAAATTATGTTTACAATAGATTGGTAACATCATTCATGTTGAAATTATGCATGTGAGAACGATGCAGAACGTTAAAAGCGTCCTTTATATAAATATGAAAACAATTCAAAAATAAAATTTAATTAAAATACGCCGTGGCAGCTAAGAGATGACCAGTCTCAACTGACGGCGACCGTTCACGAACATGACGCATGGATTAGCACCATTCAACTCAACCATTTTGAAGGGAGCTAAATGATCCAACACACGCGCCACCATCAGCGAAACATTAAAGTGAGCATGACATACTCTCAGCCGCCAGGACACATTCAAGTCAATGAAAGACGTACCCTGTAAATGGTAGCTTTAAAGCATGTACATAGTACTCACATAATATGGCATATTGCAATTATACAGTACTAAAATACTGAGTTTATACAATGCAAAGATTCTTGTTTTTAATCTTCAGCAGCTCCAACAGTATTTTCAAATGCTAATCAATTAGTTGATGCGTCCTTGAGGAGCAGGACCAGCGATTAGCCAAGCATTTATATCAGCAATGTAATCCCCTAACTTATAATATGCTCGGCTGCATAGTGTGCGTTTTATACAAGATTTAAATTTGGTTTCATTTAGTTGATGTATGTGGGGAGGTATTTTATTGTAACATCTTAAACAGTACCCCATGAAAGATGAGTCTACTTTAGCCAGCCTGAAACCTGGTTGAACTAATTGGTCCCTATTACTAGTGATATAATTGTGTCTTTCACCTCTTTTACTAAAAAGATGTAGATTTTTCCTTACGTACATGATGTATTGACAAGGTACCGTCATGATGTTAATATCTTTGAACAATTCCCTTAGAGAGTCGCGCCTGCGGAGGCCATATATGGCTCTGATGGCTCTTTTCTGCAGAATGAAAATGGACTCGATGTCTGCAGCCCGTCCCCATAGTAAAATACCGTACGACATAATACTATGAAAGTAACTAAAATAGACTAGTCTCGCGGTATCTACATCAGTAAATTGACGGATTTTTCTCACAGCATATGCTGCTGAACTTAGCCGTCCTGCAAGGGATGTTAAATGAGGACCCCATTGGTTGGTTAACCGTTGTGCTGAACCCACTTGGGTCACAGTCCGAGGGCAAACGATCATAGACCTAACCCTTGCAACAGAAAATGCAACAAACTTTATCACAAACTGGCACGTATCCGACGAGCCTTCTTGCTCAGACCATAGAAGGATTCGCTTTACATTAACTACCAACACAAGTAAACCAGTGCCTAGGCGGAACCCGCGGCGCACCAATGTACCCGGGTATAAGCGCCTCCTAGCCTCCCTACTAGGCAGACACCTATCACTAGTAACCATAACAGACCACGCACAACTAGAATACACCGTAAACAAACTATCAGAATATATTACCGAGGCATACCATGCATGCTGCAAACTAAGGGCACCAAAAACTAACAGCGAGAGGAACCCCTGGTGGAACGCTGAACTTAGTAAACTCAGAGATGCATTACGTAAGCAATTCAACAGAGCCAAAAACACCAGACTCCCGGACGACTGGGAGTCATACAAAGAGACCCAACATACATACAACAAGCAAATCAGAACTGCCAGAAGAACAGCATGGCGGAAGTTGTGTGAATCCATCGAAACCAATAATGAAGCCGCAAGGGTAAGGAAAATCCTATCAACTGATCAGGACCGAACCCTCGGCGCGCTGAAAAAACCCGACAACTCATACACACTAAATGACCATGAAACCAGTAAGATCCTCCTCGAGACTCACTTCCCAGACTGCAAACTCCTAGAGGACAAGGTGTGAGAAGCTGAACCAGGATGGACCCCAACGGATCAAGACTGGTCTAGAGCCCGCAATATAGTAACAGAAGACCGGATAAAGTGGGCCATCAACACCTTTCAGCCCTATAAGTCCGCTGGGCTGGATGGCATCTTTCCAGCCCTCCTACAATGGGGGGTTGATATAATGACACCATGCCTGGTGGAGACCTTCCGAGCCTGTATAGCACTCAGACACGCTTGGCGCGAAGTGAAAGTCATATTCATAGCCAAACCAGGCAAATCCGACTACACACAACCCAAGGCCTATAGGCCCATAAGCCTCACATCCTTCCTACTGAAAACCCTGGAGAGACTCTGTGATAGATACATTCGAGACGGACCTCTTCAGACAAAACCACTTCGTAAACAACAACATGCGTACTCCACAGGCAGGATCAACGGAATCTGCGTTACATAGCGTGGTTTCCAAGATTGAATGCGCGGTGGACCACAAATGCTCAGCACTAGCCGTCTTCATTGATATCGAGGGTGCTTTTGACAAAACCACGTTCGGTAGCATCAACATGGCCCTCGACAGACACAATATAGACCCGACCCTGAGCGGGTGGATCACTAATCTGCTCAAATTGCGAGCTGTACAGGTAACAGTGAACGACACCACAAGGTACATTGTGGCGAAGGGCTGCCCGCAGGGGGGCGTTCTCTCGCCACTTCTTTGGAACTTGGTTGTAGACAGCCTCATCAGAACACTCAATGACAAAGGCTACTTTACTGTAGGCTATGCCGATGATATAACCATAATAATAAATGGCACCCACGAAAATACCCTATGCAACCTTATGCGCCAAGCCTTGAAAATAGTAGAGGACTGGTGCAACAGATACCAGCTAACCGCCAACCCCACAAAGACCGAACTGATCCTCTTTACGAAAAAGAGGAAACTGACGACACTACAACTACCACGATTCTTCGGAACTACCCTAAGCCTATCAACCGAAACCAAGTACCTAGGCATCTATTTGGATAAACAGCTGAATTGGGCAAAACACACCAACTACATCACTACAAAAGCCAGCATATCTCTGTGGCAGTGCAAGCGAATGCTTGGCAGAAACTGGGGGATTAACCCCAAGGTAACCTACTGGCTATACACTACTGTCATTAGACCAATTATCACGTACGGCTCGTTAGTCTGGTGGCCTAGGACAGACCTGAGCACAGCCCAAAAAGCTTGCTTGTGTAGCAATCACTAGCTGCATGAGAACCACACCCACTGCTGCCCTACAGGCAATGCTTGGGCTGCCACCCCTACACCTCATCGTGCGGGAGGAGGCGACCCTGGCTACCTTTAGGCTCCATATATCGGGAACCCTAAGCAAAGATTCTAGGGTCAGGCACACACGCATAAAGGAGGATGCAGTCAAACGACAGCCAATGTTAGCATCACCCTGCGACAAAACCCCGCAGCAACACTACTTCCAAAAGCACTACAACATCGTTCTCTCGGAAGAACGGTGTGACTACTCACGCCCGAACGAGATGAGAGTATACACCGACGGCTCGACGACCGGATCTGGGACCGGAGTTGGAGTCTTTTCACACGACCTATCATATCAAACCCGCTGGGAATGTTCAACACCGTCTATCAGGCGGAGTGTGTGGGCATTATACAAGCGGTGTACGCCATAGAAACCAGGAAAGTTACGGACACACATATACGTATACTCTCCGACAGCACCTCAGTCCTCCAATCATTGAGGAAAAAATATATTACCTCAAGTATAGTACTAGAATGTCACAAGGCTCTAGAACGAGTAACGGTATTAAACCGCAACACAGTGACACTGCAATGGATAAAAGGATACAGTGGATCGCTGGGCAATGACGCAGCTGACGAATTAGCCAGAAGAGCATCCAACACGTCGGCATGCGGGCCTGAACCCATCATACCCATCCCCTTCAACCAGATACGCAGGTGGCTGCAGGAGTCCACCCATACACAAGCCGAGAGGTGGTGGACCTCGACACCAGGCTGCAGGCAGTCCAAGGCGCGACGTTTATTATGTCTGAATAGAAATGGCCTGCGCCTGATGACGGGGACCATCACAGGACACTGCTCGCTAAATAAACACTTCTACACAATAGGTATAACGGACAGCCCTCTGTGCAGAGCTTCCATGGAGTCGGACGAGACCGTTGCGCACGTGCTCTTTGAGTGCACAGGCGTTACCCAGATTAGAACAGAAACCCTCGGAACACTCGGATCATACACAGAGGTTCTCAACAGACCAGAAGCTTTGATCGGCTTCTGGAGGGAGGTGGGCTGGTTGGAATAAAAACCACCGACGGCCGCCATGGCCCACGTACAATGGTCCACATGTAGGACTAAGTGCGGAAACCATACCCTCTAGCATAGAACATAGAGGACCCCATTGAAGCTTTGAATCGAGCGTGATCCCCAGGAAAACAGTTTTATCGACGAATTCTAGTTTCTCTTGATTCAATACTATCTCACAATTAGTACTTTTGACATTTGATAAAGAAAATCTTATGCACTTAGTTTTTTTCCCATTTAATACTAAATTATTAGCAGTGAACCAATTTTGGATCTGCCGTAAGGCGTTATTCTCGTCGTCAAGATTAAATGCACGCCTATTAATTTTAAAAATTAACGAAGTATCGTCGGCAAATAACACCATATGTGGTTTGGTTTTAAACAAATGAGGTAGATCATTAATATAAACTAAAAAGAGGAAAGGACCCAATATCGAGCCTTGTGGTACACCCATTATTACTTTTAGACCGAGTGAATTGACACCGTTTATTTGGACTTGCTGTTGTCTATCATTCAAATAAGATTTTACTAAACTGAGCGCAAGTTTTCCAAGTCCGTAATGTTCAAGTTTTAAGAGCAAGGTTTCTGGTCGACGATTGACACAAAAGATTCCTATGGCGTCTTGAGCCTCTTCCCACGCTGTAAATATGTGTTTTAATAAAGTGACACCGGCGTCAGTCGTACAACGTCCCTTTGTGAAACCATACTGTTGACTGAGAATTTGAGTGACGAACTAGACATTGAGAGGGAGCGCAGGGCATTGTCAGTGTGCGGTAATATGTTGGCACACAGGTTCGCTCGGTGTACTGTTCCTGTTAAAATAACAATGTTCAAGGCATTCTGCCAGACGTTTTACACGAGCGGCCTGTGGACAAACTTTACACAAAAAGCAGTGTCCTGCGCGTCCAGTATAATAATGTATTCAGGGCTCTGTTTCGGCTCTCTCGATTTCTACGCAATTATGCGTGAAAAAGTTGCGTCGGTGGTGCGGCGAGGGAGCCCGAAAAGCGTCCTAAGGATGATTGGCGAGAGAACCGATACTGTTCTGCTCAGTAGGATGAGCGTACTGAGCAGGGGTAGATAGTGTGTCTAGTTTCTTTTAACTTTTAAATTACTAACATTAGTTATAAGTAAAATTCTTGTTACTAACAAAACAACTTTACCTTGCTTATGGACTTTTTGTTGTCTGAAATAAAATAATTTTATTTGATTTTTATTTTATATACAAAGATTATGCAATTGTCAATCAAACTGAAACGAAGGCAGCTTAAATCTGATATTTTAATCTAACAAATGAAACTAATTTGGAACTTTTAACGGTTCATTAAATTTTGGGCCCCACGATGTATGGGAGATGGTCAATGTCCTTTGCTTCCAAGCAATAATAATAAGGCATAGGCGACGTAGCCCCGCGCTACTTCGGAATGGTTTAAGAAAAAATCGTGCCACCCTGACCTTGACGACATACGCACCTTACGGTGTCGTGGGGAGGATTCTGGGGAGCCTCTACCGAGCCGGCGGCGGTTCGTGTGTTCAGGTCCAATAGGGGGCGCTACCGAGCTATACGGTTAATGTAACAATGTGTGGAACAGAACCTGACGCTGCTGCTGAACAAGATCCGCGACATCGTGAGCGTGCAGACGGAGGCCGAGGTGCTGGAGACGTGCGGCCGCACGCTGGAGTACCTGTGCACGGAGCAGTGCGGCGTGTACACGCGGTGCAACGTGGCGCGCGCGACCATCACCGACATGTGCGTCAACCGGTACAAGGAGGCCATCGACGAGTACCGCAGCCTCATTGAGGGGGTGAGTCAGGCAGGACGTGCACTCACGCTCTCTATTTGTACAGCCGTAATATGACGGCAGAGCATTCTTATTTCGTATAAGCTTTACCGTTTATTTTCGTGAGATTTTTACGCAGTGTCTAACATTACTGCATTTTCTTTTCTACGTATTTCTTGCCATGTGTACCTCTAAAACGCGCACGATTTGTGGCACAGGGAGAGACCCCGGACGCGGACGAGGTGTTTAACGTGATCAACTCTCTGCGCAAGGTGTCCATCATGTACATGTGCCACAACCTCAACGACACCAACATCTGGGACTCGCTATTCGAGGACCTGCCAAAGTGCGTCAAGGAGAATGAGACACAGATGCCGCCGCAGGTCAGTACTTCATTACACACGTTGAGCGTCATAATGACGTAGCGTACGTCGTCCCTACGACTCGGGCGAATTAACATGGCTCCTGGCTCGAATGACGTTTGTTAAATAAAGTTGTAAAAATAGTTTATATGTGGTAATTATTATATTTGACACATAACCTTACATCACGCCTGTAATTTCAGAAGGGTTAGGCAAAGGTGTACCTATAGTACACCCACATTTCGCTAGTTATGCTCGTCCTATGTAATAGGGGGCGAGCCTATTGCCATCACAATTCCAGACTCCGGGCTACTATTGAGAAATTCCAGATAGAAAAACAGAGCCAGACAGAGATTATAGTTATAACTTTATTATGTTTCATATTACCTTTACCATACTTTGACATAAAAAGTTCCTAAACTAAAAGTATTAATAAAATTATTGGCCAATTAATATTATTAATTAAAAACGATATAAAATATCTCTAATACGAGGGCGGCACTGAAAATTTCGGGAATCAAGGAAGTGACACAACATTACTATTTAAAAATGTATTTATTGCTTTTCGAAGTATTCTCCGCGAAATTTGACACATTTTTCCATACGATGGAACCAATCATTGAAGCAACCATTCCATTCGGAAGTTGGGGTCTCCAAAATGGCCGTTTTGTAGGCATCCACAGCTTCTTCAGGTGATGAAAATCTCTGTCCACGCAATTTATTCTTTATTTTAGGGAAAGTATAGAAATCATTAGGGCTAGGTCGGGGCTGTATGGCGGATGGTCTAATAATTCTATGTTTTTTTGCTCTAAAAACTCTTTTGTTCTGTGTGCGGTGTGAGAACTCGCATTATCGTGATGGAGGATGATGCGGCGGTTGCAGTTCTCTTTACGGAGTTCAGAAGCGACCTGTGGCAAACAAATGCTAGCATACCATTCTGCATTAACCGTTCTTTGTCCCTCAAGAGGAATAGTCGTAACATGGCCGGTTTTGGAGACAAACGTGGCCACCATATTTTTTTGCAACACTCCGTGAACGAACAATTTTTGTTGGCTTTAACTCATTTTCGAACACCCAAACTCGTGACTGGTTTTTTGTTTCGGGTTCGTACGCGTATATCCAGGATTCGTCACCTGATACGATTTTGTATACAGCATTTGAGGATCCTGCCTGGAATCTTTTGAGAGTCCTGATGCACCAAGTAACGCGAGCCGCTTTTTGCTCTTCACAGAGCAAATGCGGTATCCATCGGGAAAACAACTTTTTTACACCTAATTGTTCATGCAAGATTATTTGTATTTGACTCATGCCAATGTCTAATGTTGTCTGAATTTCGCAGTATGTCACATGTCGATCTTCCTCAATCAGCTTACGCACAGCATCAACGTTTTCTTGGGTGACTGCAGTTTTTGGACGACCATGACGGGGATCATGACTGAGCTTGACACGTCCACGTTGAAATTCAGCAAACCAGCGACAAATTGTGGTTTTGGATGGGGCTTCATCACCAAATGCAGAAATCATCCGGTCAACACACTGCTTTTGTGTTAAACCACTTCGAAAGTCATAATAAATCATCGCTCTCGAGTTAATTCCATTTTCTCAACGACTAAACAGTTTGACAAAACCTTGTGACAAGACCGAGAATCTTTTTTTAAATAAATAAATGATATTCGATTTTTAAAACCAAGGAGGTTTCAATTAAAAATATTTTAATATGACAGGAACAGTGGAAATATTCCATTCCCGATACTTTTAGTGCAGCCCTCGTAGTTCCGATTCAGGTGCCATGTTAATTTGCCCTAGTTGTATCCATGACAGTTTTTTTTTTTGTTTGAATTTGGTATAGGCCGGTTGACGGATTTTAAAAACGCAATTACTTATTCTACCTGTGGTTTATTTACCTCTAAGTATTAATTTTAATTATTTGTATTGAGATTGTCAAAACGAAGTATTCTGTCATTGCGGCCCAGGACTTGAAGACTTCATTTTGTCAAATCTGCGAGTTTTTATACTTACTGCATTTATTTGGTTGATTAACGACGTTTTTAATTGTTGGCAAAATAATATTTCGTGAAATATTAATTTACTATAAACAAATAATTATTCGTGTGAAAGTCTACTTTGACAGTAACTTTGTATGTGGCTAATACAAAATATGACTACATAGTGTTAATTTTGTAGATGAATATTAAACACTGCCACATTGTGCGAGAGGGACATCTATCATTCAGTGTTTTTTCCTCAACACCATTCATTTTGTACCTTTATTGCTTATAATAATGAGATAAAGCACCTAAACTGCAAAATTGATCCTAAATTGCCCGAGTGCAGTTTGGGATAAAAGCTGAAAGCTTGCACAATCTTAGCCTTCGTTCCATTGTTCTCCCTCCCCTTCCCAGCCATTAACCAGTCATGTTGGCGTCACTCACAGGCGCTGGTCTACGTCGTGCGCGCGTGCTTCTACTCCGTGCTGTGGTCGTTGCACGGCGTGGAGACGCGCGTCAGTGCGGCGGGCGCGGCCGCGCTGCGGGACAGGCTGCACGCCTACGTCGCGCACTGCAAGGACATCGTGGCGCGCGGCATCACGCCCGACCTCAAGGAGGAGGTATGTACCGCACGCGTCACACGTGGAGACGCGCGTCAGTGCGGCGGGCGCGGCCGCGACAAGGGACAGGCTGCACGCCTACGTCGCGCACTGCAAGGACATCGTGGCGCGCGGCATCACGCCCGACCTCAAGGAGGAGGTATGTACCGCACGCGTCACACGTGGAGACGCGCGTCAGTGCGGCGGGCGCGGCCGCGACAAGGGACAGGCTGCACGCCTACGTCGCGCACTGCAAGGACATCGTGGCGCGCGGCATCACGCCCGACCTCAAGGAGGAGGTATGTACCGCACGCGTCACACGTGGAGACGCGCGTCAGTGCGGCGGGCGCGGCCGCGACAAGGGACAGGCTGCACGCCTACGTCGCGCACTGCAAGGACATCGTGGCGCGCGGCATCACGCCCGACCTCAAGGAGGAGGTATGTACCGCACGCGTCACACGTGGAGACGCGCGTCAGTGCGGCGGGCGCGGCCGCGACAAGGGACAGGCTGCACGCCTAGGAGGTAGGTATGCGGCGGATACTATTATCATTAAGCACGGTCGGCGTTCAAACTCATGCCTGACAGTTCAAGGGACCTCTTCCGAGCACCTTATGCGATGGTGCTATATGCTTTACTGACGTTCAAATGATTGCCCTATACGCCATCACACGTGGTTCCAATATGGGAGGCGCCGGTATGTAGCGTGTCGTAACGTAACGCTAGAGAGTTAACGAAAGCCGCTGTTGACGACGGTGTCGCGACCGCCCGACCTTTTATAAGATTTAGTGATTTAAGTATTTGTGCTTACCTTAAAAGTATGTTTTATAATTATGATTGTTGTGTTTTGGTTTGTAAAAATTAAATCAAAGAGCAGTAAGAACGGAATGCACACGGGCGCTCTTATTGGTTGACGCGCGACGCCCTTCACCCCGCTTACCGCTGCGGCCGCCATTGCGAAAGTTGAATGCACGCATAAAACATGCGCGTCCGCCACATTCCGTTCTAATCTGTTTCTGAACAAAAGTTTAGTGAGTTCGTTATTGAGTGAGCTACCCGCCTTGCCCGCAGGCCTACACGTCGCTGTGCGACCTGCTGGTCCTGTTCGCAGAGCACCTGTGCACGCTGCACCACCCGGGCGAGCCCGCCATGCGCCAGCTGGTGTTCGAGCCCGACGCCGCGCTCTGCGACATGCTCAACGACTTCATCCAGGAGTTCGTCTTCGTGCACCACAACTACGGTAAGCTCTTCACGCTCCAGCCCTTCACGTCAACTACGCGCCTCACATCTTAGTATACACAGTATTATTTAAACATCTGGTGAAACTTCTAATTTCAACTAATACCTATGTCCTGGTCAGTTCATTTGTAATTTATTTTAAGTTCACATCATACACATTCGTTGAAATAAGAAACTGATAATAAAAACATTGGAATTTTAAAATAATGCTGTTGAAGTTATCATTATTTAATACTGTGGAAAGTGTGCCATGGTTTCTCGCAACTACTCCCTCTTGGAGACGCTATTTTTTGTAACTAAATAATTTGAAGACACTCAAATGATCATGCCAGAGTTTGGCTATTAGCACACGTTCAGGCCGACAAAGAATGTAGACCGAGTGAGTGTGTCGGCACGAGCCGAGTGAGTGTGTAGGCACGAGCCGAGTGAGTGTGTAGGCACGAGCCGAGTGAGTGTGTAGGCACGAGCCGAGTGAGTGTGTAGGCACGAGCTGAGTGAGTGTGTAGGCACGAGCCGAGTGAGTGTGTCGGCACGATCCGAGTGAGTGTGTCGGTACGAGCCGAGTGAGTGTGTCGGCACGAGCCGAGTGAGTGTGTCGGCACGAGCCGAGTGAGTGTGTCGGCACGAGCCGAGTGAGTGTGTCGGCACGAGCCGAGTGAGTGTGTCGGCACGAGCCGAGTGAGTGTGTCGGCACGAGCCGAGTGAGTGTGTCGGCACGAGCCGAGTGAGTGTGTCGGCACGAGCCGAGTGAGTGTGTCGGCACGAGCCGAGTGAGTGTGTCAGCACGAGCCGAGTGAGTGTGTCAGCAAGAGCCGAGTGAGTGTGTAGGCACGAGCCGAGTGAGTGTGTCGGCACGAGCCGAGTGAGAGCCACTAAGTACTTGCGGAGCCTCGCGGATAGTCGCAGAACATTGCCCTTGTGTACACTCTGTTGAACAGCAAAGACTAGGGTAGTTAAAGCTAACGTAGTTTTTTTATCCCAATGAAAGTTCGAACTAAGGGTGTTGAATAAGATGATTATGATACTATTCGACACACAATCAATTAGATGACAACCAGGCGTGAGTGAGATAGTGAACACTTGTCTTGGACGGCTGGATGTTGATGTGAGCCTCGTGCACTTTTTGGGGTGTTTTTAAATTGGGTTTGAGTATAAATTGTACGGTATTTTTACGGTGTGGGGCACTTTTCTGGTATCAGGATTAAAATAAAGGTTGTACCTATTAGGACGAGCCTGTGAATTGCTACCTGAATATCGTAAAACGTAAGCATTAACAAAAAATACTTTAAAATGTATCATATTACTAAGCAATTGATGTAGCTCGTGAACGATCTGCATTCTGCATGCAACACGGTACATTAATGAATGCGACCGTGTTGCATCACACTACTCACTTGTACTATTCGTGAAGGAGAGAAAAAATATGCATTATTTACGTAACGTCCACGAGTCGGTGGTAATAGAAGGTGCCGCGTCCGCGTAGCGCACAGTGTCGGGTATGTCGCGACTGCCGCTGTGACGTCACTAGCTCCAGGCGGCAGGCGTCGCGTGCAGTCGTTGAGGGCGATGCCATAACGGTGTGGTGTATTGTGTTGCATGTCACGCGGTGTGCGTGCGCGGCGGGCCGTCTGTCCGAACTATCCGACGCCGGTAAGCCAGTTGCTCCGCACTCGTTTCGCACTAGTTGACACACCGACGGCGTATTTTACCTTAGTAATGGCGCGACCACCCGCACCGGCCGGCGTGTGGCGTCGCCCGGCGTCGCGCACGCTGTAGAGCGGCGTCTGGCGGCGTCCGTCGGCGTCCGTCGGCGTCCGTCGGCGTCCGTCGGCGTCCGTCGGCATCCGTCGGCGTCCGTCGGCGTCCGTCGGCGTCCGTCGGCGTCCGTCGGCGTCCGTCGGCGTCCGTCGGCGTCCGTCGGTGTCCGGCACGGCGCCGGCGGGTGCGGGAGTCGCCGCCGCGCTACAATAATGCATATTTTTGTCTCGACGCGACGGGCGGACGTCTCACGCGTTTCGTGCACTCGCTGTGTGTATCACTTAACATTACTAAGGGAAAATTGTCGCGCCCGCTTCGTACACGCAATCCGACACCGACGGCGAATACACGTACCTTGTAAGCGGGATAACGTAGGTGTTGCATTCATGGAACCAGCACTGTCGCATGTGCGAAAGTAACTACAAAACAGGCGCAGTAAGTGACTACAAGACTAATAGTGTTACAAAACGCCAGAATCGTGTTATACAATGATGTCGGTATTCGCTCGCGGTATCGAACTGTGGTATAGTTTTATTAACACACTTGACGAGTTTTGTGATTTGAGCATGTTTTGTGCAGTGTATTATTATTTTGCATTCCATATTATTTTATAGTGATGAAATACAAAGTCATGAGAAAGCTAAGAATTAACAAAATGACGCGAAATGCAGCTTTTACTAAACGGTCTGGGGACTTTGTGCGACTAATCATGAAGAGAAAAGGATCATTGAATCCAGCTTATTTTGTTTCCTATACGTAGCCGTAGTGCCTGCATGGTTCATGTTAAGACGAATATCTCAAGCTGTGCCACTTTTGAAACATGTCATTAGAAATATCGAATTAATTGTCTGGAAAAAGAAAAAAAAAATGGTGTCAACTTGAGGTTAACTATGTGATGTTTTAGTGTTTAAAGAGTTTCATACCTTCAGAAGTCTTTCTGTGTAAACATAGTCCAGCCTAAACATACTTAGGCTTATTAAATTAGAAAGGCACTAAAATATTACTTATTTTTTGTTTTGCATATAATTGTGAGTACTCTGCTGAGGGACATTGGTGTTAACATGCGGTGCACGTTGCAGACGGTCAAGATGAGAGACGTATCGAGGAGCTGCACAAGCGCCGCAACTTCCTGGCGGCCTACTGTAAGCTCATCGTGTACAACGTGGCGCCCGTGCGACGCGCCGCTGACGTCTTCAAGCACTACATCAAGGTACCGCGCCCGCCCACGTGCTGTATCGGCTAACTAAATGGTTCGCGTTTTGAGATAAAAGAAAGACATATGAAAGGTTCATAGGTATATTTATATTAGTAGTAGTTAAAGGTAGGAAGAGCGACGGAGGGCCTGCTAGCACAGGCTCAGCTAGAGACGGTCAGGTATTTGGAACGCCGCAGTAAGCGTGCTCTTGGTAGCAGGTCGTAAGTAACCGTAGCGCGCAATTAGGCCTGCAGCGCGGAGTTAGGAGCAGTGTGCAGTGTAAAGATGCCCAGCCTGGACGTTGAACCCTGGAAGGCGCGTTAGAGAGCGCAGGTAGGTTGCGGTGAGAAAGCAGCAAGCCGCATGCGCTGTGCCCAGCTTCATTCCCCTTTAGCGACCAAGAAACGGTGTAGGGATCAGGATAGCGGGAGGTCAACACATCACAGCGATTTACGGGCAGACAGCAAAGACGGCGTGGCACAATGACAGATGCAATAAGAGGTATGTGAGGAACGAGCATAAAACACAAAGTAAAACAATGATCCTAGCAGATGGCAGAGATTAAAGATATCCATTGCAATTTATGGACTGAAAAAAAAGCAATATGTCGAGTGTTAAACGCGTGTTAAACAGGGGGTTGTTTTTGTTTAAATTTAAACAACATCCAAACGATGTCTAACCCTAAACATGGTTTCGTGTGTGTTTTTTTTTTGTAGTAAGACTGTAACTATTTAAATTCTGTTCTCAAAGTAAATAAATTTAAAAGTTTTAATTCGAAAGCCGAAGTTACCATGTGTTTTTAAATTTTCGACTAGTTATCATTGTCCAGTCTATGTCAGTTGGTGCGATAGAGTTATTGATCCTTTAAAGAATCACGATCCATAGGCATCAAAAAAGATTTTGTGAAAATTTCCGATGCCGATTTTCTTGCTGACGGTAGGTATTTATTTTAAATTAAGGTTCCGGTCCTTACTGCCCCAAATGTCCACCTTGTCATGGGGTCTCAACTCGAACAAATTATAATTTGTCTTGAAAAAAATTCATAGATGGCAGCATAGGTAACCATTATGAAATTAACAATCATTAAAAAGCGATAAACGGCAGAATTTTGACTGAATTATGATTGGTAAAAGTCTAAACTTCCCAGTTTAGCGCAGATTTATCTATTTCCACTCATAATACACGTATTTTAAAAATAAAATAAAAAGGAAGCATTTATCTATAATTCGAACCCTTTAAATGATAAAAATAGCCATCTGTTAATCATTTTGTTTGGTGCTTTTTGCAATAGATGACGTTTTACTCAATTGGTCCAGCCTCATCAGGTTCCAATTTTGTTACTTATTTAAATCAAACAAGGTTTTTTTATTATTATTTTTAACATAGAATTATAAAAGAAATCGAATAACATGTTTTTCTGAACATGGAACTATAAAACTTTTTATAAAATGGATTGCATGAAACGTTTTAAAAGTAGGTCGACTCCTAGATGGCGTTGTAATACTACAGTCTCTGGCAATTAGTGAGTCGCTTATGCTGCGATCTGTTGAAGAATTTGAGGACTAAAAATTGCCAGCTCAATTGCCAGACTTAGGGAGGTTCCATTTCTTTGTATGGGATTGGGTATCTGTACGTAGTATTATATTACCTGTGACCTTGTAAAGGCTTCCACAGGATAGCCCGGTTAGGCAGCCGAGAACCTGCAAGGTTGACCTTAGAGATGCCGTTCATAAAAAAAACCATGCACCGCAGGCCGTCGGTTGCGCTAGAGTCAAGCGTAGAGGACGGTCTGCAATGTACGACTTTTTTCGCGGCCCGTCCGTCACAGGTCGCGGTTGTGGACGACCGCCCATCGCAGTGGGTGAGCCGGACTGTACGATCGATGAGCGTGTTCGTGTTGCAGTGTTACAACGACTACGGCGACATCATAAAGGCCACGCTCAGCAAGGCGCGCGAGATCAACAAGCTGAGCTGCGCGCTGACGATGCAGCTGGCCATGCAGGCGCTGTTCACGGACATGCTGCACAAGCACGCCGCCAGCGCGCCGCACCGGCAGCTGCCAGAGATGCTGGAGCTCAAGGTACACCCACTTTCTAAATAACTATGTTAACACCTTAGGGACCACTTTGGTCTGCTCATTGTATAGAAGAAAAGTTTTTAATCATGTAATAAATCATGTAAGTAATATGGCATGATTTAACAAACAATAGGTAACATCATTCCACCGATAGACGTTGAACATAAAGGACGTGTGTCGTTTGCTTGTGCATTGAAGTCTGTGATTGGCTAATTGTGGTTAAAATCATTTCCTTGTCTCACCTTCCTTGAACTTACCTGAGGGCTGAGAGGGAGATATATATAATAGTGTTGTTGACGCTTCAAAGTGAATTTGAAAAAGTGACTGTGATTCGCCGGACTCGAACCATCACCCTAGTGACAAGTGACCGGTCCGTTAACTCACCGCGCCACCGAGACAGTTGCGACAGCTGGCAAAACAACGGAGCGATACTCGCTACGAGCGTGAGTCATAGCTGCTACGCTGCCATCGCGCGCGCTGCTACGTCACGAGCCTGTGCTACTCGCTACGAGCGTGAGTCATAGCTGCTACGCTGCCATCGCGCGCGCTGCTACGTCACGAGCCTGTGCTACTCGCTACGAGCGTGAGTCATAGCTGCTACGCTGCCATCGCGCGCGCTGCTACGTCACGAGCCTGTGCTACTCGCTACGAGCGTGAGTCATAGCAACTACGCTGCCATCGCGCGCGCTGCTACGTCACGAGCCTGTGCTACTCGCTACGAGCGTGAGTCATAGCTGCTACGCTGCCATCGCGCGCGCTGCTACGTCACGAGCCTGTGCTACTCGCTACGAGCGTGAGTCATAGCTGCTACGCTGCCATCGCGCGCGATGCTACGTCACGAGCCTGTGCTACTCGCTACGAGCGTGAGTCATAGCAACTACGCTGCCATCGCGCGCGCTGCTACGTCACGAGCCTGTGCTACTCGCTACGAGCGTGAGTCATAGCTGCTACGCTGCCATCGCGCGCGCTGCTACGTCACGAGCCTGTGCTACTCGCTACGAGCGTGAGTCATAGCTGCTACGCTGCCATCGCGCGCGCTGCTACGTCACGAGCCTGTGCTACGAGCTACGAGCGTGAGTCATAGCTGCTACGCTGCCATCGCGCGCGCTGCTACGTCACGAGCCTGTGCTACGAATCGACTACTAGAACTGTATCGGCTACGCTTTAACGCTGCTGCGTAATACCGGTTTTCCTGTGTATTATTGTTGATATTTGCCTTCAACCTGTTAATTAACAGGGTAACAGGCACATGGCAGGAATACATCGTACCCCACCTAAAACCCCTAGAACACCGATTGGTAGTATAAGCCAGACTCAAACACGTTCAGAGCCGGATATCACCACGGCCGTAACAGCGTGTGACTTTGTAAACACTAAAAGAAGTAAACGTCCGCGTATACTAATAATACCTCGCCAAAAGGCGATTCGGCTGAGATGGGCTCACAAGAACCACAGGAGTTACAAGATATTCTTGCAAACTGGAAGAAGGAGCAGGACAATAGAATTGCGGAACTACTGGCAGACCATAAAACTTTAATAGCTGAACTCTCCTCGAATATAAAAGATATTAAAATTCAAAATAGTAAAATAAAGGCATCCAACTCAGAAATAAGTACTCTAAGTAAGTACTATAAGTAATAAGTACCACCTCGACTTCCCCGCGCCCAATCATAGCAGAATTCTCGACTGTGCAAACTAAGCAGACACTCCTGTCGGCCGTGCGTGCGTTCAACAAAGGAAGAGGAAAAGACGATAAATTAAACACCGTAGTCATGGGTTTGCCTGGTGATCGTCAACCCGTGTACATCTCTGAACACCTACCAGCAAGCACCAAAAAGCTTTTCTACCAAGCCAGAGAGTTTGCCAACAAAAATACCTACAAGTTCTGCTGGATCTCTAACGGCAATATATTTCTGCGCAAGATAGAGGGAGACAAACAGATTCTTGCAAGCTCTGAAAAATTCCTCAGTAACGCGGAGAATCCAAATCACATCATCTGACTATTACAGGTTTTTCTCTCTTTTCATACTTCGTTTATTTTTAATTGTAGTTTTACAATTTGCTTTTACACCTAACAATACACTCTTACCTACAGTTACCTTGTACAACTTGCATACAATAAAACAACGCACACAAATTATAACACAAGTCAACATACTAAGCTACAAAACACTTTACACCATCACCCTACACGCTAATACAATATGTACCTGTCGAACTGCTACCTACCACACAATATCAATAGTTCAAACATTGTTCAGAATTAACTTTGTCCATAAATCAGCTACACAGCATATAACCTTTTTAACCTACTACGGCAAAAAAAAGAGTGTTGTGATTTTTTACATACGTGTACAACGAGCTCTCAATGTTTTCCTTCCTCTAAGTTCAACTTTCTTGCATTTTCTAATAACAAATGGCTAATCTAGATATGATTAATAATGAAATAGACGCGCTTCATGTTTCTAAATCGCTCAAGTGTCAAGCTGAGAGCTGCGCGCAATTTATAAAAGACCCGACAAAAGGTTTAAAAATATTGCATTTAAACGTACGAAGCATTTCTAAACATTTCGCTGAAGTTTCAGTGCTTATGCGATTATTAGGTTTCCAGAGCGACGTGCTCGTTCTTACCGAGTGTTGGTTAAGCAAACTTTCACACATGCCGACCTTGGATGGCTTCACGTCATACTACACTAAAAGTACATACAACCAAAATGACGGGTGTGCTATCTACGTTAAATCTTCCCTTAAAGTTGACGTTGCTGAACCAAATTTTGTTGACGCGAACTGTCTCATATGTCGCATAGAGGATGTTACAATAGTGGCTATTTATCGCCCGCCTTCTTTTAAAAGCATTACCAACTTTATTGATAGTCTCGATAACGTACTCAAATTAACAACACCTTCCGTGGTCCTGATCGGTGATATGAACATTGAGATTAAGATTGACAACATTGATAATCACTCAGATGAGTACTTAACCTGTGCTGCCTCTAATGGACTTCTCCCAGCTCATCTATTTTCGACACGGCTTACAAACTGTTTAGACCACATTTTACTCAAAACAAATAAATCCGCTACAACATTCGTTATTGAATCGTCCATCACGGATCACGAACCGCTCCTATTGTTTCTACAAACCAGGAGTGCCAACTCGGATGTGACCTGTACTAGATCAAAAATAGACTACGAATCCGCTATAGAGAATATCAAAACCCATGACTGGTCTCCAATGCTGTTAATCTCGGATCCTAATGATGCTGCAGATGCGTTAATAGGTAATTTCTTCTCTATTGTCAAAAACTCTTGGGAATATACTGTTCCTAGAAGAGAACGTAATTTGAAGCCCTGGATTACGCCGGGGCTTCTCCGCTGTATACGACACCGTGACCGCATGCATGTCAAACTCAAAAAGTCGGAAGATAATCTTATTCTAAAAGTCACCTACACTCGCTATCGCAATTTCTGTAATTCCCTGCTGAGGAAACTTAAACGCTCGTATGAAAAGGAACAGTTTCGTACTGCAAAAAATAATGCTAAGGCAACGTGGAATGTTATTAAGAAGGTCTCAAATCTTCAAACTCAATCTTCCACCTCTTTTGACCTGTTACATTTATTTGATAACCCAAAATCCTCGCTCAACCAAGTCAACAACTTTTTTGCTAATGTAGGCAGTAGCTTGGCGTCGAAATTTAAATCACCCTCAATGGTACCCAATTCAACCGAAGACGATGTTGACCATTGAAAATTTTCGCCGACTTTCTCAGCGATCGTACCCAAATAGTAAAAATCGGACCACACGAAAGGGATGATCAATCAAATCAAATCAAAATATTTTATTTCACATAGACCTACATGGGCACTTATGAAACGTCAGATTCTAGGTGCACGGTTCCAATTGGTCGTTTCCCATGGAGAAGAGCCGGCAAGAAACTCCATGGTTACTCTTTTAAAAATATGTCTTTTACAATGTTTTCCAATTACAGTGATTAACAGGTATGGGAGGACAGTGTAGGCCTCTAATCACATACGGCGTTCCGCAAGGCAGCATTCTGGGCCCTACACTCTTTCTCATTTACATAAATGAACTCTGCAAACTGCCTCTCGACAATTGTAATATATTCACTGCCCTTGTTGTAGATGGATATGACTGGCCCCAGACATTCCAAAACGCCGAGGCTGCGCTGTCCTCCGTAATGAAATATTTGGCCGATAGTTTGCTCACTTTAAATGTCGATAAAACGGTATACGTTCCCTTTGCAATTCGGTCAAATCTGTGTCCCTCGACTTCCCTTACCCTAAAAGCACACGCATGCGGTTCCTTAGCGAATTGTAGTGCCTCTCCCTCTCCAAATCCACTTGTGTAAGGTATCTGGGAGTACTCATTGATCAGCATCTCAACTGGCACCCCCATATACTCAAAGTCACGTCCCGCATACGTAAGCTGATATATGTTTTCAAGAAGCTACGAAACTCTACTGATCACGAAACGCTTAAATTAGTATATTTTGCCCTATGCCGCTCTGTCCTAACGTACTGCTTACCCGTTTGGGGTGGTGCCACCCAAAATGTATTTACCCGCCTCGAGAGAGCCCAGAGAGCTGTCCTCAAGGTAATTCTCTCTCTTCCGCGTAGGTACCCCACTGTACAGCTCTATTCTGATTGCAAGGTACTTACTGTCAGGCAACTTTATGTGGTCCTGTCGACATTCCGCAAACACTCTGTCCGCCCTTTAAATGAACCATCTGGCCGACTTAAACACAATGTTTTCCCCCTTGAACGCCATATAACTGTCTTTGCCAAACGCCAATTCTACGTTAATAGCATTAAAATGTACAACTACCTAAATAAAAAAAAAGTAAAAAATATATTCTTGCCCAAAATATCAATGCAAAAACCTACTTAGAGATTATCTACAAACATTAAGTTATGACAACACTGAGGATCTTCTGCTCGGTAATTTACAATGATGAACTGGGTACACCCAATTCCTTCTTACTACAAACACCCTACAGCTACAAACTACATAGACGCACTCACATATCCTACACTCACTCACTACACACACACACTCAAAACCTACATTTATTCACCTCACCATATCGTTAAACGTTTCTCATTTTGTGTTTTCTTGACTTAAATTTTATCCTGTTTTTTTTTTTACACCATTGGCTTATTGTTAAAACGTCCTGATTTAGTGTAATATCGATTTGTTTGTTATGGAGAATCTGACTCCTAAGACACAGGCACACCTAGTTTAGGAGTCTAGAGTATTAAATTTATTGTGACCTAGTTATAAGCCTTATGTGCCCTTGTTCTTGGTATAGTAATAGGATGGCTTTTGGTGAAATAAAGAATTTATTATTTGTTGGTTGTCATGAACATGACTGTAAGTCACATGCGACTTTATTCTTTAGGTGCCAGCACCATAACACCATTTGTATTGTTATAGTAATTATTCTGTTAATTTATTGTACTTCGATGGTCCTAGTTTATCAATGGTGTGTACTTAACAATTAATCCAGTATTGAATTAATTCTTAAGATTCATTCTTCACATTAAATTAAATTCATATTCATATGAATTTGTATTATAGAATAATTCTTTATGCCTGGAGGCTTTTATTTATTTAGTGTTATGTTGTACAAGATAATGTTCTGTTATTGTATACGTTCAAGTATTTTTTTCTAACTGACAAGACAGCTGTGCTGCTGGGGAGTTTGTTGCGCCACTTCTTCTTCCCAGCTAAAGCACTAGGAAGTGGTGAAGGGCGGGCGTTTTGGGGGACTGTCCTAAGGTTTTTTGACGTTCGAAAAGTGCTGACTCTCAGCCTAATTTGAATAAATGACTTTTGATTTTGACACTCACTACGGTCGTCGTTACACCAGACTGAGCCAGGAGAGTACTTTGTAGCTCTTCTACCAAGGGAAATTAAGAAAAATTGTGTGACCTTATTCCTACCTAACTTCTTCACTTTCTTTAATATAAATACTTATTATGTTGACACTTTACTGTCACATAAAGATGAAAAGTGAAATGATTTTTATAATAAGTTCCTAGGTATTACATAGATGGTATTCAATCATTCACAATAATTACAGTAATATAATACGTATGAAAGTAAATAATTAATATTTATAAATAGTTCTATTTTTTTTGGGCCGTATGACATTTATGTAGGCCGCATTAAGGGTAAGGCGAAGATCATCTCTCAGCCACTTTTTCACTAGATGGCAGCACAGTTGCAAATTAGCACATTTTCAATTTTTACGCCTATCTTATAAATCATTCAGAGACAACTTTGATAAAAGCGGGAACTAACGTATTAACTTATTTTTTTTAGATATTCTCTTTGCTTGTTAACTCGTCTCTTGCAAAGATTTGTTCCAAGAAACATTTCGCAGTCTTCACTTTATTCTAAACACACACATGAACGGTAAATAGTTTTACTTTTTATATCACTAGATGGCGTTTGTTTTCAAATACTTGGTTGGGAATTAAAATATTCAGATGGCGTTAATTTAAAAAAAAAGTTCTAATGAACTAAATAATCCAATTAGGACTTTACTATCGTAAACTGTAATTGGCTTTTTAGGAGTATGAGGAACAGGGTGTAAAGTTCACTCATACTCTTTAGAAAAGGGAGGATCCTCCGACCAGATGGATGTCGTATCTGGTGGGCAACTGCCCGATGATTGTTATCGGGAAGTTGTATGTATGCTATCTGCGCGGTAAACTCTGCTTGCGCGATGCAGGATTGATGCGTTTGTTCGCATGTGGCGGTGTAGATGCCGCCACATCACTCCCCTCCGAAGACCGGAGGTCGATAGTGGACTAAGTCTTGTATCTTGCGATGCTTGCCAATGCCAGTTGGGTTCCAGTGGGTTGGAACCGGGTGTCGCATAGTTCGCGGTGAGTCGGAACTGTCTGCGAAGATGCCCCAGTGAGTCGGGGTGGCTGACTGCTGATGTCGACCAGGAGAGGGATTAAGCACTCTGCTTGTGGACCGGCCGAATGTGCAGTGTGCTGTGCCAATTTTGCTGATGAGGCTGAAGGTGATGACCAGGTATGCGCTTGCGCTGCATGCTGATGGTCAGGACAACTGTTCAAGCCGTGGTTGATGGCTGGCTGTGTGACTTGCGGGAGTGATGATGATGACGTCACGCTGAAGTAGTTGCACGAAGGCTGCGCTGACGTTCATAGTCGGGGTCACCAGTTTTAGGAGTATGAGGAACAGGGTGTAAAGTTCACTCATACTCTTTAGAAAAGGGAGGATCCTCCGACCAGATGGATGTCGTATCTGGTGGGCAACTGCCCGATGATTGTTATCGGGAAGTTGTATATATGCTATCTGCGCGGTAAACTCTGATTGCGCGATGCAGGATTGATGCGTTAGTTCGCATGTGGCGGTGTAGATGCCGCCACATCACTCCCCTCCGAAGACCGGAGGTCGATAGTGGACTAAGTCTTGTATCTTGCGATTCTTGCCAATGCCAGTTGGGTTCCAGTGGGTTGGAACCGGGTGTCGCATAGTTCGCGGTGAGTCGGAACTGTCTGCGAAGATGCCCCAGTGAGTCGGGGTGGCTGACTGCTGATGTCGACCAGGAGAGGGATTAAGCGCTCTGCTTGTGGACCGGCCGAATGTGCAGTGTGCTGTGCCAAGGTTGCTGATGAGGCTGAAGGTGATGACCAGGTATGCGCTTGCGCTGCATGCTGATGGTCAGGACAACCGTTCAAGCCGTGGTTGCTGGCTGGCTGTGTGACTTGCGGGAGTGATGATGATGACGTCACGCTGAAGTAGTTGCACGAAGGCTGCGCTGACGTTCATACTCGGGGTCACCAGTGAAGAGTTATGATGTTCATCACGTCGGGGTCACCAGTTTAGAGGTATGAGGAACAGGGTGTAAAGTTCACTCATACTCTTGGAAACGGGAGGATCCTCCGACCAGATGGATGTCGTGTCTGGTGGGCAACTGCCCGATGATTGTTATCGGGAAGTTGTATGTATGCTATCTGCGCGGTAAACTCTGCTTGCGCGATGCAGGATTGATTCGTTTGTTCTCATGTGGCGGTGTAGATGCCGCCACAGCTTTATTGTGTATATTTTACTGACAAACTAAATTTGGTTCCGACCTAAGGTGTCCTAGAAAAGCTGTGACCGCCACACGCAGCCGTAATAGCCAAATACAGAGCATTTTTGGACACCTTAGTGTCATATACTGATGAAAATGTCAGAATTCGTGACTTCCACTATGAATGTAACGGATACGGTCTTCTAGGAAACCGTAGCTTTAAACTAAATAAATAATCGACAATTCAAATCAAATCAAAATATTTTATTTCACATAAACCTACATGGACACTTGTGCAACGTCAAGAAGCTAGGTGCACGGTTCCAATTGGTCGTTTCCTATGGCGAAGAGCCGGCAAGAAACTCCACGGTTACTCTTTTAAAAGTAATTGGCTTTAACAATATTTTAAAATTAGTGTTAATAATTATGGGAGGCCCATGTAGGCCGGTCAACAAGTACCAGGTTATTAACAAAATAGAAAATGGTTTAGAACTCTAAAAGCCTATAACGTTCTCACATTCACAAAATATATAAAATCTATAGAATATATATGTTCGGGGTTGGGGTGAGATAAAGATAAACTAAGATGAAAGATTATAAAGATAACTATATTTCAGTAATACAAATGGGATAACTATTAAAACTAATGAGGTGAATGAGATGAGATTGAGTCGCGGCCGATATGCTATCCGAAAGTTTACTGACTGTTTTACATAGGTAATACATAACATATTCAAGGCATATAGCGCGGTGTCGTAATTACGCTGACATGTTTATTATTGTTCGGTGATTGACCCGAACAATATAAATAAAATAATCTACTAAACCTATTTGCATACATAAATATAAAAACCAAAAAATATATACTTAGGAATAAGATGGAAAATAAGCAAGAAATACATTCTGCGCATCATTACAGAAAAACCATACAAACAGTTTAGGAGGGTTTGTCAAAAAACTAGTGTCAGCAATTTTTTAAATAGCCTTTCAGTTTTTATTAATATAAATATATTATTACTTAAGATTGCCAAAATAATGACATAATTTTCACAGAATGATGGCTTCTCATAAAATAATAGACTGGAAATTACATTGAGACCTACAATTTCAAATATTTTTAATTTCCAATTAATATTCTGAATTATGTAGGTAGATAAGAAAATAATTATCGTCACACGTCGACACACGTAAGTATCTTACACAATAACACGAAAGTAGGTTGCTAACCTAACATAGTTTCAAGAATTACTTAGGCATACAATTTTGAACTTCAATAAATTATTTCATACAACTGTTAGGCTCTTACATACAGTGATAAATATCTACTAACAAAAATCTTATGAACTAACAAATAACACAAACTATACATCGTTACATACAAACATAAATAAATTTAAAATGAATACAATAAAAATATCTTCTCTCCTACGCGCTGCATTTTTTGCCGCCGTATCAATCTTCTGCTTGTCACTGTTTACTTTTCTCCTTCAGTAAAATCAACTGCTGGAAGCCGCAGTTTTCTCTACAACAAATTAATTAAATAAACTTTTTTGTTAGACTGTACTATACTGAATCCAAACCTCAGAGACCCGAGAAATAATTTGGTCTATTAGTAAATGAGTAAGAGTAATATTTTTCATACCTTGATCTAGCATTTTTCCGAACTCGTCTCAAAATAATTTCCGACAGTACACATGCTTTAAAAAAGTACTTGATAATAATAATTATACTTTTTGTTTGTAACTAAAACATAATTTTCCAAATGAATTTCTGCCTGCGAGTAATAACTTCCAGTCACAGTGGCTCATACAAATGCGGTGTTAATATTCTGGTCCTTCTCTGTGCATTGTTGCCATGTTTTATTACACATGCTACATTTAAATGTTAACACACTGTTGAATCCTTTCCGATGTTCACAAACATACTCAATTTGAGATGATTCACAAGACTGGCGATATTCTTCCATTTGAAATGCCCATTGGATCACATGTTTCATGTCAACAATACGGTTCCCTGACAAACCAGATAAGTGGTCACTTGAAGTTCTTTCCACAGTTATTTGATAAGCTTCAGTGGCTGGATCGGGTTGTGGCAAATCAATATCAATTGTCTCTGCTTGCTCTGATACAGATTCAACTGCATTACAGCTATAGCGGCAGGCTGCGGCTTCGTAACGAAATTTTGGTATACCCCGCGAATAGGTTTTCAGTTTCGTCGTATCTTGATCTGTCGAAAGGTTAGACAGCTGATTGATTGATTGAGTAAAATCGTGAATCCGTCATCGATCTGTCAGCAGCTGTAGTGTCATTCAGGGCGCATTCCGAATTGAGCTGTAATCGATTTGAGCGCGCTTACACCCGTTCCGAGTCAGCGTGAGCGCGATAACGATGTCCCGTGAATCGTCATAGATGACATCATGACAAACGCCATTTCGATAACGCCATGTTGCGATAACGCCGATCAGTCCCTTTAATAATATCACTGTGAACGAATTGTTGACAGCGCTCATCTGTCATAATCGTAATAACTAAATCGGAACGCAAATAATCGATGTGAGCGCTGTCACCGATTATGGTCTAACTCGGAATGCGGCCTCAGTCAACCGGTCTGTAAAAAGGGATTTATTATTCCATTATTTTCGAATTTTATCGATATTAGTATCGATTAGGGATGTTAATTATTTGCTTTATTTTGTTAACTACTTTAGGGTTTTTCGTTTAGGTTAATCGTTAGTTAATGTACAGACTAGTAATGCGTTTTTTGGAAATTTCTTAAAAACGTCCGTATCTCGACATACTAAGATATCTCGAGATCTAGTCTTGTAGAGAAAATTTAGCAGACAGGTAAATCATAGGTACATATTGGCTTTCCTATCAACAAAAGGTTTACAAAAAAAACAATGTTGAATGTATGCACTCTGTTGGATTCTCAATGCTCGGTTGAACACCGAAAGTTGAAAATCCAGTGCGCAGAAAAATCCCACCGCGATTTTATTACGTCCGTCCGAACGTCGACTAAGAGGCTAAGATCACAATATACTGTGGTAAGAGCATTGATAGATACAACAACTCAACTTACACCCACCCAAATCATAAATACAACAACCAATATGATGTTTGAAGAAATAAGTCCTTCAAACACAGCGTGCACGCATTTACCATGCACCGGATAACTTACTGACCCGAAAACATCAACAAGTATCGTGAATTCGTAATTCGTAAGCTTGAACAAAGTATCGTTTTGTGATTATTACATTGCTTGTCCTGTCACTTAGCGACATACTTAGGTAGTAGTTAAGAAGCAACTGCATCAGTTGAGCACACGTCACGCGTCTGTGGTAAGTGATAACGCTTGTGACCTTCAGCTGGCCCATCGTAATACGAAGTTTCAATAGTATAAAATACCAGCATATACTAGTTTTGTTTGACGGACGTACGGACACGCAGTAAGGAAATAAGTACCTGCCTACACATGGCTACACATGCAGCTATACATTTCCAGTATAAGCTGACCTCTCATTGTACGGAAATCCTATACAATGCCAGATCTGCGTATACTGGAAATGTATAGCTTAGCTTTAGTGCCTTCGTAATATTTCAAGAAAGCATCAACGCTTATGGATTTTATTCAACCCGAGACCATAGATTACTTAGTAACCGTGTAAGAAAATGTACAATTATCAGTAGCCTCAGTAGGTTCTTACCTACCTTATGCAGAAATATTTTTATTTCAATGACCTTGAAATAGGTACGTTCTATGTTTTTAAGGAAAGTAATGTGATAGAGGAAAATTTTTATGAAAAATAAAATCGTTTGTTTATTCACCTGTACCTACCTTTTTCTATTTAAATCTGGTTTCACAAGAATTAAATATAATTCAATCCATCGATTAGGTACGCAACGATGAAGCGTAGCTTGGTAAGTACCTAAATAGTGTATAACTACCGCCTGATTTATAATTACATAAAAATCTAGCAAGTAATATTCATTCCACCCGAGACCATAGATTACCTAGTTATTCGACATTCACAAGGACGTAATAAAATCTTACTGTGTCAGAAAATGTATAATTATTAGTAGGTACTTTTACCTACATCAGAAATATTTTTAATTCAGGAAGTTTCGAAGAATGTTCAAGTATAAGTTAGTACTTATGTAGGTACTTAATTTAGATAATCCATTCATTAAAATAATATTGTTTAAAATGTACAGTATGACTAAAGATTTTTTTCTCACTTCATTATGATAAAATATAATCTCCGCGGGCAGAGCCGGCGCGCAAGCATACGATGCGCAACTTGTCAATTTATTGAATCACGAATACTATAAAATTCGCAACAGCGCACAGCCAGAATTCGGAGGTTCAAGGTTGTAGGAACGCCTTCACGTCGCTTCAATACAACATACAACGCCATTCAACGATAAACTGATACCGAAGCGATAACTCGTACCCGTATCTTCTTGATACTCAGCAACTGTTTCTCGATGGTTCGTAGGATGTCTGGTAGAGGGCGTGATTCTGCTCACTCACACAAATAAACATTTTTCTATTTTTGTCAGCTCTGTTTATCCTACAAATACTGTTTTTTTTAATAAGTTTTTGTCAATACGCGGGAATAATTTATCATAGAGAATTCATATTCTTGCTTGAAGCAAAAATAGTTTATATATCGAGATTTGTTACCCGAAATTATGTATGGGGAAGTGCCACTACGCAATCGCCTTAATGTGTACTTAATGCGGCCTACACAAATGTCCTTTCTTTCAACTGCCAGATAATCATTAAAGCATTGGGAAAGAGAAAGTAAAATAAAAGTTAGTAAAAAAAAAACAACATTCAGTATGCAAAATATGGAGCAAGTCAATCCCAAGCCTTTTTGTCGTCAATATGATCTTAAACGGTGAAAGAGGTGTTCTGGCACGAATTACGTTTTAATTACTTATTTGAAGTTATCAAGGCTTAGATCTTGAACGTGGCTTGGAAGTTTAGTTTTATACATTACCATCTGAACGACCCACCTATTTTCTTGAGCCATGGTGTATGTACAACAAATTTGTGTTTGTTCCTAGTATTTATTTATGGATATCACTGTATTTATAAGCAGTTTTGTATTTTTATGGGTACATAAAAGATTTTCAAAAATGTACTGAGAAGGCAGTCATTACATAAATCTATAGAAATTTCTCTCTGAGAGTGTCCCGACTTAATTTATAAATTGATCGAACAGCTCTTTTCTGCAAAACAAAGATAGTCTGAATGTCGGGCGGCACTTTCCCACAATAGAAATCCGTACGACATTACACTATGAAATTAGTAAAAGTATCACTAAACGGGCTGTCTCTATGTCAGTGAAGTTACGATTTTTTCTAACAGCGTATGCTGCGGAGCATAGCTTTTTCCCCACTGAAGCTTAGCATCCAAAGTTAAGCCCAAGAATACTGTGCTGTCTTCAGGTTTCAATACTTCGCCCTTTATCAACACATTAGTTTTCACCTGCCTAACGCGAGCTAGTGCCTAACTTAGTGCACTTGGTATTTTTTTTGCATTAAGAATTAAATTATTGTACCAATCAACTATTTTTGGTGTATTTATATCGTCAGTAACCAGTTGCTGATGTATAGGTTTAAACGAAAGTGAAGTATCATCCTTAAACATCACTCAAACTCAACTCAAATTCAAAGCATTTATTTCAATTAAACCATTTACAGGCAAAAATATAACAATCCAAAAAATAAATTATTAAAAATGCCGTGGCAGCTAAGTGATGACCAGTCACAACTGACGGCGCCCGTTCACGAACATGACGCATGGATCAGCACCATTCTGCTCAAACATTTCGAAGGGAACTTAATGATCCAACACACGCGCCACCGTCAGCGAGACATTTGAGTGAGCGTGACATACTATCAGCCGCCAGGGCTCATTCAAGCCAATATGAGACATTATCCGGTAAAAAGTAGCTCCATTGTTCAAAGTACTCACATCTGTGCTATGCATTTGTATATATAATTTACAGGAGATTGAGTTTTTACAATGCAAATATATTCCTACAATCTTTAGCAGATCCAACAGGCAGGTTTTCAAATGTTAATTTAATTAGTTGTGCTGGAATTCTTGCCGGAAGGTCAAACGGTAAATAAAGATAAATCTATTTATATTTGAGCGTTATGAGGCGTTTAAGACAGCAAATTCGACGAAAAAGGCCAGATTTGTGGAAAGAAAATTCTTGGATTTTGCATCACTATAATGCGCCTTTGCAGCAGGCCATCATTATGAACAAATTTTGACCAAAAACTCAACAAATGCCACCGAGCAAGCACCTTATACAACAGATATGTCTCCAGCCGACTTCTTTCTTTTTCCTAAACTCAAATTATCACTTCGTGGCACCCGTTTTCATTCGGTAGAAGACCTAAAGGAGAATTCGCGGCGAGAACTAAACTCAATTCCGGAAAAATCGTTTAAAAAATGTTATGATGATTGGATTATTCGTTGGCGTAAGTGTATCGTTTCTGAAGGAGCATACTTTGAAAGCGATAAAATAAATTTGGATGAATAATTAACATTTTGTATATTATTGATCTTTTCCCGGAACTTTCTTGACTGAGTAGTAAAAATGTCCTAAAAGTTGTACTACTACTAAATAACTCAGTATTTCATCATCTGCCCAGTCTTTACCCAACTATGTCGGGGTCGGCATACCAGTATTTAACATGAAGCGACTGCCCTCCACAACACAGCTACTGGGTCATACGATACCCCTTGGTAAGACCGTAACGACTGCCAAAGATTTACGAATGACAACCAGGACCAACGGCTTAACGTGCATTCCGAGGCACGGAGGAGTCTTAACTATGTCAATATTTTTAGGTAGTAATAATTGCATTTTAATTTGTGGGCCCGTTTTGTGGCAGGAGCTGGCGAAGCGTTTCTCGGTGATGTTCGGGCTCGACGCGGTAAAGAACCGCGAGGCGCTGACTGCGCTTCACCGCGCCGGCATCAGCTTCGCGGCGCTGGACCAGTCCCCGCACGCGCCGCCGCCGCACGTGCTGTTCCTGGAGCCGCTGGCCGAGTTCAGCAACAAGCTGCTGCGCCAGGACAAGCGCCAAGTGCTCAAGGTGAGGGGTAGGCTCTACTGAGATCCACCCAGGAGTGAGCTCCACGATCGACTAAGATCCAGGATCGACGCTCCATGATCGTGGAATCGTGGAGCGAGCATCGATTCAAATTTGGATCGTCCGGTGTGGGCTGGGGCCATATTTGTTTGCCACGAGATGGATTGACGTATGTTTCAGATACTGTGGGACGATGGACGAAGGAAAAGTTTTTTTTTGTAGCTATATTATTTGTGTATATTTGTTAGTTTTACTTAAAGGTTTGTAAACTTGTTGTGAAGTATTTCTTATTATTAATATGACTATTTGACCGTGCAATAACTTGGATTTACGTATGTATCGGGATAGGCCCTCATCAGCGATATTATACTTGCACTTTGTAAGTAGGCGTGGATTGTCGGGCGAAGAAATAGGGACACTAGTTATAGCACAATCACTTCATTTCACTCACAATTTCTTATAAAATAATCACCATGAAATGACCTGAAGGCAGAGGTCGGACATATTAAAATGAAAGTATGAAATATAACAACTTATTTATTCCAACAGCTTGTTAATTCATTAAAGGATCTATATAATAGCTCTAGGCGCTACAGCAGGTGCACCGGGCCGAGCCTGCCACAAGAATGATCTCTTCCAAAGCTGCGCACTCGCTGTGTAGCGATAAAGTGGCCTGAGTAGTGGGGGCCTGAGAGTGGGGAGGTGAATGTGCCACTTTGCACAGCGTAACTCGGCCCGCTCCACGTGCTGTTTACAAAGGTCACGCCGACACGGCCATACTGACGTGCGGACGTCCTCGTACGCGTAGTCTCATCAAGCATTATCTAAAATGACAGAACGTTATTACTAATGTTCGTTCATCCTGACTAGCAATCTGGTCCGGATCATCCCCTCACAGTTTGCTACTTACTCTAGACCGCTCGACATCGAGCCTTCGTGACTTATACTAATACTAGCAATCTGGTCCGGTTCACCCCTGCAGAGATTGCAACTAATTCTGGACCGCTTGTTATTAAACCTACAGGAATGATTTCCAGAGCCCCAGCTAAGAGGACCCTTCATAGCGTGCTTTGAGCGGGGCCAGTTTCCCACTTTGTGGAAAACCGGTCGCCTGGTCCTGCTCAGGAAGATGGGGCGCCCTGCGGACTCGCCGCCTGCGTACCGGCCCATAATGCTGCTAGACGTGGTGGTTAAGCTGTTAGAGCGGATAATCGCAGCCCGCCTCATCGGCCACTTGTGCAGAGAGGGGCCGCCGGACCTGGACGAGAGTTTTGGGTTTCGGCATTGGCGCTCCACCATCCACGCTATATCGTGGGTGAGAGTCCTGGTGGAGGAAACGGTGTCCCCGGGTGGGGTGGTGCGGTGTCCTTGGACATCTCCAAATCCTTCAACACCCTGCCCTGGAGTTGTATTCGGGAGGCACTGCGGTATCAACGGGTGCCTCTCTACCTTCGCCTTATCGTTGGGGCTTATCTGGCGGAGAGGTGTGTCACCTACATGGGACGGACGTGATGGCGGAAAGCAGCGCCACGTGACAAACGGTGTTCCGCAGGGCTCGGTCGTAGGGCCGCTCCTGTGGAACATCGGGTACGACTGGGTGCTGAGGGGCGAATTCCAACCGAGCGTAGTCCTGACGTGTTACGCAAACGACACGCGGGTCACAGCCCGGGGTAATTCGTACAGGGAGGCAGCGTTGCTGGCGACGGCTGCGGTTTCTACGTTAAGGTGATGAGCCGCATACGGTGCCTAGGCCTGGAGATGGCCCGCAACAAGTCGGAATCCATGGTGTTTCATGGTCCCCGGCGGGCCGCCTGGATCACACTTAGTGGTCGAGGAGGTTCGCATCGCTGTCGAGCCCACCATGAAGTACCTGGGATTGGTGCTCGACCGCCGGTGGGATTTCGGCCCCCACTTTCGATGGGTTGTTGCAAGTTGTTGGGCGCGTCCGGGGCGCTGTCAACGCTGGTTCCCAACCTGGGGGGCCCGAGAGCCGCTTGTAGGCGGCTCTACGTGGGGAGCGTGCGATCGATGGCCCTTTATGCGGCCCCGATCCGGACGGCTGACCTGACGGCCGCTAGCATCTCTGTTCTGCGAAAGCCGCAGAGAGCAATGGCCGTCAGGTCATGTCAAGAGGGTAACGCACTATTTCCTACGAGGCGGCTTGTGCGCTGGCCGGATCCCTGCCCTGGGACCTAGAGGCGACGGTGCTCGCGTCACTTTATCGGTGGCGCGAGGAAGCGAGGGCGCGGACCAGCGGCCGATGCAGCACCATATGGAGCAGCGTCGGTCGCAGCTTCGCGAGGTCCTGGTGGTGGAATGGCGGGTCAGACTCTCACGCCCTACCGCCGGCCTCGTCACCTTTTTTTGTTGTTGAGGCGGTCCGGCTTAGCTCGACCTCTGGCTCGGGAGGAGGCACGGCACCCTGTCGTTTCGGGAACTTTCAGGGCATGGGTGTATCTGAAAGTACCTGTGCCGCATAAACAGGGAGCCGGACGCCCGGTGTCACAATGGCGTCGACTGCCGGGAGGACACCGAGTGGCATACGCTGGCAGAGTGTGCCGCTTGGGAGGAGCCGCGCCGTGCCCTCATCTCAGAAGTAGGCAGTGACCTGTCGTTGCCGACCGTAGTGAATTCGATGGTCGATAGCGTCGAGTCCTGGGACGCGGTGGTTACTGTTTCGCAGAAGGAGGCTGCGGAAAGAGAGAGATCTCGTCCACTCTCCCGATCCGCAGCAGGCGCACCGGGCGCAGGCGGAGGGCGGACAACGCCCTCTTCCAGCCCCCCTAATTGGGTCCAGGGGCGACGGACGTGTAGCTCGTAGTAACGTGTTGTGTGTCGCAGTTCCTGGACAGCCGCATCCCGCACGGCGTGCAGTGGGGCGACGAGTGGGCCGCGCTGCTGTCGTACCGCGGCTCGCTGCTGACGGACGTGTAGCTCGTAGTAACGTGTTGTGTGTCGCAGTTCCTGGACAGCCGCATCCCGCACGGCGTGCAGTGGGGCGACGAGTGGGCCGCGCTGCTGTCGTACCGCGGCTCGCTGCTGACGGACGTGTAGCTCGTAGTAACGTGTTGTGTGTCGCAGTTCCTGGACAGCCGCATCCCGCACGGCGTGCAGTGGGGCGACGAGTGGGCCGCGCTGCTGTCGTACCGCGGCTCGCTGCTGACGGACGTGTAGCTCGTAGTAACGTGTTGTGTGTCGCAGTTCCTGGACAGCCGCATCCCGCACGGCGTGCAGTGGGGCGACGAGTGGGCCGCGCTGCTGTCGTACCGCGGCTCGCTGCTGACGGACGCGCCCGACGAGCGTCCGCCGCCCGTACGCAAGCACTACGCCCGGCGACCTAGTACGTATACGACACTATACGCCAATGTCTGTTGCTTTTTTCAGCTCCATCCGGTTCGACTGGAACCTGACCCAAACATTGTTACAAAAAAGTCTCGGCATCAGATACGTTCAGAACAGACCATTTACTATTTCCTCGCCACCTCTAAACATACAACGAACTTACCACTGACTTGACTCTTCCAGGAGGACAGAACGAGGAAGAGGAGGGCGAGGAAAACGCAGAGTCAGACCAGGAGCCGCCCGGGTGAGCGCCAGCGCACTGTACCTTAGCTATACGTAACGTTAGGTAGTCACACTCAATAACTGCGTCTGAGGGCCCGCTCACCACACTACATGTGACCTCTTTGTGGCAAACGTAAACTAAACAGTCAAACTGTGTTGAATCTTACAACTTGATTTAACATTGTGACATTTTATTTGACCCGTGACCGTCATCAGACATACGTGCCACAAAACAGTAAGGTTTGACTCGGTCAAAGTGTATGTTGCGTTAAAATGTCACAATCAATTAAACAAATAATTTATTCAGACAACTAATGCTGACCTATCGAATGTCGTATGGCCCGACGTTGATCCATGAGGATGTACGCAATTTCCGATTGTTCTTAAAGAATCATGGTAGAATCTGTACAAATAAAATAAAGATTTTTTGAGAAGTTTTGAATACTTATACCATGGTAGTCGCAGAAACTACCATCGAAAGTTGATAAGGCAGACATTTGAAAGATGGTGAATACTCTTAGGTATCTAAAAAGTTTCTTCAGAAATTGACAATATTTTTATAACCCGCAATAAAAACATAATTTTAGAAGTAAATAGTTTAACGACAGGCTTATTATTTTAGAACGAAACGGCGGCTGTCAATCTAAGACCCTCCTTTATGGGTATTTATTTATTATTTATAGGCCCTATCGTCTTTCACGCAATCCACACATCGTTTTATGTAAAATTTCACAAATAATAATTATTCAATATACTTTTTCAACTCTTAGCGCAAGTAAACAACGATTCACATCAGCCATCATTCTTTTGTCTGCCAGTTTGATACATCACACATTGTCAGTTGTCACTTATTTTTTTTTATAAATACTGAATGGACAACGAGATACAACGAAAAACTAAAATTTTCATTTTGATGTAAATCAATCTACTCTTGGTAATGTGTTCTCAACAACATATGAAATATATTTTGAACTCCAAAAAAAATTTTTTTTTCGTACAAATTAACGTGTATCCAATATTATATTGTTAATATTTGACCGATTCCCAGAAACCAACCAAAAACAATAAAACAAACGTGCATTCGATGGGGCAAAGTTTTCCCGTCTTTTTCTGTCTAAAACAATACCACACTTTGTATGAAGCGAGCTCTTAGACATTTATTTTGTTCAGTTTGTTAAACAGACTATTGTGTAATGTACTATGTAGATATATTATTATATATTTGTTTATTTGGTTAGTCCTATGAACTTGTGTTTTATCATGCTGGATGGACTTGAATATGTTGGCAAAAGTTGACATGCACCCGCATGTCAACTTTTGCCAACATATTCAAGAACCATTTTGATATTTAACGTAGTCAAAGTATTATATATCTACTAACTACCAACTACATACCCCTTTATATATAAAAGTCGCTTAAAGTTTAGACACCTTTGAACGTTAAAAAGTAAACAGTAATTACTTAACTATAAGCAATGTTTTAAAATATACCCCATAAAATTTAATTTAAATAATTATGATATAAAACCACTCCTGGTATGAGCATATTATGTTAATTTAAATAAGTATGCTTGGTTTCCAAATCACATTTTGCTTGTACTGGTAGTCCGTTTTATAATGTCATTACTTTATAAATATTATATTGAAACGAAATCCTATTATAATGTTAATTGATGATGTTTAGTTATGAATTTGGGCCTTATAGTGTGTAGTGTGAGATGAGCGAACTTTGGGAGTAAGGACTGTTGGTTATGTATGCATTGTATAACGTAACTGTAGCTCGGGTTCAGTAAGTAGTTAGACATGCTGCAACACTCACTATTTAACAACTTTTTCTTGAGAGGGAACATTCTCGACTGATTGCTAGGTCAACTGTCAAGAGAATTACTTTTTAACTTGAATTCTATTTTAAATGAAATAGTGGGCAATGTTTGTAGACTGCGCAAAAAAGGAATTGTTGGTTTTATCATCGACATATTATACTGTAGCTAAGTAATTATGATATTATATTTTTATAATAAATTATATTTATTATAATTGACGTTTTATTATTACTATATCACAACACATTATAACCTATAGTGACACTATCTATTCAACACTTCACAATGTATTGAAGGGATTTTGCTTATAGTAAGGAGATGGCACTAGCGCGGCGGGTTCGGCGCGGTCCCTAGTTACTGTAGTGCATGTCGAGACCTTACATTGCATCAGGACATTTAAAAAAAAACTATATTTTTAGACATTCAGCAATAGTTAGGAATTTATTGTTAGACTTTATGATGTATTTGTTTATTTATTTAAACTTGCACACACTATCTTTACAAGATGATCCCAATACAAAAGTGGTTTGCAACCACAGACCAAATAAATTGACAAATAAACTTGTCCATTGGCACAAGGTCACAGTACAGTACAGGTCTTTTTCCCGAGTGCCTAAAAAAATGCTGTAGTTGTCCCTGTTTATAAATCAGGCAGTAAAGATCAAGTTATAAATAATAGACCAATTTCCTTACTGCCTTCTAAATCTAAAATATAAGACAAAATAATAAATAAAAGGCTTTACAAATACTTGGAGGGTAAATTAATTTTATCTAAACGGCAGTTTGAATTTAGGCCTAAAATGTCAACAGATGATGCCGTACATCATCTGACTAAGTATCTATTACAAGAACTTGATAAAGGTAACCAAACAGTTGGAATCTTCATGGATCTCACCAAAGCTTTTGACACAGTTTATATTCCTATTCTGTTGCACAAGCTTGAAGCCATAGGTATCAGAGGCACCCAGCTGAAACTATTTAAGAGCTATCTAGAAGACCGTACTCAATGTGTAAGGATTGGTAATGTTCTCAGCGATGTTAAAAAAAACACATCGTTCGGAGTTCCCCAAGGAAGTATTTTAGGGCCTACGCTATTTTTGAAATACATAAACGATCTTTGTATTCTAAATCTAAATCACGGCCAAATTGTTTCTTATGCTGACGACACTTTATTTTCGGCTGACTCAGAAAAAAATGTCGACAAGCTTGCGCAACATGGATTCAATGCAGACAAGACAAATTACATTATGTTTTCGACGCGCAAGTAAACATCAACTAACACCTCGACATTATATGCTTATTATTGCACAAATCCCACGGATAACCAATGTGTTTGTCCAAACATTAATATGGCAAATACAATAAAATACCTTGGTGTTATAATAGATGAAACACTCTCGTTCAAACAACATAGAAGCTTTAAATAATAGAATTCGCAAGTTAAAATTTGTTTTTAAAAGGCTAGGCTGTATTGCTTTGCTCTATGTCAATCGATTATAAAGTACTGTATTACCTCATTGGATGGAGCGAATAAAATAGTGTTACTGACCATCGAGAGAGCTCGGAGGGCGGTTCTTAATGTGTCTACTTTCCGCCCTTTCCTTTTTCCTACTTACCTCATACACAAATCTTGTGAAGTATTAACAGTTCGGCAACTATTTATAATGGGCATTGTACTAAAACAACACACATCTCTACCCTACAGCACGGAATATACCATTAAAAGACGTAAATATATAGTCTGTCCACAAAATACAACATGAACATGATGAAAACATGCTTTTATATCCAAATTTTATCTGTACCATGGGGTCTCAACTCGAACAAATAGAGAGAGAGAGAGCATAGGTAACCATTATGAAATTAACAATAATTAAAAAGCAAAATAAGATACACAACAATCATTAATAAAGCAAAGCAATCATAATTTAGTAAATCTAAACTTCCCTGTTTAGTGGTGATTTATCTATTTCCACTCATAATGCACGTATTTCAAAAATAAAATAAAAAGGAAGGCTTTATCTTCAATTCGAACCCTTATAATGATAAAAGTAGCCATCTGTTAATCATTTTGTTTAGAACTTTTTGTAATAGATGGCGTTTTACTGAATTGGTCCTGCCTCATCACAATTTCCAATATTGTTACTTATTTAAATCACCCTAAGGTTGACTGGTGGAAAATGCCTCAGGCATTAAGTCCGCCTTTGTACAGTATTTTTTACTTGTGCATAAAGTGTTAATAAATAAATAAATAAGTGAGTCGTTTATGCTACCATCTGTTGAAAAATTGGACGAATAAAAATTGCCAGCTCAATTGCCAGACTTAGGGAGGTTTCATTTCTTTGTATGCGATTGGGTATCTGTACGTAGTATTATATTATCTGTCCCTGTACCTCGGTCCTCTCCTTTATAATAGACTAAACTCGAAAGCAAACATTTATTCCTTAAACACACAGTACACAAATTGTAACAGAATTCTCAAGGAGGCTCTTCAAAGTATGTCTTATGAAGATACAGAGAATTTATTAACCGTGTTAAAGTAAATATGTATACTCACCTACAACAAGTATTTGTCAAATTTTGAAACTAGGATTTAAGCTACTCAACATTTAATTTTATTTGTCTAGTGTATTTTTTTATATTTTTGTTGTTTATAAGTTTTATCGGACTATTTTAGCTCTTTTCGCCTGAAAAACGGGATTACCGTTTCAGGCACGTAAGTCTTAGGAATATCATTTACATTTAAGCATAACTGTAATTATTTTTATGCCTTGTAATTTTTTAATAAATATATAACGGAGGAAATACCTCCTTGGTGTTTTTAAAAAGTGTGACGTCAGCATGCTGACTTCATGGTGATCACTCATCTTTGATTTTCAAAAGAAAACTTCACGACTTGTTTCAAAGGTTGTTTTATTTAACTGACAGCGTGGCGATGTACCAGAGAGGTCCGCACTGTCCAGTGACTCGAACAAGAATGAATCGAGTTCTCTTGGAAATCGCGACGCCCCTACAAGGGGGCGTGGCGAGCGGTCCCAGGGCTTCGCCCCCCGGCCGCGGATGCAAATTTTGGGGTTGTAAATACAACCCCCTCATCGTGTTCGCAACAATGGCTTGAAGAGCCTATTGGAACGCAAGTAATATTACTTGCGTCCCTGTGTGTGATTGCTATGAGTTTTTCTGTAGGAGCGTCGCGACGCTTATAATGAAGCGCCGCTTTCTTCACGACATCTCGGCGGTCTGTCACCCGCCAGGTAAGACCCCTAGTTACCTAGGAGAGGCCCGGCGGTGACGACTTGCGACGGAGATACCGACTCCCCGGGTACCGGGTCCCCGCCCGTCCAGATCACAGAGCTCGCCGTTCACTGTCAGGGCTAAGGGGCCGTCATGTCTACATGAATCGCAGCCCGCGCCGCGCATTCATGTGTGTATTTAGATGCCTGTTTACGTAGTCTGTGTTTGTTTACGTAGCGTGCCTATATTAACCTAGGACACGTTACGCAACGGATGTGTATTGTGTATGTGGAGTCTTATTGTCACAGATAAGCTGTGTGTAACCTGAATTACAGTTTATCTGGGCGTCAGTCCGGTGCGATGGAGTCGTGGTCCGCTAACAGGTCGCGGGGGAGGGGTCTCGCGTAAGGGGGGCGCGCATGCCACGGCGCTATCTGTTTGACATGAGGCCAAGCAGAATCGTCCGCACGCGCGAACATTCCTTTCGCGAGGCGCCCTACAAACTCATCCAGACCCTCAATCCCGAGGTCCCTCTGAATGACGTCGTTCCTCACGAAGCGAGGGGCGTCCACTATGGTCCGCATCGCTAGACTTCTGCGCGCGGAGCAGCTTGCGGTTGGACTCGCTCGTGAGGGCGAGCCACGCAGGGGCGGCGTACGTCAAGTTCGGGCGCACGTACTGTCTGTACACGTACTGTCTGTACACGTACTGTCTGTACACGTACTGTCTGTACACGTACTGTCTGTACACGCCCAGCTTGCTTGCAACACGCGCACCGGGATGCGGGACGAGAGGTTTGAGGAGGTTCCGGGCGACCCTCCCCTGTGCGGCGACCTTGCGGACATGTCGCACCTTTATTAAAAAAAAGAAATAACTCAAAATTTACTTATTTCGAGTTTTTACCATAAAGTGAATTAACTGCGCACGGAGATTACGTCCAGTCCAACAGCCGACTAGATACGACGAAAATGACAGAGATGAATGACTGTAGTTCTGTTTTTGTCCAACGTGCGCGAACAATTTGGTACCGGTAATGTGATCGAATTCAATGATGCGCCGACTATGCTGAAGGTAAGATCTCAGAAGAAAGTTAAAAAAACGCAGTGAAACGAAATAAGATCGGTGTTATACTATCAGGTGATTATTTGACATGCTTTGATTTTCAAAAACTGCAATTGTTAGACTTATTTCACTTTACTAGACAAGTAGAAGTAATTTATTTGGATACTATTGTGACTTATTTCTGTTTTTTGTAAATTGTTTCGTATCATATAAATTACGAAATCATTAAAAGTTGATTCAGTTTTATAATAAAATGCATGAGCAAATCTAAAGGGAATAGGTATTATTTCAATGTTGTACTATAATTTATTAGAATCGTAGTATTTTTTTGGTTTGTTCCTGTTTACTTATTATTTTTTTAGTTATGTTTTCGTTTTATTTACAGTTCTCTCTTCTTACTCTTTTAGTAAAATAAATAAAGCGTATTTTGTAATCCCACATGCACCTCCCAAACACAAATTATTTAATTTGTCCATGAGAGTAGCAGGATTTGTTAGGGATTTTAATTAATAGATAGGTACTCCTTGTCCTCTTTTGGAACGTCTTTCAGGGCACGGAAAATATTGGGCTTTATTTTTGACAATACAACACCGGTGTATGGAAATACTTTACCGGCCTATAGTTATGAACTAGATTGAAATGAGAAACCCAATAGTAGCAATAAAGATTCCGATCACGAGGTGAGTAATTTATGTTACTATATAAGTGACGTCCCCGGTTTCCCGATTCCCGGGTCGGGTCGAAAATTGTTATTGTAATTTCTGCCAAGAAATTCTTAGCCTGGAGTCAGGATGTTGGAAACAATATTTAGTAGGTAACATAACATCACGCCTTGATTCCCCGAAGGGTTGGGCAGAGGTGTACGTATAGTACAGTACACCCACATTTCGCCAGTTATGTTTAAGTCCCATGTAATGCGAGCCTCCATCTACCGGGCACAAATCCAGCCTTCGGGCTGCTACTGAGAAATTCCAGATAGAAAAACCCAATAACACGTTGCCCGACCTGGGAATCGAACCCAGGACCTCATGCTCAGCAGTAGCGATTGCGACCACTAGACCAACGAGGCATCCATCCACTAGACCAGTAACAATTCAAACTCAAACTTAAATCATTTATTTCAATTAAACCATTTACAGGTACTTTTGAATTGTCAAGGAGTCGGTCAGTCAGAAATATGAAGCCAGTTGCCCATTCCAAAGCTCAGTAGGTACAATGGAGAAGAACAGGCAAGAAACTCCATGGACACTCTTTAAAATAATAATGTTACAAATATATTCGTTACATCGATTAATGTTGACACTTTAAGTGAGAACGATGTACAAAATCCGTACACGTTAAAAGCGTCCAGAGTGCAGCAAAACATAATTAAAAACAATCCAAAAAATTAATTATTAAAATAAACCGTGGCAGCTAAGAGATGACCAGTCCCAACTGTCGGCGCCCGTTCACGAACATGGCGCACAGATCAAATTACAAACATTTTCTCTGACAGTTTATGCATAATATGTTAACAATGCAACGCAATTAAATATTTCGTCTACTTGCTAGTTGATTTTAATATAAAACTGCAACATTTACAATAACTCCGCCCGAATCTAAATTATTTGTTTAAATATTTTATTGAAAAGTGAAATAACAACTGGCTTCAGGGTGGTTTTCCCCGCCTTGGGCAGCATGATGACGCGCCCCTCCTTCCACGCGGCGGGAAAGGTTCCGGTGCACAGTATCGCCGTGAACAGGCGCGCCAGCGCCGCTACCATACGGTACGGCAGATGGCGTAGCACTGTATTGGTGATACCGTCAGCACCGGGGGCCTTTCTGGGCTTCGTCTTTAGGATGGCGCGTCTAACTGCGCCAGGCGAGAAAAAGATGGGATCTTCGGTGGTAGCTATCGGCGGAGCGAAGTAGTCTCCCAGGTGTTTCTCGACTGCTGCGACATGGTCGGTGTCGCAGGTCGGATTCGGGCTGAACTGACGCTCCAGGTGCTCGGCGTAGACCTCCGCGCGGTCCTCCGCTACATATTTTAGCGCCCCGCCGCTGTTGAACAGCGGTCGCACCGGGGCTGGGGTATTCGTGAGCTGACGGCAGAGTTTGTGTACAGACGGCCAGCTGTCATTTGTGGCGTCTATACGTTCCTCCCAGTCCGCGTAGGTGTGTGCATGTAACTCGGCCTTTACCCTTTCCGCGAGACGGTTTAGCTGGGTCTTCATGGTGAGGCATCTTGTTTGCTGCCACTGCTTGCGGAGGCACCTCTTTTCGGCGATCATCGCCGGCAGGGGCGGCAACAGCACTCTCCCCTGCGGCTGCGTTGTTGTCGCCATTTCCAAGGCGCTTTTGATACAAGCAGTGACGTCATTAGCCATTATGTCCACGTCCGCGGCGGTGGCAATAGGCCGAGTCGGCGTGGTGGTCTCTATTCCCTCTACAAACTTAGTTCAGTCCGTGAATCGGCGTGGCGCTATGGGCTTCAGTCGGGTCGGCATTCCCGATAAGACGACGAGCACAGGTTGGTGATCCGACTGTAACTCGTCGTCAATCACCTGCTGTGTGATCTGGCAATGTAGCCCTCGGTGAACTACGGTGTCCAGCACGTCCGGCATGTTACGTGTGGTGTCCGGGTAGTGGGTGGGCGTCTCTTGTCCGGACACCGAGTAGCCGAAGGCTTACGCGTCCGCGAAGAGCCGTCTCCCCTCGGTATTCGTTGTGTGTGAGTTCCACGCTGGGTGCTAATAAGCGCCCTCAGTTCTGACAGGTCCCATTGGACCGTGGGCGGCTTATAGCAGGCGTAGATGTTATGGTCCTCGCCGGTTATGTGCACCTGTACACCCAGCGCGTAGAAGCTGTTTAGCGACGGCAAGGGGAGCTCTTGATGGACGACTCTTCGTCTCACAAGCACCGCCAGACCACGATATCGGGTGCTTTGTGCCGCCCTTTCGTCCTTCCTATACACGAGATATCCCGGGACCCTTATCCTGTCCCCAGGTCCCAGGAATGTCTCGCTCATTAGCGCCACGTCGAAATTTTGTTCACGAAGGAGGTGGCTGAGGGGGGCGACCTTTTCCCGTAGGCCGCGGGCGTTCCAGTGAATCACCCTCAACGGTCTATCCATTGTAAAGTGACAGCAAAGTGGCCAGACCGTCAAGGATGACCGTCTCCACGTCTTGACCCTGCCTTATGGCCTTGAATAGGTCCATCAAAAGCTTGATGGCGCAGGTCAGCAGGCCATCAGCGTCGTGCCATGAGCCTCTTCTTGTGGATGTTGTGTCTGAATCGAGTTCTTACAGTGCGGCCGTATTTATAGGTTTCGTCCCACGTGCACATGTTTAGGTTAAGTATGGAACTATGTGAATTACAATTATCTTGTTAATGTTTTAAATAATAGAAGTTGCTTATCATCGTAATAATCAATCAATAGTTTGTGAACTAATTTCAAACAAATAAAGTAGTAAACTTAATCATTTCCTTATTTTAATAGACTAAATAATGTAGTTGCGCCCATACGGCCATACTGACAGGCGGTGCGCGCTCTGCACCAGCCTCGTTGATCTCGTTGTGATTACCTGTAAAATCATTTTCTTTGATTTGGATATCAGTTATGCAACTTACGTTGCTTGCTGTTGGTTGTTACATAATCACACAACTTGTATGTATAAAAGTATCAAGGTTTGTAGGTTCTCGGAGATTCTCGAAGGGTTCTCGGAGATTCTCGAAGGGTTCTCGGAAATTCTCGAAGGGTTCTCGGAAATTCTCGAAGGGTTCTCGGAGATTTTCGAAGGGTTCTCGGAGATTCTCGAAGGGTTCTCGGAGATTCTCGAAGGCTTCTCGGAGATTCTCGAAGTGTTCTCGGAGATTCTCGAAGTGTCTCGTAGGTTCTTTTTACGGTTTCCCAGAGTTTCTTAGATCAGTTTAAGGTGATTAGGGGGTTTTGCTTTGAAATTATTAATATTGAATTGAGTTTCTTACCTTTATTCTGATGGGTTGTCTACAACCTGTAGGTCGTGGTTTACCTGTACTTGCAGCTCTTCTCGTGAGGTCGTTGGGATAGGCTCGGTTGGTGCTACAGAGTCTCGGTGAGTAGGTGATTCATTTCCCACCAATACGAACAAGAATGAATCGAGTTTTTTTTTATGTATGGCATCTCGTAGTTGACCTTGAGAGGTCGTGACTACTTAACCGGACTATCCTGTGGCTGCCTTAAGCGGACTCAAAGCCTCCAGCCAGGGGCGTAAAACTACTTACATTACTAAGCAAATGCTCGCTAAGGGCAGCCCCTGTGGGGTACGGACCTCGGCTTAGGGCGTCACTGACGGGAGGACAGCAAGATGGGACAGGCTGGATCAGATTTTGTTGATTATTATTATAATGGGAATTTAAAGCTACAGGCTCAGCTACGGCGCGGGCTGGCAATTCGTCGAGCAAGGGTCGGAGAGGACAGTTACGTCGGGGTCTTCGCGAGGGACCTCGGCGGCGAGGTCGGTCTGTGTTTGTGCACTGTACTGGTGGCCCTACTGCTCTCCTGGATTAGAGTTATGTGGTCATCGGGATCGGTGAGGACATGCTTGGGACGGCGGACATGACTGATGGAGGAGGGAGTATAGCTAGCGGCCTTGACAACCAGAGGGTTGCGGTGATTCGCGGCGGTCTCGAAGAAACGCTTTGAAATGCGTTTCATAATTTCGTTGCGAACGTACCAGGGGGAGCCTGTTATCCTACGGAGGAACTTGTTTTGGAGGGTCTGCATTCTATTGAAGCGATGGGGCTTGGCGTGTGCAAAGACTGCACTGGCACAGGTCATGATCGGGCGGATGAATCGAGTTTTCACAGTGCGGCCGTATTTATAGGTTTCGTCCCACGTGCACATTTTTATGTTAAGTATGGAACTATGTGAATTACAATTATTTTGTTAATGTTTTAAATAATAGAAGTTGCTTAACATCGTAATAACCAATAAATAGTTTGTGAACTTATTTCTAACAAATAAATTAGTAAACTTAATCATTTCCTTATTTTAATAGACTAACTAATGTAGTTGCGCCGATTTTTTTTTCCTCTACATTGTTTGCGAGCTAATTTAAATGGTGTCTCATAAAAAAATGCATCTGCGCCGGGAATATATAGGCGCTACTGATAAGATGCAACACGATTGCAGATAATCAGTATGGTTTCCGAAGTGGGATATATCCACTGAGAATGTCGTACTGGATCTGACTCAATTCATTGCAAGACAACTGGATAGCAAAAACAAATGTCTTGGCATCTTCTTGGACATGGCGAAAGCCTTTGACACGGTCTCTGTCCCCATCTTATTGTCTAAACCTGACGCCGTGGGTATCAGGGGAAAACCTTCTCATATTTTTAAGGACTATTTGACTAATAGGACTCAACAAGTGCGAATTGTTTTCTATCTCAGTAATGAGCAAGTTGTGAATATGGTTATATATTCACAACTTGCTATAAGTTGTAATACAGGGCAGTGTTTTAGGCCCATCACTATTCAAAAACTATTTAAATGACCTTTGGAAAATGTCCGCACCAAATGCAAAAATTGCAGAAATGCAGATGCAAATGCAGAAATGCAGATGCTAATTCTATAGTGGTACATGGTTCTAGTTGGGCTATCGTAACGCAAACGGCTGAAGATTGCCTTAGGAGAGGATAATGGGTTGGCTAAACTACAACCTACTGACACTTAATTTTGATATAACTAACTATGTAGCCTTCAAAATAAGGAAAAAAACAACCTGATGACTTTAATATAATTGCACACACTTTTATAGAAAAAACACAAAGCAGACATTGTAACAATATAACACCTGCCATTGTTGTCAGATATTTAAGTGTACAAATCGATGAGCACCTAAGATAGGATCAACAAATTGATACCATTTTTTTTTATCTTTAAGGTTATACCTTTAGAAATTCTTACCGCATCAAATATTGTACACAAAAATTTAAATGTAAGAATAACCCTAAGGGGTGGAGACCTGGTGTCCTGAACTACAGATCTCACGTCTAGTTTAGGCACCACACTCCCACAGTATAATTATTGTTGTTATGTACTTTGTATTGATACCTCTCTAATGTATCTTTATTGTGGTGAGAAATAAACGAAATTATTATTATTATCACATTTACGTTACGTTAGTACCATTTGGCGTTAATAGATGTCACTACGTGTTTGTCTAATGAAAAGTTTAAATTGATTTTATCATTTGATAGGCCGAAGCGATTGCTATGAAACTAATAATTACTCCGAGTTATACAGAATATTTAAAAAAAAAGTTAACTATATTGGTTTCGTACTTCTTACGTGTTGTACAGCAGTAGTCGCAAGCGTATGCGGCAGCGCTCCACTGTGAAGGTGGCGAGGAAGCGTGCGCGCCCCAACCCCCCCAGCCCCGCCAGCGCCGCCAGCCTCGCCAGCCCCGCCAGCCCCGCCAGCCCCGGTGCGGCCCGGCCGCCCAGCACGCCGCGCCGCAGCACGCGCGTGCTAGCTCACACCGACACCGAGGATACTACGCCCAGGTACATATGTGTTGATAATTATATCTATAGTGACGTTCTATCAGTTCTGCCTACACCGACGGGAGAAAGGCAAAAAAAAAAATGCATATCTTACACCGACTAAACAAAACAGCAACTTTTCTTATTAAACGCTCTACACTCCGAACCTGCTAACACGACCGACATCGAGAGGGTATCTACGACCTTATACGAAAACAATCACACGAACAATTCAATGAATCTTAACACAAGCCATCTCTCTAAAACCCAATAAGTCGTCCATATCGCTAGTGACTAATAACGTGCCCAAAACGTCCATCCTGTTGCTATGCCCTAACAGTGTCCATAATTGTACCTACACTCGCGAGCAAATCACTTATATATGATTTGCTACGAGCGATCATAAGAATTAAATGACTAATGGAGTTTAATGAAAATGGTACCATTTTAAAGATTATACAGTAACCTTTAAATTAAACGCATTTTTAGGAGCTATCTTCATTTAAGTGAAGGAGTAAGGAAAAAGTGAAGGAATAGGGAAATGGGGATCTGGAAAAAAAACAAAAATTTGGCATAAAATCTTTAATTGCTCTTGATTATTTGTATTCATTATTTTGTGTTGCCTCCTCTAGCCCTAATAACAGCTCGAAGACGATTCATGGATCTAATCAGCTTCCTGATAGAATCTTGTGGGATACTTTCCCACTCCTCTATCAAAGCCGATATCAGCTCATCAACGCTTGAAGGAGCTGGATTTCGGGATCGAACCCTCCTCATCCGTCAGCTCATCCCACAAGTGCTCAATGGGATTCAAGTCGGGGCTGAGCGCTGGCCAGTCTAATGTGGCGATACCGACTTCACCTAGGAATTCAGCTGTGGCACGTGAAGTGTGACAACAGGCGTTATCGTGCATCAGGATGAAATTAGCACCGACATATCCCGCATAAGGAACGACATGTTCCAGCAGAATGTTGGCGGTATATCGGTCTGAAGTTAGACCGCCTCCTCGTCCTCCACTAGGCACGAAAACGAGCTCCGTTTTTCCGTCGAAACGAAATGCCGGCCCACATCATACATGAAACAGCACTGAGCAAACCGCTCTCCAGGCCGCCTGTAGACTCGGTCGCTACAGTGCAAGCACGTTCTGCTCTCGTCTGAGAACATAACTCGCCTCCATTGTTCGTACTCCCAATTAAGATGGGCCCGAGCAAATTGAAGGCGTGCTTGTCGGTGAGCTGCCGTCAGTTTTGGGCCTGTGGCAGGCCGTGTTGGAGTCAGGTTCCCTTGCTTTAGTCTTCGCCGAACTGTCCACTCAACACCCCACGAACTTGTCTGAGCTCCTGCTGCACGTCGACACCAGTCAAATGACGGTTTCGAAGAGAAGTTGACACGATAAAACGGTCATCTCTCTCCGAAGTGCACCGGCGCGGCGTCGTCCAGATCTTGGTCTCGGGATGAAGCTTTCAGTCTCCCGAAAGCGTTTGTAGACTTTCGAGACACAGGACTGGCTTATGTGGAGCTGACGTGCTACATCACGCTGGCTAAGCCCTTGTTGCAGTAGGGCAACAATTTGTGCTGCTTCCGTAGGACTGGTATCCATTTTCGTCCAAGGTCAAGGATCGAATTTACCCAAGATGTGTACCAGTCAACGTGAGATAGCCGACTTAAAAAAAAAAAAAACGACGGGGTGCACTCCGGGAGTGCCGGCAGAAGTGAAAACTTGAATATTTACGTTGTGCATTTTTGATATTTTGAAATGGTTAAGGAATAATTTGGCACGAATTGCTTTATTTATCAGTATAAAAGTACTATCATTTATGTGGCAGAATACAATCAAAGAAGATTATGCACCTCGCCTTAAGTAATTTATATTGCCCTCGTGCCTGTTAGATTACCTCCACCTCGCTAAAGCTCGGGCTCTAAATCAGGCACTCGGTGCAATAATAAATTACTTTGTGCTCGATGCAATAATCTTCTTTTCTTTCAACTATTACCTATAGGAATAGTAGATAAAAGAAACTCATATCAAACAATTAAAATAGAAGTTTAATTATTGAAATTAAAAGTTATACTTGAGCAATTATTAAACATAAGGTTAAGAGTTTTGTTGGGCAAAGAAGAATGCCGTTTTAGAAAATAGATATGTAATTAAGTAAGTATTACTATTTTAGACTAAACTTCAAGTGTTAAATAATTCGTTCTAGCACATTTATTTCTTTATAACGGCAAATCCTAACCTAAAAAGTAACATTAATATTGTTTGGTCTTCGTAGCGTTTCAATTGTGAAAATGACCATAAGACATTATTTTCTAAACTTACAGGTAGTGTTTCTACTATACCTTATAACTATACATAAACTTTCATTATCAGGTTTTGAAATGTTTAGGAAATGGGCATTGTTCTTTATATTTAAATGTGGAACAAGTAGGATAGAAACGAATAATACGTACGTAAAAAAAAAAGTATTGTTATCGGCTGGCTGAATAGAGCTAATCCATTGAGATTGGCACCTTTTGGTGCGATTAAAAAAAACTGCAATATTGAAATTTCATACATTTTTATTTCTCTAGAGAGCATTAAAGACTCGCTTTGTACTGAGTTTTTAGTGTGATTGTGATGAAATTAAAGCATAGTTGGAAGAAATATTCATTTATTGCGTATCGTACACAAACATGACAATTTATATTACATTAAAAAGTTTATCTCTCAGAAACATCAATCAATAAAAATCTAAAATCGACAATCATCCGTCTTACGAATGTTCGATCAGGTCACGTGTCCTGACGCGAGTTTAACACGTTTTACCCATTACAAAAAAAAATACAACGCCGCTAAAGAAGTTTTCACTTCAAAAATTGGAAGTCGCGGAGCTTCGCCCCCCGTAGATACGGGCCCCTCATTTAGTTGGCGGCAATGGGTGACAATTTAAAATGTTTGATCGCGCGAGCTACGCGCGTCCATGTGAATGATTGCTATTTTTTTTTCTGTAGGAGCGTCACGACGCTTACAGTAAGGCGTCGTTTTCTTCACGACATCTCGGCGGTCTTACACTGCCAGGTAAGACCCCTAGTTACCTAGGAGAGGCCCGGCGGTGACGACTTGCGACGGAGATACCGACTTGACGCGCCTACACAGAGGCGGTGAATGGTCCCCGCCCGTCCAGATCACAGAGCTCGCCGTTCACTGTCCGGGCTAAGGGGCCGTCATGAGCGTGTGGGTGGTATTGTAGTGTGTCACACCACCCAGTGTCGACGCAGATCGCGGCCCGCACCGCGCCTCCGCTTGTGAGTTTAGGTACCTGTATAGTGGCGAATGTCTGTTTTGGTTTACGTACCGTTCCTATATTAACCTAGCACACGTTACGCAACGGATGTGTATTGTGTGTGTGGAGTCTTATTGTCACAGATAAGCCGCGTGTAACCTGAATTACAGCTTATCCGGGCGTCAATCCGGTGCGATGGGGGCATGGTCCGCTATCGGGTCGCGTCGGGGGGGCGCAATGTCTTTGACATGCGTCAAGTCCGATGCGACGTCAAGCGCGAACATTCCCTTCGCGAGGCGCCGCACAAATTCATCCAGGCTCTCAATACCGAGGTCCCGCTGGATGACATCATTCCTCACGCAGCGAGGGGCGTCTACTATGGTCCGCAACGCCTGGTTCTGTTGCGTGCGGAGCTGCTTCCGATTCGTCTCGCTCGTGAGGGCGAACCAAGCGGGAGCGGCATACGTCAGTATTGGGCGAATGTACAACTTGTACACGCCCAACTTGACGCGCGCCGCGATACGGGACGAGAGCACAGGTTTAAGGAGGTTGCGGGTGACCTCACGGACATGCGTCCCCATCGTGAGTCGACGGTCGATGGTGACCGCTAGGTATTTGACCCGGGGCGTGCACTCGATGTCGGCTCCTTGTAGTTTCAAGCCACCCTGAAGGACCTGTTGGACATAAAGGAGGAGACCAACCTAAGAACGCGACGGGGCGCGTCGGTCGTGCCAATTTGTGTATGAGGCCGTCGTGCTATACTCGGTCGAAGGTCTTCCCCATGTCGAGGCATACTGCTACCAAGTATTCCTTCTTATTCATTGCGGCTGCGAGGTGATGCAGTACCCTCGGCAGCTAGACCGTCGTGCTATGTTTCGCCCGAAACCCTGGGCAACCTTTAAGGTTGTCGTCTGCTTAAGCGGACTTGTGATAAAAAAATCCGATACCATGCGCTTTTATAGGGGGTTCATGTCGCGCAACTCGCGGGGTACCGAGTAATGAAACATGTATTTTTTTCTTACTCCTTCACTTAAACCAGGACAGCTCCTAACATAAGCGCCTAATTTAAATAATTATGGTATTCACTTAAATGTTACAGTATAATCATTAAGATGGTACCATTTTTATTAACCTTTATTAGTCATTTAGCTCCTAAGATCGCTCGTAGCAAATCACAAGTAGGTGATTCCATAGTTTTGCTCGCGAGTGTAGCTTTAAGGCTTTTTGTAACATCTTGCATACATTATGGAACGGATTAAATTAATATAAATAGCAATGGGTAACAGCCAGTCCTTGGTTTACAAAATGAAATACATAACTTATATGCCTCAATCTTAAAACCAATGACTGAACGACTTGTGACATCACTTCATATACAAAAACAACTTGACCATTTAGCGTAATAAGTAGTTATTGTTATGTAAGGTATTATAAACCATGCTCTGATGTGTACAAAGTCACACTACACACCGTGTGTTACCCACAACAATCATAATACCTTTATCTATATTATCACTATATCATGCATCATTTACTGAAAATGTTTCACTTTGTAAACCAGCCTCTATCCCTCATACCTGTGTGACTGCCTCTTTCTTACTGCGAGCCCAATATTGGGCTCGCCGATTGAGGCGGTTTATATCTCTATTTTAACTTAAAGTAAGGGTAAATATACAAAGCCGAGTATTGTACCTAATCTAAAAACTGTTTGTACCCTACAATTTCAGCAGCAGCGGCAATACATTACTGTTTAGTTGAACAAGAATCATTATAACGCTGTTTTCGTCTGTTTTAAACGGTAGATTTTTCTAAAGCAACATAAAACCAATATCAATTACAAAATAAAGAGATACCAAATATTTTGAACATACTTTATTATCGCTGTGTAGCGAGCCTTCTGTAAGCAGTTAGTAGTGTCAGATGTGTACACAGTGGGTTGTTGTGGCAGGTCGGCGCACGCGCACGTCGTGGTGCGGGCCCTCGTGCATCGCGCGCGCTCGGGGTAAGTCCGTTGTTGTCATATGTAAACACTGCATCATGCTTTTGTGAGAATACTATTATAGTTGACTTGTAATTGGGGACTGTGTAGGTCCAAGGCTAATTGTTCTTATGATAATAACACAATTGGCAATGAATGAGCTGGTAAACTCACAATCAAACATCTGTGAGCATTGTAAAACACTATCCCATGAATCTACACCGGACCATTCATTGTCAACATGCAATACCACCTTACCGCAGCCTTGTGTTGATTTGACATTTCCTGCTATTAATACGAGGGCGGGTCAATAAGTCCGTGACTTTTTGAATTTCTGACCTCTTTACTGCAAAAGCAACACTACTCCTGTCAACAGGCATCTGTCAGTTGACTCCTGTAAAAAATTGAAATTGCTGCGTAAGTTAGTTTGTGTTTGACAGCTATCTTTATCAGACTACCCAGTAATTTGAGGAAAAAATGGAAAAAAGTGAATTTCGTGTGCTTATTAAGCATTATTTTTTGGAAAAAAAAACCATTACCGAGACCAAGGCTAAGCTTGATAAATACTATGGGGACTCTGCACCATCGATTTCAATGGTAAAAAAGTGGTTTACTGAATTTCGTTGTGGCCGTACAAGCACTGAAGATGCCGAACGTCCTGGACGCCCAGTTGAGGTCTCTTCACCCGAAACAATCGAAATAATTCACGATATGGTGTTGGCCGACCGAAGATTGAAAGTGCATGAGATTGTGGAAGCCGTAGGGATCTCGCATGGCTCAGTGGTTTCAATTTTGAATGATCACTTGGGCATGAGAAAGCTTTCCGCAAGATGGGTGCCGCGTTTGCTCACAGTCGACCACAAACGCAATCGTGTAACAACTTCACAGGAAGGTTTGGCGTTGTTTAATCGCACTATGGAGGAGTTTTTGCGCCGTTTTGTAACCGTGGACGAAACATGGATCCATCACAACACACCAGAAACCAAACAACAGTCAAAACAGTGGGTTTCTAAGGGTGAATCGGCGCCAAAGAAGGCCAAGGTGGGTTTGTCAGCCAATAAAGTTATGGCGACTGTTTTTTGGGATGCACGCGGGATAATCCACATTGACTTCCTTCAAAAGGGAAGAACAATCAATGGGGAATATTATGCCAACTTATTGGACCGATTCAATGGATATTTGAAAAAATACCGACCTCATTTGGCCAAGAAAAAAGTTCTTTTCCACCAAGACAATGCAAGGGTGCACACATGTGCAGTTGCCATGGCAAAAATCCATGAATTGGGCTATGAATTGCTCCATCATTCGCCCTATTCTCCAGATTTGGCTCCGAGTGACTACTTCTTGTTCCCAAACCTGAAGAAATGGCTTGGTGGAAAAAGATTTGACTCCAATGATGAAGTCATCTCGCAAACAAAGGCCTATTTTGACGACCTCGACAAATCATATTTTTTGGAAGGGATAAAAAAATTGGAGAAGCGTTGGACAAAGTGTATAGAGCTCAAGGGAGACTACGTTGAAAAATAAAACATTCATTTATCAAAAAATCTGTGTTTTATTCCAAAAGTCACGGACTTATTGACCCGCCCTCGTAGTTCCAATAAAAAATGTAAAAACATAGTAAAAAATTATATTATAATATTATTTTGTGATGAGATTTGAAAGGACACAAGGCCACTTGCTGACAGGTGAATATCCAGGACACTCCGTAATAAACTACTGTATGCCTGGCTGTTCCTTATTTGATATTATGAAAGAAATTATTAAAAGTAACTTTAACCAAGACACTACATTAATAATTTTCATGGGTAATAGGGGAAATTTTAACAAAGGAGAATTTCTCCAATATTATAAAACATTGTGTAATCTTAAATTAAGAAAAATTGTGTTGTTTACATTCCCAATATTCCCATATAGTAACAGTTTGCCACAGGAAGTAAATAACATAAGATTTATAATAAATATGACATTGCATAATCTGACATTAAATAATAATCAATTTCATCTAGTAGATACTAACAATTATGTTGGTAGACATATGTATTTGACAAAAGATAGGTATAATATTATTATGTACTATTTTTCTAACTATCACAAAAGACAGATAGCTGTGTCGCTATCATATTTTTTTTCAATTACAGCCAAGAATTTGGCTAAACAACTTGTTTCTTTTGAGCAATGCAATGACTGCCTCGTTGGTCTAGTGGTCGCAATCGCTACTGCTGAGCATGAGGTCCTGGGTTCGATCCCCAGGTAGGGCAACGTGTTATTGGGATTTTCTATCTGGAATTTCCCAGTAACAGCCCGAAGTCTGGATTTGTGCCCGGTAGATGGCAATAGGCTCGCCCCCTATTACATGGGACTTAAACATAACTGGCGAAATGTGGGTGTACTATAGGTACACCTCTGCCCAACCCTTCGGGGAAACAAGGCGTGATGTTATGTTATGTTAATGCAATGACATTTTAAACTATTATGCCAATAATTTAGAACCAATTCATGACATTGATTTTAATTTAAATTAGAAATTAGGACAATAGAGGCAGCCTCTTGCAAAAATGTAAAGAAAGCAAATAAGAAATCAAATGTGTGTGCCAAAAAATTAAATAGCATCAACCTGGTGCATCAAAACATTCGAGGGTTTTTAAACAAAGATTTAGAAGTAGAATTATTCCTGAATTGTGACAATATAGATATTCTTTGTATTACAGAACATTGGCTTAAAAGCCACCAGTTCATGTTCAATTTTAGTAATCACCAGGTTGGTAGTTCGTTCAGCAGAATTAATGCTATACATAGTGGCTCATTAATTTTAGTTAATAACTAGATTAAATTTAAAGACCGTAACGATATTTTGAGCCTCTCTGTTGAGCGGACAATTGAAATATCCTGTATAGAATTGGAGCAGTTCATTATATTAAGTGTGTACAGACCGCCTTCAGGATTGTATGATTGTTTTGAAAAGGTTATGGATGAAGTGTTGAACAAAATCTGTAATTCAACAAGTCTATCATCACTTGTGGTGATTTCAATGTTAATTTGTTATAAAATTCTGGGTTAAGTACTAAAATTATAAGTTTGTTTCAGTCATACAATCTTGCTAATCAATTTTCGGAGCCCGCTAGAATAACTCCCACTAGTGCCACATGCCTAGATAACGTTTATACAGATGTTATACCAACCCACAAGGAAATTATTAATTTAATAGACTCAGATCATTGCGGACAGTTGGTCACTATTTCAAGTATTAACAAAAAAGTTACTAAAAAAGATATCACTATCCATCGATATCGTTAATCCAAAAACTACTAATCGTTTGGAATCATTTAAAACTAAACTTCTAAGTAATTTACCACTTTTACCAAATAATGAAATGAAATGAAATGAAATGAAATGAAATTTATTCGCAAGAATTGTAGTACATTAAAGATGGTCAGATTTTTTTACAATTTCTAAACAATTCGCTAAAACTAGCATGCAAAATTTATGTTATATTAATTATTAAATGAATCTAATAAAAAATCGTACATTCATGGAGATGATTAAAAACTGATGACTCTAATCAACAATATAATGCTTCCTTCAGTGACTGGGCTACCAAAGGTAACTAATACATAAAAGTAGAAAACGACTTTATGAGCTGTATGGTGAACGGACTTGTATAAACACTGCTGAATTTAATTTATATGTTAGAAATTATTTAAAAAAGTTTGTTGCATAGCCAAGTCACGTTACTTGAGTTCAAAGATTAAAAATAGCAGTAATGTAATTAAAATGACATGGAATATCATTAATAGCGAAACGGGAAGATCATGCAACCGAAGTAGTGACTACAGCCTTGCAATTGATGGCAATTTAATTCAATCGGATTCTCAAGTCGCCGCGACCTTCGAAAATTTCTTTGCAGAGATTCCCGTTTCGACTACTAAATCTCTAAACTCATCGCCCACTGCTGCAGAGTCTTTACTTAAAGAAAACGTTCCAGTTTGTGATTCTGAATTTAATTTCCAATATGTCACTTGTTGAGATATAATTAAAACCTTTCACACATTAAATGTAAAAAAAACCGCAGATCTATGGGGTAACTCTGTGGATGTTGCTAAGTCTATTATAAATATTGTAGCACCTACTTTAGCTGTTATTTTTAATAATTGTATTGACCGTGGTGAGTTTCCTGATCTTATGAAAAACAGTAAAATAATACCATTGTTTAAATCTGCCTCGTTGGTCTAGTGGTCGCAATCGCTACTGCTGAGCATGAGGTCCTGGGTTCGATCCCCAGGTAGGGCAACGTGTTATTGGGATTTTCTATCTGGAATTTCCCAGTAACAGCCCGAAGTCTGGATTTGTGCCCGGTAGATGGCAATAGGCTCGCCCCCTATTACATGGGACTTAAACATAACTGGCGAAATGTGGGTGTACTATAGGTACACCTCTGCCCAACCCTTCGGGGAAACAAGGCGTGATGTTATGTTATGTTATGTTTAAATCTGTTAGCACATCAGACCCTACTAATTACACTGGTCAACAAAAAAAAAATCGTTTGTTTCCTTTAATTTTTTTTTTGTTTCTATCTCAAACTAACGCGTATTTTTTAAATATGGTAACAATTTTTCTCTCACAGCTTTTGTTTTTGAGTTACAGCTAACTACCCTCCATTACTATTTTTACTTATAGTTGCGTTTTTTATTGGACATTGAAATATATTTTGTTGTTGTTTTCGATATGGCTTCGTCAAGAAGGTGTTGTGTACTTAATCCTGATTCTTTTTGCTACATTTGTGGTGAAAATGTATTTGCAAAATATCGAAAACCTATATCGGACTTTGTAAAAACTGCGTATCATCAATACTTTAAAATAAAATTGTGTAATCAGGACAAGCCATGGGTTCCTCATATTGTATGCCAGAAATGTGTAGTATGTCTACGGTTATGGTCCAGTGGAAAAAGAGATGCAGTAATGTTCGTAACACCCATGATTTGGCGAGAACCTCGAAATCATCATGACGATTGCTACTTCTGCGTAGTGAAAATAAACGGGGGTTAATTACCCTGGAAACCGAAATAAGTGGTCATATCCTAACTTACCTTCTGCTCAACGACCTCAATTAAAACCACGAGAGGTACAGCCCAGCACATCTAAATCTTCTGATGATCCAAATTCCTGTGAACCCGAACGAAATACATCAAGTGAAGACTCTGATTCAGACTACAAATGTATCCAAGAACCTCAACCATTTAATCAGAAAGAACTAAATGACTTAGTAAGAGATCTAAACTTACCGAAAGAAGCTTCTGAGATTTTAGCATCTCGTTTAAAAGAAAAGAAATTGCTCACTCCGGAAACCAACATTACATTTTATCGTACCCGAGAAAAAAATCTGTTACCGTATTTTTCTCAAGAGAAGGATTTAGTTTTTTGTAACGATGTTGGTGGTATTTTGCAACAGATGGGATTAAAAAAATACCAACCTAGTGATTGGCGTCTTTTCATAGATAGCAGCAAAAGAAGTTTAAAGTGTGTTTTGCTTCATAACGGTAATAAGTTCGGATCTATACCAATTGCACATTCGGTGACTTTAAAAGAAGAATATGCAAATATTTCTAAGGTTCTGGAAAAAATTAAGTATCAAGATCATAAATGGGTCATTTGTGTCGATCTGAAAATGGTTAACTTTCTTTTAGGTCAACAAGGGGGATACACGAAGTTCCCTTGTTTCATGTGTCTCTGGGACAGTCGTGACAAACAACACCATTGGTCACAAAAAGTTTGGCCAGTGCGGGAAGAGCTAAAAGTTGGTACAAAAAATGTTATAAATATGCCTTTAGTTAGCCGAGATCGCATCATACTTCCACCACTTCATATTAAACTCGGCATAATGAAACAGTTTGAAGGCGCTTGACAAAAGTGGCGATTGTTTCAATTTTCTTTCACGCAAGATTAAGTACAGAAAAATTAAAAGCTGGTATTTTTAATGGGCCACAGATTAGGCAACTCGTGAAAGATCCTAATTTTGTCTAATCAATGACTGAAGTCGAATCCAAAGCTTGGAAGTCATTCGTTTTGGTTATGAGTAACTTCCTAGGCAAAAAGAAATCTGACAACCACGTCGAGCTTGTTGAGTCCATGCTATCGAACTTGCAAGAGTTAGGGGTCATCCACTAGCACATGTTATAAACTTATCCTTTTTGGAAGGTGTATTTCCTGACCAGCTTAAGCTGTCTGTTGTTAAACCATTATTTAAAAGTGGAAATAAGTCAGACCCGAATAACTATCGGCCTATCACGATAGTGCCCATTATATCGAAAATTTTTGAGAAGGCAATGCTGATCAGGTTAAATAATTTTCTCTGTACACATGACATACTATGCAAAGAGCAGTTTGGTTTCCGTAAAGGTAGTTCAACTGCTCTTGCAATGTTCAACTTTATTAAACTTGTAACAGAAAGTATTAACAATGGCAAACCTGCAGTGTCCCTGTTTTTGGATATGAGCAAGGCCTTTGATTTTGTTAACCATTTTAAGCTTCTAAACAAATTAGACTTCTACGGTATTAGAGGAAAAGCATGGGAATGGATATCTAGTTATCTAAGAAACAGGCAGCAGTATACCGAGATATCCAAAGTTGTAAAGAAACGTGACAGAATATATTCCAAAGAGAAATTCAATTCAATAGCGGTGATTAATAAGTGTGGCGTGCCTCAGGGAAGCATTCTCGGTCCTTTACTTTTCTTACTTTACATAAATGATCTTCCAGAGGCCACTTTGCAGAAATGTATACTTTTTGCAGATGATACTACAGTTATCATAAAATGTCAGGAAAAAAGCGACTACAAAGCAGCAACGGAAAAGGCCATAAAAGATATAATAGGCTGGATGCATAATAATAACTTAAATATAAATGTTAGCAAGACAAAATTAGTTGAATTTAACTCCTATAATAGCAAATCATTAGCTTTGGATATTCTGTATAATGGTGAAAAGGTACAACAAGTGGAACAATTAAAATTTTTAGGAATAATTGTAGACAAAAACCTGAACTGGAAAAGCCATGTGGAGCATATATGTCAGAAACTTGATAGGTTCGTGTTTGCTTTAAAAAAGCTGAGACAAAATGTGTCTGTAGAAGCCGCTCTTGCAGCTTACCATGGTTACGTGTCATCTGTTCTAAGCTATGGACTAATCATGTGGGGTAACTCAACCGATACTGACAGAGTTTTCAAGCTCCAAAAACGCTGCATCCGGGTCATAAACAGGGCATGGTTTTTAGATAGCTGTAAACCGCTCTTTCAAAGGATGAAATTCCTTCCACTGCCCTGTATTTATATTAGAGATATCTGCACTTTTACAAAGACACATATACATTATTTTAAGCAACATACCGAGGTTGTACCACGTCAGAAAAGGGCTATGTTTCGCAACCTCTTATATCATCCAGCTGGACATAAAGATATTTATAAGAGAAATGTGTTCAATATGTGTATATTAATTTATAATAAAATACCCAATGAATTTAAATTATTGCAGGGTCATGTTTTTAAAACAAAGTTGTCAGAGTGGTTACAAAAAAAGTGTTTCTACAGCATTAAGGAATTTTTAGAACATAAAAATATTTGTTTGTAGTAATAATGAATGAAATTGTATGTAATAATAATGTGTGATAATAATGTAATAATAATCCGATAATAATGTGTGATAATAATGTGATAATAATGTAATAATAATGCAATAATAAAAATGTACTAATAATAACTATGACATAAAAACTTAAATAATTTGCACGCTTGCTTGCAGGCAGAATACAGTGACTGAAGGCTATAAGATCTTTCCTTGTAAATTATGTATTTTCTTGCAAATAAATATTTTGATTTGATTTGATTTGATTTGATTTGCAACATGAGCATAAAAATCCACTTCCTGCACTCACATTTAGACCGATTTCCACAAAATCTAGGTGATTTTAGTGAGGAGCAGGGTGAAAGATTCCATCAGGATCTTCGAACAATGGAAGACCGCTCTTCCATTGTTCGAAGATCCTGATGGAATCTCAGTCAATCAGGGGCGGTGGGACTCACATATGATGGCAGACTACTGCTGGAGTTTGCAACGTGATCTACCTAAAGTCGTTCATTTAAGAAAATCGTATAAAAGATCATTTGATAGTGTTCAATAGAAATTTTGTTAACATCATTTATTAATTTTCTGTACTTTTTTATCAAAATAATAAAACTCTATATTTCAAAAACTGAAGCTGTTAGCAATCTTCCAGTATTTTTTTTCATATTCAGGGCCATAGAAATACCCAATAACAGAAAAAAAAATAAAGGAAACAAGACTTGTGTTGACCAGTGTTATAGACCTATTTCAGTGCTACCTACCTTTAGTAAAAAAATTGAAAAACTTATTTTAGATCAAATGCAAAGATTTTTTAATAAACACAAATTACTGCATAACAAACAGTTCGGTTTTACAAGGGGTCGTTCGACTACTGATGCCGGGAGTTGAACTTTTAGGACATGTTTATAAGGCATGGGAGGACAAATGCGATGCTTTGGGAATCTTTTGCGATTTGTCCAAGGCATTCGATTGTGTTCTTCATGAAACATTGATTAGGAAACTGCACCACTACGGAATCCGGAACGCCTTTCTTTTTCTTCTTACTTCTTACTTAAGTGAGGATTCAGAGAGTTGATGTTAACGGAAAAAGATCACCTGGATCTGTAGTAAGAATGGGGGTCCCCCAGGGTTTAATTCTTGGCCCATTTTTGTTTCTTATTTATATTAATGACTTGCCTTACCTCATAAAGGATAATCATGATATAGTGTTGTTTGCAGACGACACTTCACTTTTATTTAAATTCAAACGTCAGCAGCTGGTTACTGACAATGTAAATAGCACCCTTGCTAAAGTAGTTTACTGGTTTATGGTTAATAACCTACTTCTAAACGAGAAAAATCTAAATGCATTAAGTTTACGATACCTCATGTCAGACAAGTAGAAACTAGTGTTCTTATTAAGGGTGAAGAGTTGAAACCCGAAAACACCACAGTATTCTTAGGCATAACTTTGGATACCAAGCTTCAATAAAGCCCCCATATAGATAAATTGTCAAAAAAACTAAGCTCTGCAGCATACGCCGTTAGAAAAATTCGTAATTTAACTGATTTAGAGACAGCGCGTTTAGTACACTTTAGTTATTTTCATAGTGTGATGTCGTACGGTATTCTTTTGTGGGGAAATGCCGCCGATATTCTGACATTTTTTGTTTTACAAAAAAGCGCAATTCGTTCTATTTATAAACTAAGTCCCATACACTCCCTCAGAGACAATTTTAAAGAGTTTAATATAATGACTGTGCCTTCTCAGTATATTTATGAAAATCTTTTGTATGCACATAAAAATATAATAGAGTGATATCCATAATATAAATACTAGGAACAAACACAAATTTGTTGTTCCTACTACCAGGCTCAAGAAAATAGGTAGCTCATTTAAATGTCATTGTATACGTTTTTATAATAAACTTCCTAGCCACATTCAAGGACTAAGCCTTAATAAATTCAAATCTTTTATAAAGCGGAAATTATGCCAGAAATCTTATTAAACTGTCAAAGCCTATATTGAGGACAGGAAGGCTTGGGATTGAGCTGCTCCAATAAATTTACACAGACAATCTTGATGTTTAATATTATTTTGCAGATTTTTTAATATTTTTATTTTTATTATTTTGATTTTTTAAATATGTTGTACCTTTTTACATACAAAATGACATGTAAATATTAACTGTATAAAGTATAATATTATTTTAATTTTGTGAATGTGAGGACTATGTGGGTCATTGTATTTTTTTATTTATAATTCTTTCAGTTGTTTTAATCATGGTCTGGCTGTTTGAATACTTTATGCGGCCTACCCAAATGTCCTTTATTTTGTATTGTTCGTCGAATCGTTGAGCTCCTTAGTTCTGAGTTGAGCTGCACCATGATTGACAAATGCTTGCACTGACTGGACAGGTCCACTCAAATCAGTGTGGTTCTTTCCTCAAAAGACCATTTCAGACATCTACAGGGTCCTCATATGATCTGACCAAGTTTATTCTCGGATTTTTATACACTTTGACATACTATACAATGACATGAAAATTTACTTTGTAAAGTATTATAATATTTTAATTATTGTGAATGTGAAGGCAGTGTGGATTTGTTGTTTTTTTTATATCTCAGTTTATTTTTAATTTTTAAAATTAGTTTTAATCATGGTCTGACAGTTTGAGTAATTTATGCGGTCTACCCAAATATCCTTTCTTTGGTAATGCTCGTCGAATCATTGAGCTCCTTAAATTTTGTGTTGAGCTGCATGATTACTGACAAATGCGTGCACTTACTGGACAGGTCCACTCATTCTGTGTGGTCCTTTCCTCAAAAGACCATTTCAGACATCAATCTACATGGTCTTCACATGACCTGACCATGATTATGTCTGGACTTTAAAAGAGACTGTAACCTCTAAGTTTTTTTCGGCCTTTCTTCTCAGAGTAGTCAGATAGGAAACGCCGATCGCGTCTAGTTTTTAAAATATGTTTGACGTGTAAAAGTGTTTTTAAAAACCTACTTACATAAATAAAATCATTTATCATTTAATATGTTTTATACAGAAGCTGTTTGAAAACACTTATTACCGACTGGTTATAAATAACATCACGGCTGATTTCCCCACAGATACGCGGTGGCAGATACGGTATTACTCCTTACTCCACCCGTATCTGAAAAATAGAAGGCGCCGAATAGCGTTCAACAGTTTAGTTAGGTGTCTGCGGCCTATAGAATAATTCAATAAAAAATAACGATGTGTAAATGCGCAGGAGCAGCGACAGTGGCGGGCGTCGCTCCCGTCGTCGGCAGCCGCCACCGGCAGCAGCCCGCCCGGCTCCTGAGGGACACCGGCAGCAGCCCGCCCGGCTCCTGAGGGACACCGGCAGCAGCCCGCCCGGCTCCTGAGGGACACCGGCAGCAGCCCGCCCGGCTCCTGAGGGACACCGGCAGCAGCCCGCCCGGCTCCTGAGGGACACCGGCAGCAGCCCGCCCGGCTCCTGAGGGACACCGGCAGCAGCCCGCCCGGCTCCTGAGGGACACCGGCAGCAGCCCGCCCGGCTCCTGAGGGACACCGGCAGCAGCCCGCCCGGCTCCTGAGGGACACCGGCAGCAGCCCGCCCGGCTCCTGAGGGACACCGGCAGCAGCCCGCCCGGCTCCTGAGGGACACCGGCAGCAGCCCGCCCGGCTCCTGAGGGACACCGGCAGCAGCCCGCCCGGCTCCTGAGGGACACCGGCAGCAGCCCGCCCGGCTCCTGAGGGACACCGGCAGCAGCCCGCCCGGCTCCTGAGGGACACCGGCAGCAGCCCGCCCGGCTCCTGAGGGACACCGGCAGCAGCCCGCCCGGCTCCTGAGGGACACCGGCAGCAGCCCGCCCGGCTCCTGAGGGACACCGGCAGCAGCCCGCCCGGCTCCTGAGGGACACCGGCAGCAGCCCGCCCGGCTCCTGAGGGACACCGGCAGCAGCCCGCCCGGCTCCTGAGGGACACCGGCAGCAGCCCGCCCGGCTCCTGAGGGACACCGGCAGCAGCCCGCCCGGCTCCTGAGGGACACCGGCAGCAGCCCGCCCGGCTCCTGAGGGACACCGGCAGCAGCCCGCCCGGCTCCTGAGGGACACCGGCAGCAGCCCGCCCGGCTCCTGAGGGACACCGGCAGCAGCCCGCCCGGCTCCTGAGGGACACCGGCAGCAGCCCGCCCGGCTCCTGAGGGACACCGGCAGCAGCCCGCCCGGCTCCTGAGGGACACCGGCAGCAGCCCGCCCGGCTCCTGAGGGACACCGGCAGCAGCCCGCCCGGCTCCTGAGGGACACCGGCAGCAGCCCGCCCGGCTCCTGAGGGACACCGGCAGCAGCCCGCCCGGCTCCTGAGGGACACCGGCAGCAGCCCGCCCGGCTCCTGAAGGACACCGGCAGCAGCCCGCCCGGCTCCTGAGGGACACCGGCAGCAGCCCGCCCGGCTCCTGAGGGACACCGGCAGCAGCCCGCCCGGCTCCTGAGGGACACCGGCAGCAGCCCGCCCGGCTCCTGAGGGACACCGGCAGCAGCCCGCCCGGCTCCTGAGGGACACCGGCAGCAGCCCGCCCGGCTCCTGAGGGACACCGGCAGCAGCCCGCCCGGCTCCTGAGGGACACCGGCAGCAGCCCGCCCGGCTCCTGAGGGACACCGGCAGCAGCCCGCCCGGCTCCTGAGGGACACCGGCAGCAGCCCGCCCGGCTCCTGAGGGACACCGGCAGCAGCCCGCCCGGCTCCTGAGGGACACCGGCAGCAGCCCGCCCGGCTCCTGAGGGACACCGGCAGCAGCCCGCCCGGCTCCTGAGGGACACCGGCAGCAGCCCGCCCGGCTCCTGAGGGACACCGGCAGCAGCCCGCCCGGCTCCTGAGGGACACCGGCAGCAGCCCGCCCGGCTCCTGAGGGACACCGGCAGCAGCCCGCCCGGCTCCTGAGGGACACCGGCAGCAGCCCGCCCGGCTCCTGAGGGACACCGGCAGCAGCCCGCCCGGCTCCTGAGGGACACCGGCAGCAGCCCGCCCGGCTCCTGAGGGACACCGGCAGCAGCCCGCCCGGCTCCTGAGGGACACCGGCAGCAGCCCGCCCGGCTCCTGAAGGACACCGGCAGCAGCCCGCCCGGCTCCTGAGGGACACCGGCAGCAGCCCGCCCGGCTCCTGAGGGACACCGGCAGCAGCCCGCCCGGCTCCTGAGGGACACCGGCAGCAGCCCGCCCGGCTCCTGAGGGACACCGGCAGCAGCCCGCCCGGCTCCTGAGGGACACCGGCAGCAGCCCGCCCGGCTCCTGAGGGACACCGGCAGCAGCCCGCCCGGCTCCTGAGGGACACCGGCAGCAGCCCGCCCGGCTCCTGAGGGACACCGGCAGCAGCCCGCCCGGCTCCTGAGGGACACCGGCAGCAGCCCGCCCGGCTCCTGAGGGACACCGGCAGCAGCCCGCCCGGCTCCTGAGGGACACCGGCAGCAGCCCGCCCGGCTCCTGAGGGCATGTGTCGTCCTGCCCTTACTTACACATGTAGAGATGAGTCTCGCGTTACACACTCACTCGCAAATACAGGAGTTACCCGGTTGTTAACATGTCACGTCGAGCTTAGGGACAATTCCCGTAATTTTAAGAAACGTTCATACCTCATTGTCAATCTGTCAGAAATACCTCTTCTTCCTTCCCTATATGTTTGACAAGTTTTTGACAATGATTGTCGCCGAGATGGGATTACTGGGATGGGCTGGGACTTTATTTTGTACCAGTTTAATTACAAGAATTGGTCTTCTTACTAGACGCAGCCGAACTGTTTCCAAAACTCGGATGTGCCGGTTAAAGCCCAAATACTGTATAATATTGTTTGGAAGACAAAGCCCCCAGGATAGTTTATTACTTTGTTTTTATTAACTTTGTTGTAGTTTTTTAAGTTCACATTATGATTTGTATTTTTGTCGAGACGCTCTCGGTAGTACTTTGAAATTCATACCATTTAAGTCCTACTGCGTTTCGTTTGGTGTCCACATAAAACAAAAGTGGCCGATTGTTCGTCACCGTCCCCAGTAGAGCAAAACTTCCCAGAAGTCCGAGTAGATATAGGTGGTTATTCAAAATGTATTTCATGATATGTACATTGAATAAATAAAACATTTTTGTTGAATCGCATTATGTTTGTTTTTCAAAGTTAAACAAGATATGAATACATAATATTCTTAGGTCTCTTACTTAGTTTTACTGCACTTATACAAGTATAATACAAACTATATTTTTTAAGCTTTTTATATTATTTGTTAACATACATTTTTGTTAAATAAACTTTATCAGTATTTTTTTCTGGCAATTCTTTGGTTGAATCGCAATATGTTTGTTTTTCAAAGTCAAACAAAATAGCAATATAGATATTTTATGTTCCCTTACTTGTTATACTGCACCTATACAAGTACAATGTAAACGATTATTTTTGAAGCTTTTTATGTTATTTGTCAACATAGATTTTTGTTAAATAAAGTTTGTTGGTATTTTTTTCTTTTCTTGTAAAATTATCATGTTTGTTTCGTCTCAACTCAACCCATGGCGCAACTTATTACGAGATATATTATATCTTAATGCGATAATACAAAACACATTTTGCACAGCTTCCTTCCTTTTACATAAACAGGCAACGCTACATTACCGCCGCATTCCGAATTGCGCTGTAATCGATTTGAGAGCGCTTACACCCGATCCGAGTTAGCATGAGCGCGATATCGATATCCCGTGAATCGTCATAGATGACGTCATGGCATGCGCCATCTGCCGATCACGCCGACCATGCCCTTTAATAATATCACTGTGAGTGAACTATTGACAGCTCTCAGCTGAGCAATCGTGAAATCGGAACGCAAATTATCGATGTGAGTGCTGTCAGCGAATATGGTCTAACTCGGAATGCACACTACGTTGAATTAAAACCAGCGCGAGCATGACGTCGGTGTGTGGCAGTGGTTGCAGGCTCGTAGGCAATGTTGCGCAAGCGTGCCGAGTGACATGATGCGCTGATGTAAGTCCAATTCATGTAAAAACGTAATGTTTTCTGATTTTTAATATCTTGTGGAATAAAATCACGGTTTAAATCAAAATGACCAAATAAAATATTAACATTACCATGTTTCCTGCTCTTAAGAAAACCTAATATTTCCCAATATTACTGCTGAAACACGACATAAAAATACGGGAATTGCCGCTCTGATTTGTTTCAGTACGAATGCGCGCGCGGAAGTGCCGCGGCATGCTCTGCTGAGAGAGAGGCCCGGTGCGCGAAGGGCCGGTGTGCGGTGACGCGCGGGGCGACGCGGGCAGGAGGAAAACATTGACAATACGACACATTTTAATGACGTAATGTTTAGTGCTGGTAGCAGAACGACGTCAATAGCAAGTCCAAGCGACAATCTTAGCAGTGCTCGAGGAAAGGTGAATGCGAATGACGTCTTGGGAACAGCGGGGATTTTTAGAAACGGTTCATTCATGCGGCGTTCGTTCATAATATTGTTCGTCTTACGTAAGACAAGAAGTTATAGTAAAAGGTCTATCCCCTGTCTTGGAAGTACTTATGCGGTGAAATTCTAGCTGGGCGGGGCTGGGCGGTGCTAAAGCTGCGTGCGCACGCGCAGGCCCCGCCCCCGGGCGCGCCCCCACGCTCTAAGGCCCGAGCACACTGTACCTACCACCGGCACGCTTGTTGTTTTTACGTTGGCATGCATAGTAGTTTAAATGGCAGTTTTGTTGTATGTTTCCGTATTACGTACAGCTAATGTGTATGCGTAGTAGTAGGTAGAAGGTGCCTGGGTTCCAGATTACTGATGAAGGCCATTTGTTTTATTTTTAATTTTGTACAGTAAGTAGTTTAATAAAACTCCTTGGGTAAATAACAATATTATTTAATTCCTCCAATCGAACAATCTACTACAATAATTAGTTACAATGTAGTTTTTATAATAAAACTCACATGAATTATTGTAAGGTAATTATATTGATGACCACACGTAATCCGTCCGCATTCGATGCTTGCCTCAAAGAGTAAAGTCGTTTATAGAGGCTTGCCTCGAGCTATATTATAGTACTGTTTGCCCAACCGTCATGTCAGAACTGTCATTGGTTCCATACAAGTGTTGCCAGTATAATTAATAATATATCCTAATGATCGACTAAGACAATACTGGTTATTATATTATTTCAAAACCTAACAGTAGACTCAAAGGCTTGGCCAAAATTACATGGTGTGCCTAAATACTTAATTTGACCAGAAGAAAAATAGATAGCAAGTAGTCAAGTGCGTCGAAAGAATTTCTTAACAACAAGTGCGTAGCAACAAGTGAGTAGCAACAATTTCGTAGCAACTAGTGCGTAGCATTAATTTCGTAACCACGTGTAACAAGCGCCTTGTAGCGGTTATGCTAATACGTACATTTTTACTAAGGTATATATTTTGGTCTTACAGGATAATAAGTACCTACATAGACTATTAATAAAGTTTAAAAATATAGGTACCTACACAGATTTCTTATAACAAAAAGCATCAACCGTTCATCTGTAGTTGTAACTCTTCTGAAGTGTTAGGTCTGCAATCATGTAGAAAACACGATGACTATTTCTGAGAACAATTCAATAAAACCCCATTTACGCGACGCACGTTTCATGTCTGTGGCATGCAATAAAGCAGAAACAACAAATGCTAAAGCAACATCATTTATTGTGGCTTGATGCTCATGGTGAAAATGTGCTTGTGGTGGCAATAAAATCGCACCATGTAAATCAGATAGTGGGATCCAAATTCATAATTTAATTTAGGTAAACTTCAGAAAAAAATACGATTCGATGGGTGGTATGGAACCAATTCAGAAGTTAATTTGGTTGTTCATCGGTACACTATCGACCGATAAGGAATATAGTTTTTTTTTACGTTACCAATTTCGACTGGTCGACTTCGATCAAACCGCAGGATTACGTTACACAACTTCCTTCGTTTCTTAACTTAAAAAAAAATAAAGGTTTAGGTTTTAGGCTGGCGAAATGTGGGTGTACTAAAGGTACACCTCTGCCTAACCCTTCTGGGATTACAGGCGTGACGTTATGTTTATGTGTGTGTAGGTTTATCCCACCTCACACTATACTATATAAAAGGAATACATACATACATTAACTCACGCCTTCTTCCCATGGGGGTAGGCAGAAACCACAGAACGCCAACTGCTAGGATCCTTACATACTTCTTTTGCCTCGTTTACGTTCATACATCTGGTCATACACAAGCGCCGGTTGCGAGTACTTAAATTTACGTCACGACAATGCTCCACGTTTGATTACTGACTCCCAAAATACAAGCCCTGGCTTAGTTTGGGCATCAGTTTCAATACCTCAGTTAAAATTAAATAAATACTGTATACATAAATGTACCAAATTCTTGTAAATGCTTCTTGTGAAAATAAACTTTTAACTTTTTTATTTTTTTTTGACGACGCACCTGACCTTTCTGAAGAACAACTAATAAGTTATATGTATGTGTCCTCCTAGAGCGTCCCCTCCCGGCGTTTCCACTCACATCTGCCTTGTAAATACCTTTTGTTAATCTCTCTTTAATAAAAGGTATGAGTTTATTGTTTAATAAATATTGTATTATTTTATTAAGTTAAAGTTGAACAGCTTAATCATAATAACGTTTAGTTTTTCTTTCAGCCATCACTATTGTAACAAGATATTTATGGATTTCTAGATGATAATTATTTTGACAACGCCTCTGCTGACCGTAGGTAACCTAACTATATAACCTTTTTTAATGACGCCCCGGAAATCGAACCCCACGCTCGGCAGTAGTGCTTACAACCACTAGACCAACGCGGTAGCAAGATCAAAAACAATAAGGTGAGAGTTGGAGAAGGTGTCAAGTACTTAGGTACGTTAAAGTAAAATAATTAATATAAACAACAAAAAGTTTTTAACTCCATATTTTATTACAAATTAGGTAACAGCACCGTAAACTGCGAGTTCTGATGTTTGTAAATTCAAAAAGAATTATTTAAAGTCAGAAAACAAAAACTTTTTTCACAAAATAACGTATCTCTAAATATTTTCTGACTGCAAATATCCAAAAACAGACAAACAGATTTGAGATCACATTTTACAACAAACAATAAATTACTAGACGCTACCGTGATAATAAATACATTATTGCCACGTAAGGAACATCAGTGATAAGTTAAACTAGCACACTGTCGGGCGCGGGGTCACTCTTTGGCCTGGTCGGGGTTCTGCTTGATGCAGGAGCAGCCGATGGCCACGTTGATGACTTCCTCCTTCATGGTCTTGGCGTTCTTCACCATCACGATGTCCTGCACCTCGGTGCACGAGAACTGGGTGGTGCCGGCCAGCGGCAGCGCGCCGCAGCACGGCAGGCTCTTGCCGTTGCTCGCTGGGCACATCTCGTACGGGTCGTCGTCACACTGGATAATTTTGATTTTTTGTGGTATTCTGTCCAAGTTCGTGTCGTAATATACTTTCGGCCTGCAGACGGCATGGTGTCTGGCTATGTTGAACGCCATGCCGTTTGGTTTGGCCACCACTGCACACGCCGCACACGCGATGATCGCTATCACGAGGTACTTTGCACTCGACATGTTCAATGCGGAAATGGGAGCGGATTGGAGAGGTGTGCGCGCTTGCTGAGATAACTCGTGAAATTGTATGGATGACCGGCTCTCGCGCTGTTATATACTTCGTGTCGTGTGGCTGTGTCACCTCTACGCGCCGACATAGCACGTATTACGGGCGTAGGTATCTACTCACAGGACACTCGCACACACACAAGAAATAAATTCATGAAAAGCCCTAGGTAAATTGAGCATATAATTTATTTTTAGAAAACAAATAAGTAAGTACCTAAATTAGCCGAAAAACCTTCGTTTTTAAATCAATAGGTAGGTTACTACACCCAAAAAAGGCGGGATAAGCCGCTTCACTAGTGGCGCCTGCGCACAATGCGCGCTGCACTTGAGTCGCCGTTGACCTTGAACAGCGTCGCAGGTATCTTCTGTAGAGGATAGCGTCCGTCCGGATCACTTTAACGGTCCTGGTGGCCAGGCGGTGGATGCATTCAGGTTTTGATTTCAAAAGCCAAAAGATACTTTTAGTTTCATTATTATTTCCTTTATTGAATAATATATTATACCTACTTATAATTGAATATGCAGGCACGGATCTAGGTATTCGCTCAAGGGTGGCAATATCAATCTGGGGGCAGTGTTTCGCTGTTAGGAAGGGAGGCGGGAAATATCAAACTGCGCCTTTAAAAAAAACCTTTGGCACCTATTTTCCCTAAATTCAACAACGAGCCCCTCTTTTTGAGGACCCCCCTCCCTGTATACAAAACAGAAAATATAATAACAAAAATATAAAACTAGAAGCGCAATTGTTAACTTTGACTTTCTGGTTCATAATTTTATTGTTATAAATGATGATAAATGATAAATGATTTTTATTTCTGTAAGTGGGTTTGTACAAACACTTTTACACGTCAAACATTTTTTTTTTAAACTAGATGAGGTCGGCGTTTCCTATCTGACTACTCTGACAAGAAAAGCCGAAACAAACTCAGAGGTCACAGTCTCTTTTAAAGTCCAGACATAATCTTGGTCAGATCATGTTAAGACCATGTGGATTGATGTCTGAAATGGTCTTTTGAGGAAAGAACCACACAGATTGAGTGGACCTGTCCAGTCAGTGCACGCATTTGTCAGTAATCGTACAGCTCAACTCAAAACATAAGGAGCTCAACGATTCGACGAACAATACCAAAGAAAGGACATTGGATAGGCCGCATAATTACTCAAACCGCCAGACCAAGTTACGATTAAAATTAACTGAGATAATAAAATATAAGTAAAAAATAAAAATGACCCACATAGTCTTAACATTCACAATAATAACAATAAAATAATACCTAGGTAAGTATTCATGTCATTGTTTATTTTACAGATCATATGAGGACCATGTAGGTAGGTGCCTGAAATGGTCTTTTGAGGAAAGAACCATACAGATTTGAGTGGGCCTGTCCAGTCAGTGCACGCATTTGTCATTAATCGTGCAGCTCAACTCAAAACGTAAGGAGCTCAACGATTCGACGATCAATACCAAAGAAAGGACATTTGGGTAGGCCGCTTTAAGTACTCAAACTGCCAGATATAAAAAAAAAATGAAATAACTGAGATAGACAAAATATATAGAAATAATACCCACTAAGTCCTCACACGAAATTAAAATAATAATAATATTATACAAAGTAAATATTCATGTCATAATCATGAAATTTCAAAGTGTATATAAAATAAAACAAAAGTTACGTACCAAACAAAAAAAAAAAACACTCAGTATGCAAAAATTGCCAAGCCTTTTTGTCCTCAATATAGTCTTTGACTGTATAAAAAGCTTTCTGGCACAACTTACGTTTAATAAATGATTTGAATTTATTAAAAAAAGACAAAGGTCCTGCAAGATAATTACCAAAACTATTAACAAGTCCAAAGCGTGTCTCATGCATGAAGGCTTGACAGAGTGGGCTCATGACGGAATTGTCGCAATCCGAGAATGTCAATGGCAATTGCATCGTTATTTGTGATCTTTATTTTTATTAGTATATGATCGTTTTTGTTTACTTATGTTGCGCCCTGTAGAATTCTTTTTACGTAATATTCTTCATTCACCCGATAGTCCTGATAACTTTTCAATGAAAAACAAACAAAGAACTACGCAGATAGGTACATAGTTTGAATCGTGAGAAATAGTTTTGATAATATAGGTAAAAAAATCCCATTTAAGAAAGTACATAATTATAATTTCCTGTTTCCTATAACTTTTCTAAGTTTTCTTTCCATTTAAAACCTAATTCGGACAATTCATACATTTTAAAACAAAAAATAGCCTCATCGATTCAGCCGTTCTCAAGTGGTGCGCTTAACAACGTAGGTACAGCATTTCTGTTTTATTCATAAAGAAAGATAGATTATAATTAAAGGATGTTACAACATGTTACAAATATTTTCGTTGTGCGTAACCATTTCTTTATCCTATTTCCTTTATCGCGTTTTTAACAATGGCCGTAGGTAAATGCTAACAAATCCTCTAAAAACCTATTTACGTAATTAATACGAAATATATATAAATTGATTGACTGCCTCGTTGGTCTAGTGGTCGCAATCGCTACTGCTGAGCATGAGGTCCTGGGTTCGATCCCCAGGTCGGGCAACGTGTTATTGGGATTTTCTATCTGGAATTTCTCAGTAGCAGCCCGAAGTCTGGATTTGTGCCCGGTAGATGGCAATAGGCTCGCCCCCTATTACATGGGACTTAAACATAACTGGCGAAATGTGGGTGTACTATAGGTACACCTCTGCCCAACCCTTCGGGGAAACAAGGCGTGATGTTATGTTATGTTATGTTATATATAAATTGGGACGCAGTCGAGGACACATATTGTGCACATTCGTCACATTCGTCACATTCGTCACAGTAACCTAACAGTATTTTATCACGCCGGGCTATTGCCCAATAGTGGTGCTTTCATATCCATTTAGGTGTTTTATCCTTCCTTCCTCGCCGCAGAGCATATTTAATATATCGGAGCTGAACTTCAATAGTTACATAAATAACTGAGTCAGTGGTTAACACTTTATGACATAACGTAATATGCTGGCTGTATTTCCTGATGGGTTAGGTAGGCAGAAGTGTACCTAGTAAGTACTACACCCACATTTCGACAAACAACAAAATACCTAATGTCTTACATAATATAGGCACTATTACTGAATAAGTTTTATTTTCTGAGATTTTTATTTTGATATAACGATGGTCTAGAGTACAGATGTTATAAGAAAGGATTGGTCATTTTTCAGGAGACAATATAGAAAGTTTAAAGGCCAGCGCACTCCGGCGGTCGGCGGCGGGGACGGCATCGAGATTTACCACCGGCCTGCGCACTCTGATGATTAACAACTAATGATAAAAAATTGTAAACTAAAAAAATGCAAGCTAACTGTAGTTTCACACTCACTGCAATCGTTCTAGGTACCTACAATGTTATAAAAAACTTTACCATTTTAAGGTAAAGTACTAAGTAGGTGCGCTTAAAAGATCCAGTTCGACACACGCCAACGTGTTTTCTAGGGCAAAATTGTGTTGTGGTTGTGATAAAATCACTTATACAATTGGAAACATAAATATTCTCTTATGCCAAAAATAATAACAGTTAATAAGAGTTCAGATTCTTTGGAAGTTATAATAAAAATGTGATCATTATTATTAATCATTTTATTTTAAAACTTAGTAGCTCTAATGTTCTGAAAAAAAATGTTAAATAAAGTTTATTTGTTTATTTATTTATTTAACCATTTATGTACACACATATAAATAGACAAGAAGAATAAAGAGAACAGAAAAGTACGTACAAAAGTAAAGCTTATTTCTAAAGAAATCCCTTCCAGCAACAGGAGAGTACATGATAGATGTAGACAACGTGTGTAAGAGTAAAAGAGTAAACAAATTACATAAAAACGAAACAATTCACTAATTTAAAACTAAACATACAATGTCAAAATAAAACAAACAAAACAAAATAAATAAAATTTTATCACATTTGGCGGCAAGAAAATGGACTTTTACAGTTACATATTATTAGAATGTGTCAACTGAAATATCGTAGGAGATGGAAAATTGGTTTTCTGATGATTGCAAATGGCGCGGCATTTTCTCCTTCGAAATCTGCACTTACCTATAGCATCTGTCTTCTGGACCATCGATATTTTTGTTGCAATAAAAATGTATGCCAATGTATCTATAGGCCGACGTAACAGGTAATACAGTCAACATTACTATGTAGGTAGGTACTTTTATATGAGTTCATGGAAATTAAGTCAACTGTCGTAGGTTCAAATGTTAATACTAAGTATTAAAATGATGGAACAACTGTGTGCGCCGCCGGGGGGCGGGGGCGCATAGCAACGCGTCCTTAATTGAGTAATCTTTGAAAAAATAATCGGAAAAATATTCCAGATATTACTTTGCCAGACTGTTTGTATTTCACGAGATAATGGGACCTAACGAATAAGCGATTAAGGACGAAACTACCAATAATTTCCTCAGAGACTACCGAACGTTGTTAGGTACTTATATGTCCTAATTCTTGATTGTTTACTAATCTATGAGTAAATAATCATACGTTTGTTTACTACATCAAAATACGAAAAAAAACTACAGAAAAACGTTTTGAGAATCTCCTAGATGAAATGCTAAAATACTCTTACCTGATTTGCATTCATCTGGCCACACGCTACTCAAAAACTCCTTTTAGAATGATGGACATCAGGTTACCATTGATTTGATTGTTTGATAAATGATATATTTTATGTAAATAGGTTTGTAAAAACACTTTTACACGTCAATTATATTTTAAAAACTAGATGAGATCGGTGTTTCCTATCTGACTACTCTGAGAAGAAAGGCCGAAACAAACTCAGAGGTCACAGTCTCTTTTAAAGTCCAGACATAATTTTGGTCAGGTCATGTGAAGACCATGTGGATTGGTGTCTGAAATGGTCTTTTGAGGAAAGAACCACACAGAATGAGTGGACTTGTCCAGTCAGTGCACGCATTTGTCAGTTGTGATGCAGCTCAACACAGAACTAAAGGAGCTAAACGATTCGACGAACATTACCAAAGAAAGGACATTTGGCTAGGCCGCATAAAGTACTCAAACAGCCAGACCATCGTTAAAAGAAAAAAAGAAAAAAACAACACATAGTCCTCACATTCTCAAAAATTAAAACAATATTATACTTTAAAACAGTAAATATACATATGCCATTGTTTATCTAAAAAAGGTACGAATATAGAAAAAACAAAAATAAAAGTTAAACAACAAATTAAACATCAACAATATCTGTGTAAACTTATTGCAGCAGCTCAATCCCAAGCCTTCTTGTCCTCAATATAGCCTTCGACAGTATAATAGGCATTCTCTGAGAAGAAGAGTCATGTCTAGAAGTCTCATGTCTTCGAATTTTTGGTTCTAAGACACGCCGGTTTCCTCACGAATTTTTCCTTCGCCGTTTTGAGAGCAGTGGTGATGAAATTATTTATACATAGTAAAGCGCCTGTCTGGGTTCGAACTCATGACCTACAAACTCGTAAGTCGTGGCCGTTACCACTGGGCCACCAGTGCTCTCGCTGGTCCACCACTGCTCTCACTGGGCCACCACTGCTCTCGCCGGTCCACCACTGCTCTCTTGCGTTCTTCGTCTCTCTGCGTTTGGCACATATTTATGCAAATTTCATATTGTGCATCTAAGGTTATTTATTGTACATTGCCCACACAGTTCTGTTACACGCTTTTAAATGTATTTTTCAAGAGAGCCTCTACATTTCACAACAAATAGACTAGATTACTCCAAAACTGGGACATGGCAGTGTAGTCACAAAATCAGAATATTTATTTGTAAAACATAGGTATTTACATAAAGGTGTTAGGTGAACATATTGGGGCGCTATGTTTTGCCGTGAAAGCGTATAAATATTAAGTAAACGTAATTAAAAACTAAACTAATTAAAAACGAAATAAATAAAAAAACAATAAAACAAGACATAATAAACCGGTTAAGTGCGAGTCGGAGTCGCGCACCGAGGGTTCCGTACAAACCTGTAGGTATATAAGTAAAAGTTCACACGCGTTCATGAGGAAAGGGGTAGTAAGTTTAAAATAATTTTTATTATTTGATGTAATTAAAAATTTACGGTTTTCGCAATTTTCCCTTTAACAAATTAATAGCGAGGTGAGAGATTTCTTAAACTTTGATAGGGGCATATTTTTTATACTATCGGGTATTATATATAAATTTTCGAAGACACAAAAGTTTATCGTATCAAACGAACATACATTTTTACAAAAACGACGGGCTTCAAAAACCAATAATATTAGTCCTACAAACAGGCCTTATTTCGGTCATGGCAGCCAATCTCAACGGAGACTAGCCTTCGGCGCGGGAGATATTAAAGTGCACAAGTGTTTGCGCAGACACAGGTGCACTCTCATTCCTCATAGACGATGGGACGGCAATACGACAAGACCGGAGAGAGATCAGGCGCAGGACCAACGGAACTAAGTACAAAGTAATTAAATGCTAGTAGCACAAAAAAAGGTATAAATATCATCATCATCATTTCAGCCGATAGACGTCCACTGCTGCCTCTCCCAAGCACCGCCACTTCGACCCGTTCTGTGCTTCCCGTAACCAGCGGATTTTTGCGGCCTTCACTAGGTCATCACTCCACCTTGTGGGAGGCTTTCTAACGCTGCGTTTCCCTGTACGCGGTCGCGCGCCACTCCCGAACCTTTCGGCCCCATCGGTCATCTGTTCTGTGAGAAATGTGCCCTGCTCCCTGCCACTTAAGTATAGCAACTCTTCGGGCTATGTCGGTTACCTTGGTTCTCCTGGAAACCAAGTTCCAAGTGCTGTCCAGTTAGGTTGGTCCAACTTCGAGAAATAGGTCAATCGTCGAATCCGACTCGGCTGGGCAGCGTTCGGGAAGCCACGCAATATCTTCTCGTCCCACATACCTACCGCAGTGTCTCAAGACGAATGTCTTTGACCACTGCGTGTTGCCAGTGGTGGTCGCTCACAATGGGCTTATAAGATGGCTAAAAGTCACCCAAACGGCAATGGAGAGTCCTATGCTTGGAGTTTCAATAAGTGATGGAATCAGAAAGATATATAAATATATATATATTTCAAAAACAAAACCACAATCTCAAATTAAATATCAATATTTATGAGTGTTATGTTTTGTGATACCTTTTCTTTTTGTTTTGTAAAATGGTGTTAAATCGGAAAAGACCTAAAATCACGAAAAACTAAATTTAATAGCGTTGCAGGTTTGTCAGAGAATTAATGCTAGCATGTATACAATCAGTTCCTCACAATTTGAACTTTGTTGTTTATGTTTGCAAAATCGAGTCATGTTGCTTTTAGGTTAGATCGATTTTCTTGATTTGTGTTTTATGTTAGACTTAACAAGCACCTTTGACTGCGTTGGCTTAATGGGCCCATATACTGATAAATTCACTGTAATTACTTAATTAAATGTTCCTCACATTATTATAAAATAAAAGTACCAAGTAACACTCGTTATACCCAGAAACATAGAGAGTTTATTAGACGTGTGCCACAGACTACACTCATATCCATACACGGTAAAGTGGGATATTTAAATACATCCAACAAATACTCAATTAATAATTTGATTTAATGTCTTAATTCATATATAACATAGCTCAAAATGGCAATTAAGTCCATATTAACCATTAACCAGTTAAGACCATATGGTTTTAGCAAGTCCGGATTAGCTTCATATAGATTTTAAGTCATTCTTCATAATTCAATTAAGTATCACCTGAAATATAACATAACATCACGCCTCGTTTCGCTGAAAGGTTGGGCAGAGGATTACATCCACATTTGACCAGTTTTGTTAAGTATTAACTACTTATTTCTTTAAAAAATGTAAGATATGAAAGTAAAAAAAGCTTTAAGTAGCATAAATTATCATGGACATCCATAAAACTAAGTTTTACTAAATGAATTTTAATATTCGCAGCACTGAGGACCGTATTTGAAACCTATTTTGAATTCTAGGACGACTTGAATTTATAAATACACTTTTTAGGAAAGCTTATCTTGGCCAAATCAAAGTTAAGATTTTTTATAGACATAAGAATTAATCATGATCTGCTTAGCTTCTTGGGATTCCATTTTTGAATTTGGTCTTCTCTCTAAATGGCTAAGTTACTGAACACAGACAAGTTTAAAAGGATTTAGCAAGTCAGCCTCCTAATTAAGTACCTACCTACACATAGCTTCTTGGCAAGTTGGCACCGAAGTACTAACAGTACCCTAATTGCGTAATACACAATCAATCGGAATCTGAATCGTTTTGAAACAGATTGCTAATCCATTGCTGCATAAGTACGATAAAAAAATCTGCTCAACAATGTAAATAACGCAATGAATGTTGTTGAACTGTCAAAATCAAACAGATGAGTCGTAATCGTTTACGAAAATGAGTTCCGCAATTAGGCTGCAGTTCCGTGTCAGCAAAAAGTGAAGTTAACTGGTATATCGATACATTCTGCGGTTTAAAACTCAACTTTTTATAAACTTACGTACGTTTAAGAATTACCATTATAATTAAAGGTTAATATATTATAATATTGAATATTGAAAAAAAACCAGACAAACAAATCCGGCTGAACAGATTTAGTTTTTTCTATTTTTTAGCTAAGAAAACTCTCGATCAAGTCACCTTCCAAACAAAACAAAAAATAAGTATAGGTACAGCCGTTTGGGAGCTACGATGCCGCAGACAGATACACACGTTAAAGTTAACAACTGCTTTGGGATGTTTTAGTTGAAATAAATATCTACACTCATTTAGAGGTCGTGGCGTTGGTATTGAATATTACCTCTCTTTTTTACTTTCTGATAAGTGATAAAACGAGAAAGACAGAGAGAGAGAGAGAGAAGTACCTGAATAAGAACTCACTGTAATTGATTTTGTTTTATATGTAATATTTGAGACACTATACGTAGTTAATGCCAAATCTTGGATGTTTGGAGAATGGTGTGAGTCACCGGACTTACTCATCGGCGCCAGCACCCGCCGTCCCGCGTCCGTATACGTAAGACACAGTACAGTTTATTACTATTTTGTTTTACACCAAGTACATTTATTCAACATTATTTGCTTAGAACACCGAATAATCTGATTATATTGTGAATTTAGAGCAAATTTGCACATGTGCATATTCGCTTTTGTGCTACGATGGTGGGAAACGCCAACCTTCGAGTATCATCATCAATAATAAAAGAAATAACGAAGACTTTCTTTCTAATTTATTGCTGCAATGTGAAATAATAATATTATAATAGAGAGGAACGTTATACTTGAGTATAAAACCATCTAAGCGTTTTGGTTCAATGACATTAAAATTTTCTGAGGGGTACTGTCTTAATTCAGTACAGAAAAGGTTGGTTGGTTAACAGTCGCTTATTTACCTACTTCAACAAATTGTTTAATACAGAGGAATTGTGATTATTTTGTTATATACCCGCTCTTGACCCAAAATACACTCATTGGTAATAGATAAAACAGATTAAGTACAATATAACTACTTAAAACTCTTTATGTTAATTTTCTTTATGTATTTATGATTAAGAAAATAATATTCTGCAATAGTAACTTTGTTTAAGTATAAAGTCCCAATATCTTGAACATCCGGAGTTGTTTTATACAATTGAACAAACTTACCTATTGTCGGCAAATTATTTTCTTTTTTCCTTCAATCATTCGCTTACTTAGATTTAGTACAGGCATCGTTTTTATCCTATGTTACGATTATTATCTATTGATAAAATCATATCCATGGTTAAAAATCTTGATATTTTTTTAGTATTTGAATTATGAAAGGTCCTTTCGAATATTTTGTGCTGATAAGTTAATTATTGTATTATAAAACTGGTCTGTGAATATTTGCATTATGTTTCAAAACTAAAAGGTATGAATATGCACATGTTATGCTGGACAATTTACCTTGTGTGTGGAGCGAGTTCTGTTTGTGTCGCTGATGGAGCAGGGAAATGGAAGTAAACCACAATTTAGTTAAAAAAAACACTTTATATTCAACAGTTGCCGAGACCAGCTCAGACACTTATTTTTAAATAGCTGCGCCTGCGCATAAGTCGTAATTTTCACAATTAAAACAACTACTTAACACTAGAGGATAGTCACAGACTTGTCAACATTAAATACTTATGATCTAAACTAGTTACACTAGCGGCATCCTGCGGGCCGGTTCACAACCATCAATAAATAATAAATTAACTGCGAGTATTACTGGTCCGGGTACACTCACGAAATAAGTTATTGGAATGGAGTGGAATGCATAGGAACTTGTACAACCGCTCGCGGCGCGAGTCAACCGTCGGGCGACACTCATGACACTTCCGTGGCCGTTGTGGTCTCCTCGATGAGGCAGGTGCAGCCCACCGGCACCTTGATGGGCTGTGGCGCGTCCTGCCCCTTGAAGGTGACCTGCACCCAATCGTAGATCTCGACGCACTCCGTCACGAAGGCGTGGTGGTGCTGCCGGCAGCAGCCGTGCGAGATGTGGTGCTCGCTGCACAGCTTGTTGGGGCGCGCGGCGCACTTCAGGAACTTGATGCGCCGCGGTATCCGGTCCGGGTCGTCGTCGATTTTCACTTCAATGGGGCACATGGTCTTGTTGGCGACGTCGGACAGGACGAACTCCTTCTGTGGCCTGGCAAGCACGTATGCGGCGGCCGCGACCAGAACGTACGCAAGTATCAACAGAAATCTATCGTGAGACATGTTTGAGTTGTGAGGTGGTTTGGTAGCGAGTGGTAACGTGCGCTCTCGAAAAGGCCGAGTTGCGAATAGTAGGTGTTGTAGAAGACGTCGACTTATATCCCAGCCAAAGAACCACGTTCACCCTTCTCTGCGGTAGGTGCGCGCGTGCCGCCCGCGCGCCGCCCGCCCGCCGCCCGCGCCGCAGCTCAGTCACGTACCAACTGCCGCCGCGGGCGCGTCGCGCGCTCGCGGTGTCTTATCAACACGTGAACAAGTTTCCGCCGGTCGCTCCACTGCGATTAACTTTGATCAACACGCATCTGTTATGTTTTGCTAGAGTTTCTTGAACTGTGCTGTGAAGTGGATTGTTGAATGAACTATTTTGTTGGACTGCATCCCGTGTGGAGTGACGTGAGACTTTCAGGACTGGTACTGGGGGGGCCGGAATACTTCGGATTCGGAGTGTTGCTTTTATTTGGACATGAGTTGGTGTGACGAACAAGACCGTTAAAACCGGCTTTGACCTCATTTGCATTCTTCCAGGGGGTGATAGTACCTACAAGTTTTTGTTTCATGAATAAAGACAACTTTCACCGAGGACTTACATTATTTTTTTTGGGTAAGTAGCTCATTTTTTTAGCGATCTCAGAATAGCTCAACATAGTTCATTATAAAAGGTTGTGAACACTTTCAGCGCCTGAAAGGGTGCCAATGACTACGACTGAAATTTTATTTTCGTTATTGTAATGTTTAGTACAGACTTATCAAGTGATAATAAATGGTGCGCTTGAGTGATATGGTCGTGGTATCGTAGTGTTGTAGTGCAGTCGCTGCGACTACTAACCGCCTGCGTGCTTGCAAACGCGCGTGCGCCGGCGCCGGAGTTTCGCTGCCTGTGATTCGTCGCCGATCTCATGTAATTATATTATTCCCTGATTGGTTGTCTGTTAACCAATAGTTTGTTAAATATTAATCCATGTGCGACCTAACCAACGTGATCGCGTCCATATGCGGAGTCATACTCATTGTGTTACGTACCTGTGAAATGTATACCTATACATACAGGTACCGTCGGCTTTATGAACATTTGATTATGAATGAAATGTCATCAAGTCACAAGTCCATGAAAACTTTTTTTTGTCCATATTTTTTCCAAAAGTTAAAAGGAGAAACGAATTAAACTGTTGCACTTCAAATTCTGTTTATCATTTCGAAGAGCTTTTCGAATTATTTGTGAGAAAGTTAAAGTAAGATGAAAAGTTGAGAACCCCACATTTGTTATATTCAATGAACCCTCACAATCATTGATTTCGGTATAGTTTTAAGGTGTAATTTTCGTGTAAGGCTAATTAACGCAGCTTTCTGTCTAAACCAACTATGTAACGTACGTTTTACCAACAAGGCCACCATTTCCCGCGTAGCTGACGTCACGTTTACGTAAGCCGCACATCAAACGCACATGAATTGTATAATTTCCCATCACTCGTTGGCACAGGCAGGTACCTATGTATTTGAGTGGGTGTCAACTATTTACGCGTCACCTCCCTCTCTCTCTGTCTGCGACCGGAACTACCGTTGATCAGACATAGTCAGCACGCACGCCCACACTGTGTATGTAGTACCGTTGTTGCTCTTCTGTCACAGATCATCGCAATGTAAAGGCTAACAATGTTTCTGAACGTCATGCCTTCCAGAAATCTGTTAACTTAATTACCCGCTAATCGGTAACGGTAGTATAATCATTAGAAATGCAGACTAGATCCAGCTGCACGTGCTAATTTAAATTCTTACGTACACATCGTCTAATTCATACTTGATGTCATTACAATAATGTCAAAATGCAGACACGTGCAGACGTACCCCGACACCTGACACTTGCGATGCTATTTCATGATATGTTTGTTTCATTCATGTAATCTTCGTCACCTACCAAACACAAGTCCTAACTCGTCGTAGAAACTTCTTTGTAAATCGGTTTTGGGAACTTGTTTAGAGTAGCTATTTCAAGTTTATCCAGGTTCTTTGGAAAGTGTCCTAAGTACCGTAAGGACTCCCCATCCTTATATCACCGAGTCGTTCACGAGTAAAATACTATTTGGAATTTAAATGTATTTTTTTCTCTAGTCTACAATATATATCATGATAAATAGTGTGAGGCAAAAAAACAAGGACTACTCTCAAATAAATCAATGTTCAAACCGTCCTAAACTAAAAACGGTAGATTGTAGTACACAAACAGAACGTTGCAAGATGATAATAAAACTAGTACGAATACAGATGAGTTTATTCGCGGCTAACTTCTTAAGAGTACTTCATCAAAATGTAGCTGGTATCTTGAGTAAGCGTTATAATTTAGAAATACAATTATCTAACCTATATTTACAAAATACCGAGCCAGACGTTATTTGCTTGACCGAAACATTTATTGATAAGGGTAACGAGTGTTTTATTAAAGTGTCTGGTTATGATTTGGCAGTATCATATTGTAGACAATTAAAAAAAAAGCGTGGAGGTGTTGCAATTTTCACTAAACGTGGCTTGAATCACAAAGAATTGTCCTTCTTGAAGGAACACAGTCTTGATAAACACTTTGAATGTTGCGGCTTGGAATTACCTTCACATAACATGTTCATAATAACTTTATATAGAACGCCAAATTCAGATTTTTCTTCATTTATTATGAAACTCACTGCAGTACTTTTCTACATAAACAATAAATATAAAAAGAAAAAAATTATTATTTTAGGCGATTTAAATGTAAACACCTTAAATCAGATAATAAAACTAAAGATCTTCAGGATCTTGCCGCTAATTATAATTTAGTTTTTCATATTACTCATCCAACTCGGCAGAATACCTGCATCGATCATATCATAAGTATTATCCCACTTGCCAAAGGTGAGCTTTTGCACTGGGATATATCTGACCACAATTTGGCACAAATGTTAAGTATCCCTGTCAAACATAAAGAAACTCCTAAACAGTTTTTTATTTATAAAAGGGACTATAGTTTGGAAAATATCCTTAAATTCAAGGAATGTTTGTCTAAACTTTCCTTCTCAGAAGTTTATAGCCAAGTTAAGATTAACCCGGCTTAATATGAATCTTTTCAGGAATTGTTTCTGTTGTTTTATAAGTTATGTTTTCCTAAAGTTAGAAATAAAATGACGAACAAATGCAAGAAAACCAAATGGATAACTAAAGGACTAAGAATTAGCAGTAAACATAAACGCTCATTGCGTTTTATATATTATAGGAATAAGTCAGACCAATATACAGTAAATTACTCAGATGTTGTATCAATAGTTATATTAAAACATCAAATGACAACATACTGAGGTCTTCAAAAAATAAAAGTAAAGCGGCTTGGACACTTATAAAGCACGAATCAGAATGTACTAATAAATTATTATTGATAACGAAGTTAAACGTGGGTAATACAATGATAGACAGCCCAAAACAAATTGCAGACTCGTTTAATAACTACTGGATAGATTTAACAAATCAACAGAACGATAATGTAAGAGAAACGTGCAAAACTAAGACGTGCGATTGTCTGTTCCTTCGGCCATAGGGTTACAATGACATACAAAAATGTATACTCTCCCTAAACAACACAGGAGCAGTCGGGTATAATGAATAATGAGATTTCAACCAAAATTCTAAAGGCTTGCTCAGTATAAATAACTCCTGTGTTGACACACTTAATAAATTTGGCATTCTCAGAAGGCTGCTTCCCAGAGTTGTTAAAGTTTGTTGTTGTCAAGCCTCTTCATAAAAAAGGCGATATCTCGAAAACAGATAACTACAGACCTATTAGTCTCATACCAATAATTTCTAAAGTTTTTGAAAAAGCTATGCAACACCGTCTCTTAGAATTTATTGAAAAACATCAGATTCTTAAGAAAGAACAATACGAGTTTCAAAAAAGGAAATCGACCACTCTTGCGTGTTTCAATCTTGTGAAAAATATAATTGATGAAGTAGACATTGGAAATCGGGTATCTGTTATCTTCTTCGATATGTCGAAAGCTTTTGACTTTGTGACTCATAGAATCTTACTTTCGAAATTGGAACGATATGGTATTAGAGGTCCGGCCCTTAGCTGGCTTGAAACCTACCTACTGGGTAGAAAGCAATGTGTTGAGATTCCAAGTATGTCTGAGAATAAAGAACTTAAAGGAATTAGGTCTCTTTCAAAATGCAACAACTCGGGTGTACCACAAGGGAGCGTTTTGGGTCCCCCTTTATTCTTATTATATATTAATGATCTTCCTGAACACACTTCCAATACATGCACATTATTTGCGGATGACATTTCGATTATTGTGAAATCGCCAATTAATACTGACATAAATAATTACATAAATAATTAGAATTGACATTAATAATACAATTGAATCAACAATTTCTTGAGGTAACTCAACAGACGCAGATAAAGCCTTTAGGGCGCAAAAAAATGCATTCGAGCCATTTGTGGCATTCCACCATGGGAATCTTGTAAACCATTGTTTTTTAAATTAAAACTCCTTACATTACCCAGTATGTATATTTTAGAATGTGCGAAATTCGTCCGTCAGCACTTTGACCTGTTTAAAAAGGTTCAAGACCGTTGCCCTCGAAATGTTAGAGATCCGGATAGAATAGTTCTGCCTAGAGCACCAAGGACTTCTCTGTATAAAAAGAACTGAGTCCGCCGCTGTACAAAATGTGCGTGAAGTATAAATAAATAAATAAATAACTGTTATCATATGAGTGGACTTATATATAACAAATTACCAAAGAACTTTAAAGAGTTACCCAATTTTTTTTTTTTATAAAGTTAAAATTATGGCTGCTGGAAAAACGATTTTATACTATTAATGAATTTATAAATGAAAATAATTAATCTGTTTTAAAATAATGTGACGATTATTAATATTGAATGTATGTATGGAAAAATTTATCAATAACAAACTAGCATTTAAAGCATGCCATTGGACATAAATATTATATTAAATGTATTGATTATCGATAATGTTTTGCATGTCAAATGTCTGACTATGTATTAGGCAACTTAATAGCTAACTTTAAGACCAACACTGTACCAATTCCTATTGCAAATAAATGATTATGATTATTATGATATCGTCTGTCAGCTCTCTAAGCTGACTCTATTGTTTTTTTAATATTCTTAAAGCTAAGCAATGTTTGTCTCATAAATTACACCAAACTAGCGGAGGTTGCGTGCGAGCACAAGTAGTAGATCTCTAGAGTACCTATCCTCATCAACAAATCAACTTTAACGGTTCTTAAATAGGTTCATTGGTTAATTGACTTTGGCCTCTAAACTTAACTAGAAAAGAGAGGGAGCTTCTGGAAGTTTTGTAGTCCTTAATTAGGGTCTGCGATGTAACCCTTTGTTGTACACATTGTTTTATTTACAATGTGCTTTTACAAACCTTTAGGAAAGTAGCTCTGTTTTACAAATCATTTGACTAAAATAAGTTTTGCCTCAATGTTATATAATCGAGTAATATGGCATGATTTAACAAACAATAGGTAACATTGGTTGTCATGAACATGACTGTAAGTCACATGCGACTTTATTCTTTAGGTGCCAGCACCATAACACCATTTGTATTGTTATAGTAATTATTCTGTTAATTTATTGTACTTCGATGGTCCTAGTTTATCAATGGTGTGTACTTAACAATTAATCCAGTATTGAATTAATTCTTAAGTATCATTCTTCACATTAAATTAAATTCATATTCATATGAATTTGTATTATAGAATAATTCTTTATGCCTGGAGGCTTTTATTTATTTAGTGTTATGTTGTACAAGATAATGTTCTGTTATTGTATACGTTCAAGTATTTTTTTCTAACTGACAAGACAGCTGTGCTGCTGGGGAGTTTGTTGCGCCACTTCTTCTTCCCAGCTAAAGCACTAGGAAGTGGTGACGGGCGGGCGTTTTGAGGGACTGTCTTATGTAATTTTGACGTTCGAAAAGTGCTGACTCCCCGCCTAATTTGAATAAATGACTTTTGGTTTGAATTTGATTTGATTGGACCATCAATATTGAACGAATGAAAGCAAACCCGTCACCTTACCGCTACCCGCGCACGCGTCGCGAACTCGAGTGTTCGAGCGAGACAGCACCACGCACGTTACTCATGCAAATTAAATCATGCCACAAAGGCGAGGTCAGTGCATCTCTAATGATATCTTTTTTTCATCTGACCTAGTAACCGTCTAGGTCTAACTACTTGCATTGCTCCTAAGTCTGGATTCCTCTAGAGATGTCTAACTGTTTCTTATTCAGGTGCAGTCGACATGCCACACTCTTGTCACGCTCGTTTGTTTAATTGACATGTGACAAGCGAATCATATGTTTGTTCGCTGTTGTTTCACAACATAATCAGCGTGGTGTCCTCATGGCTAGTTAACTGATAACTTGTAGGAACTGAGTTTGACATATATCTACATAATAAACCTTGTTTTTATTAGTCCTTAATAAATTGGTTCGCTCTATTTCTATCGAGACACGTGCACCAAACCGCACGCGATACAAACTACAAAAGTTCTATGTTAGTGAGGCGTAGCGACTCGTAGCACGGCTACGCGGCACTGCTACGCAACCCGCTACGCTGCTACGAGAGGCACAGGGGAGACGGGAAAGACATTCACATTCTAGTATGAAATTATGACAGGTCTTTACTACATATAAGACTCGTGAAAATGTGCCAGTCATGATGCTCATTAATGACCACTAATTCACAATGTTTAGTAGAGTTTAGCGGAATAAAATATTGTTTAAAGAGATGTCTTCTAATAGAATAAGAAAATGATGGCGCCCAAGCCGGGGCTACCCGCGAACATCTATGAATATTTTGAGTGTAAAATTTAAAACTTATATAATATAATTATTATGACATTTTCAAGTAAATGTCATAATAATTATATTATTATTCAATTATTAAAACATTTTCATTATTCTTGCTATTTTATTAACATGACATCATTATTATTCATCGCTAGTTTTATTTTCCTTTATTTCGATTTTTATTGTATTTGATTATTATTAATGTATGTTCGGGAATGGGTGATAATTACCTGAAATAAATGAATTTATTATTTATATAAACGATTATTTTCAAAGAATAGAAGTATTTAATTTTAATTTTATAAAATGCATTGTAACCAAATTTTATTTATCAAAAAAAATATTACAATTTTTATGTCATTGCTAGCTACCCATATTCTTGCAAATAAATTTATAATTCATTCATCAGAATTTCACTGCCACGAAACTGACCCCTACTGCAAAATACATAGCACTGTGTGGCCTAAACCCGCACTTAAGTCACTCTGTTCTGTCTTAAGTAGTCCATTGTTACAACGTGCCAGTCAGCTAATTTGACACATTACTTTTAAATGGTCTTTCGCACTTAGTAATTCATAGCACACAAATGTCAAAAGAGGGGTAGGTTAGCATTAAAAAAAACAGTTTCATGCTGTAGAAAAACTGACAACGCAATTTCCGAAACGCTTACCCACTTCTAGATTTGGTTTTCAGCTTGTAATATGTTCTTGTTGTTCGTAGATAGCGTTATTTTTTTAGTGTTAACACTTTGATTTTAATATGAATACCTCAGAAAAAGAATTACATGAAAATGAGAGTGATGACACTGTCCCAGAAGCAATAAGAGAAATTGCCAATAACTTAACATTGATTTGTTGCCTAATAAATCTAATATATTGTATACAAACAACACATTTCATCATTCATTCATCACCATTCGATAATTTTATTTCAATCGATTAAAAAGATGGCCGGTAAACCTGCACGAGCTGTAAAATAGTATACGATACTCGGGCCTTAAGTAAGTCTAGTGAGAGGCTTACAAAAGCTATAGCGCGGTCACTGTCACACTGCATAGAAAAGAAAGAGTAGCGCGATGACACAACGCTGGTAATTTATTGCAAAAATGTAGCAAATTTTACAAAAAATCTATATCCACTGTATAGATTTATAACTAAAACAATATTGATTAAAAAAATAAAACACTGTTACGTTAAAATAGGTAACATACCTTTTTGACTGTAGAATAATCGGATAAAAAACAGAATTATAGAATGTATATATTATACTAATAATCGTAAAAAAAAGTTATGAGGTATCTTCGTGTTATATTTTCTATCGTATCTAATTAGTTGTATTATATTTTCAACACACTATCTAACTAGCATATATCCTGCAGAATATCATATATTTTTCTGATTTTGTTTACTGCAGTGGATCATATACTTTTATGAATTCTAAAACTTGCGTTGAGGTCCAGTAGTCCCCTTAATGCAAGGCGTTAAGCGCCCGAGCGTACGCCGTGCAATGAACTACTTAAGACACACGTATCGTAATGTATTATGTTTCTTGTGAACTGTACTTAGACAAAACAATGTATTAATCTGATTGAATTTTGTAAAATAGTAGATAAAATTATTTCTAAAATGGAAAGAGAGATAATAAAAATTAAAATAAAAAATTTGTAAATATTTGGTTGAGGGCAGATGAACATTTGTGTTGTGTCATACGAGTGAGTGTTCCAGAACGCATGCTGCAATAGACTACGTTCATCATGAGCGACCTTTGATTGTTCATTTCTGCAGTATGTTTTGCCCCACTATACTATACTATCGAACTGATCTGTACTTCTCGCTACGTCGCGCGACGGATTGACGTACGACTGTGGTTGGAAGGTGAGTAGGGGAGCGTTCCCATGACGCCACGCGGCACGCCCGCGGCTCGTGCTCGACATTAAGCGATAAATATATTACACGCGGTAAAAATCAGAGCACAAAGTAAACAAAGTATGACGCGTGACAATTACTGGAAGTACTCGCACTGTGATGGCCGTGACAATTACTGGAAATACTCGCACTGTGATGGCCGTGACAATTACTGGAAGTACTCGCACTGTGATGGCCGTGACAATTACTGGAAGTACTCGCACTGTGATGGCCGTGACAATTACTGGAAGTACTCGCACTGTGATGGCCGTGACAATTACTGGAAGTACTCGCACTGTGATGGCCGTGACAATTACTGGAAGTACTCGCACTGTGATGGCCGTGACAATTACTGGAAGTACTCGCACTGTGATGGCCGTGACAATTACTGGAAGTACTCGCACTGTGATGGCCGTGACAATTACTGGAAGTACTCGCACTGTGATGGCCGTGACAATTACTGGAAGTACTCGCACTGTGATGGCCGTGACAATTACTGGAAGTACTCGCACTGTGATGGCCGTGACAATTACTGGAAGTACTCGCACTGTGATGGCCGTGACAATTACTGGAAGTACTCGCACTGTGATGGCCGTGACAATTACTGGAAGTACTCGCACTGTGATGGCCGGCTTGAATAACACTTCGGAAACTTTACTATACATGTATTATATGAATGGAATATCTTATTCCAAACTTTCCTGTTGTAATCGAAATCAATTAATTAATGTTATTGCAATTGGTTTACCTTATTTATGTTCCATTAACGCCGGAATGTCCTCGGGAATACTGTCGATATTTTATTCAACTACGTACCTAATAGCTAATAGCGGGCAGGACAGCGTAATAAACATCTGTGAGTTTTGACGCGAAACGACATATAGTTTCATGGCTGTTGACACGTAGATAACACTTTGGATAATGACTTCTGCGTGTGACCACTTCCAACGAACGCAGGGCACGCAACGTATTAAACGGATTTGCCGATGAAACGCGTCCTCTGTATCCCGATATTATCTCTTCTTTCCAAATTTGAATTTTGTCGATGTTTCTGATTTATTCAGTTATTATTCATATCTTTCTACTAATAAAGTTCAAAGTGAGACATCCATTTTGCAATGTGTTTGACGGTTCTTACCTCAATAAATAAAAAAAAACAACCTGAAGTAGTGAGCGAGGCACGCGTTGAACGAAGGCGATCGCGTAGCGCGGGGCGGCCATAGCAAACATTGTGTTTTCTGTACAAACTGATTCAATGTTAAATTTGCCGCCCCGCGCTACGCGACGGAGCGCGGTGCAGTGTGATAATCGCCTTATCCATGTGATGTCCCCATGTGTGCGGGCGGCACCGCCAGTGGACACAGTGCTATATGAAACCATACAAAGCAAACCAAAATCTGTTGCGGACGGCCCGGACCAGTGGACGTTCAGTTTATTGTGACGTATCGCTGACCTGTGGGAAACGACAATGTGCCAACAAGTAGTGAATATGAATGAGAAGTACTTGTCTAATGTATCCTCACTCACGTTTTGGTGTTGGCTAGTGGTGTGGAGTACGATTGTTTCTTAGTATTATATTACATTATCGGCTCTCGTAATCGTGAGTCGATGGCGCAGTCCTGCGCACCAGCACCAATCCGTACGACGGTGATGCTCGCAGCCATGTCAGATTGAAATTAAAAGATTTTTTTGTAAAAATATGGAGGTCCGTGTTTTCTAAGATAGTGAAATTGAAAATGGAAGCAATGAATAGGTCCACGGTATATATTTTGTTCTGCCGTTTGGCTTGTCGACTTCCACCATAGTTTCTATCCGCTGCATGCAGAGCATTGGCGCCTCCGCACAGAAAGAATGAACATTTATTTTTCTCATTGTTTGTCTTATTTGTTTTTAGTATATTTGTGTATTAATGTAGGTACTAGCTGCTCCCCGCGGTTTCACCCGCATAAATCTTGATTCCTTGGGAGTATCGGGATAAAAAAAGTTATAAACTATCTGTGTGCCAAATTTCATCAAAATCCGTTCATTGGTTTTTGCGTGAAAGAGTAACAAACATCCATCCATACTCACAAACTTTTCTTTTATGATAAAAGTATAAAGTAGGATATTTATAGTTGATAGGTTTAGGCGTATCCTTAATATAAAAAAAAAACATTAATTCAAAAAAACTTCATTATGAATTACACCTACCACAGATTGTCTCTGCATCATCCAATGGGCGACTGGTACAAAATACCAATGGCATTAAGTCCGCCTTTGTAGATTCGTGTGCTTAAAGTATTAAATAAATAAATGTTAAAATTAATGATTAATTTAATCAGTAGCCACAATACTGATTAAATTAATCTTTAAACGTTAGTTCACAGCTCTAACTATCTTATATAGAACAACAACAACAATGCTAGGAAACACTGACTCGTTGGAGTCTTATTGTGTTTTATATTAGAATATAATAGATACAGACTAGGTAATCCCCGCGATTTAATAGCGAGGTGTTTACTGGCGAGCCTAATTGAACGTTAGATAACTGCTACGTGTAGCGGACATTTATAATTATCACAAATAACTAAAGAATCATCTCGCAATTAAGTAGGTATGTGTTTTCTGAGGGATTTACTGGCGGCTATTTTTAAAACCTGTTATGTTATTATTTTAATCTCTTGACCTATATACTTCGCCCGTGAGAATAAACTACTGCAACAATCCATTTATTCAATCACTAATGCTTAATTATTAACATTTTACAGAAGAGTGAATGCTGCCTTACCCTGCGCGAACCCCGGGGAGGTTGCGAGTACACAGGGCGCCGACAACGAGACTCTTGGCGCCGTCACCGTACTCTCCAGTGACACCGTTTCATGACCTCATATTACCTACAACTCAGTGGCGTCCAGTAGTACCTATTCTCATGGAGTTGGTAACTAAACTCATTCCTACAAACTTTTTATTCATTGTCTATCTAATTCTTGTCGCCTGTTCTGCATAACTAGATAAATGTGTTTTTCTGAAATAATTATGTAGATATGTAATAAAAATGTCATGTTTAAGCCATAAGATATTATTACTTTAATTACTACAGGTTTTGTTATTGAAGTATTTTAAATAGTACTTATGACAAAAACAATGACAGGTACCTACAATATTAATTTATGAAAGTGTGGTATTACAGTAATTTGAGATTAATTTCAGCAAAAAAATTATCAAAATGAATGTAATGTTAGAGTAATTTAATGTAAATAAGATGTATTGATCACATTTTGCTCATTAAGCATATTGTGGAATTGCTTTTTTTTATACAGGGTCAAATGAAATAACTAAGCGAAACTCCGCAAATGTGATATGTTTCAAGTGAAGTCTCGACCCCTCAACTGGGACATCCTGTATGACAGGTTTCGAGGATTTTTTTATGTTTTGGTATCGAACCGATCACGACTGCGTAGTTTCGCTGGCTACTTTAATCTGACCTTGTAGACTCGGTATTTTTGTAATCATCTTCTTTCCATTTTTCCAATATTCATTATTTCTTACCAATATTTATGAGAATATATTTCATTAATAAAACACGTTTTCCCTGTTATTAAAACAAGTCTGTAGTAATACATATTGAATGGAATGTGACATAATTTATGCAAACAAATATGCCGTGATTGATTTTCCTTCTAGAGTTAAGTTCAGTATTCCCCGTTGTGCTGCCCCCATGGGGCGGTGAATAGTGAATCATTCGCTGAAATTCCCACGACCTTCTGTAAGGTATTTTAGTGAAAGTTTAAATTAAGTAAGTTTAATAAGAAAAACTATAATGAAATCATGTTGAGGTATTTAATTATGAGCTGTGCTAGTTTTAGTCAATATTTTCTTAAGCCGTATGTGAACATGTTATTCTTACTAGTCTAAGTCAAACACGCACCTACTTAATGTATTTTTTCAATCATGTTAAAAATGAATTTTTGTTCTGTTTGATTTATTCAATATTTTGTGTACTTAGAAATGTGACTTATTATTTTTTCAATATTTTGTGTACCTAAATATGTGAATTAATGTTTTTGCGTGTAATGTTTGTAGACAGTTTGACAATAAATGGCATTGATTTTGATTATTTTCATATTTTATTGCATTCTGAAGTATTTTGCGTATAAACTTCAATCAACTAAAAGCCGGTCAAAAACTGCCAGTCAGGTGTCCGACGCCGATAGAGCGACAAGTTACAACGCAACATAACAACAACACACAACACACACATACAACATGACACACATTATTACAACATGAAACTTTTTGGCGCAGCCGTGAGGCACACACTATTGTTGTTGTTATATTTTATTTTGTCATATGTATTTAGTGTTTCAGGAACTGTGGCCAAATAAAATATTTTTCTTTCTTTCTTACCACTAAATACTTTATTGCATTCCATATGTATTACATAGATGGTATAAACGAAATAAGAGATCAATATGGACCCTGTCGGGCACAGCAAAATTTAGGAGAGAGGAAGAGGGCTAAGTACCACATTAGCCTGTCGCATCTCGCATGTGAATCTAATGACATCATGAACAGAGACATCATTGTTCACACACTACACATACTGGTGGGTACATCTGATAGGAAGGGCTGTTTGCTGAAGAGTTTGTTGCGCCACTTCTTCATCCCAGCTAAAGCACTAGGAAGTGGTGAAGGGTGGGCGTTTTGGGGGACTGCCAATTCATTTAGACGTTCAAACAGTGCTGATTTTCTGCCTAATTTGAATAAGTGACTTTTGATTTTTAAAGGAAGGATTTAAGCAATCCTATATTATGCAAGTCGGTAGGCACATTAAGGCCCACGGGTACACGGAACGGTTTTTTACGCTACGGTTTCGAAGAGCAACCGTGTGAGCTTGTAAATGCGGATACGGCGACAGTAGTGCCGCCGTGTCGTCAACAAGCTTTCATAGTGATCAATTAATACTGACGACCGAGCCTACGCACGGCGAAACGGTCGTTTTTCATAGCAAGAAAAACGTGTACCTACGATACAAACTGCCTTAACCAGGTGCATAGACACACGAGTGAACACGCGTATTTATGGCTACCTTTCTTCGCCCATGTCTTGTGTCACCCTAAATTCGCGAACTTTGAGAGCAACGGATGGGCAAAAGAGTTTATCGAGTTTAATCTTGCTCGTCTGGCTCGCCAACGTGACGCTTTAGATGCAGGATTGACTCTGTTCAATATAAGATGAAGATGTTGTATTTTACAAATAAGGAACCTTAAAGCTATTTTTACATACTTATAACACTGAATTAAAATCGATCGTGATTAATAATCAATAATCAAATAAGTAACCAACTTCCAACCTCTTTCATGCCAAAACTAAAATAAACATTTGGAATATCATCATAAAATTTATATTATAAAGTATGGGTAGCTTCACTCCTTTGTACAAGTTACCTACCTATCATCTTATGTGGGTATGTTTATTTACATACTAAGCTAATTTGTCACAGGCATCGATAGGTCCGTCCTCATCACTACACTGGCTGCTGCAGTTCGACGACGGCGGCGACACGGCGACAACGATGTCGATGGAAACCAACTATTTGGGTGGGCCAAACTGTTTGATAGTGTAGTCAATAATTTTAAGTGAAATCAATTTGGTAATACAATCGTTGAAGCCTCTTACATTTTTGGATCTACAATATCAATAGACGAATATATATGATTCCATATTTTCCACGTTTACTTGTATGAAAATTGAAATAAAGAAAAAAGGAATAGAGAGAAAATTGTGAGTGTACAAAACAAGCAAAATAATATGTTGGTGTAGGTCGACGCGCGTGAGTGCACCGTCCGGCGCACGCGCAGCCTTGACAGCGAGTGTGTACCGTTATCTTGTGATTCAGAGTCCTCGCGTGCCGATGCTATTACCAACAAAAAACTTTTTGACTTTTTGTCTGCGAACACCTTTAATGTAAAAACCCACTACATAATAGTGAGTCAAAACATGCTGAGAATTTCTTTTTTGCACGTATTTTTTCATTCATGAGTTCTCATGTGATGTATACGAAAGAACTAGCCGTACGTACTTAACGTACCTAACAAAACGTTCGCCTTATTGATCGTTGAACATCAGCTGACTGACTATTTAGTTACTTATAAACTATGCGCCATCTTATGAACCTCTACTTTCCAGACATGTCTGGTGACATCGAAAACGATGAAAGTGAAGTGGGGCTAGTGGATGTGTACTAGGCTTGACATTCTTCATGCTGAGGAAAAACAAAAGTTGTAGCTTACGATTCCCGCGTCGAGCTTGTGACGTAGTTTGAAGCCAGTCATACGTCATACTTGTAATAATTATGATACATCACCAACTAGTTCGGACCTAAGATTAGATCACACACATTAGATATATATAAGCACGGGTGGAACGTGACCGCAGCGGTATCATCGCGTGCCAGTGATTACATTGGCAGGTGATTGTACGCGCGCCGCTCGTATTACACAACGTACCGCGGCGCTCTGACTCACGATGCAGTATACACGCTTCAACCATCGACAGGGTACAAATGTGTTGCAATACTTATATGCCCCGATTTTTTTGTAGCTTAACTGATTCATCGTCGTGTGGGAATTTCTAAAGAATAATACAGGATAGTGACTTAGGTTTTTTTTTTCGGCAAATACTTTTCCCACTAAATAAGAATACGTAACTCTTCCGCTTTAGAATGAGATGATGATAAGGGCCGATTTTTCAATCCTCAGTTAAGTCGTCGAATAACTAACTAGAGTATAAAATTATCTGGCTGTTTATCAGACGAATAAATATTTTCAATTTTTCAATCGCATATTAACAAGAGAATAGCTATCCCTGGTCTATGCTAGCGAACTTCACACTGTCTATGTGCAAGCGAGATGCATAGATACAGTATTCAACGTGTTAGACGAGAATAGCAACAAAACGTGTAAATCTCCAATTGTTACATAAAAATGCCGCCAGATGCATAGAATCACAGGGTGAGCAGTAGTTGTTTGCATTTGTGGGCACACACAACTATTCCTGGAACAATATAAATAATGAAGATGTAGGTTATGCTAATTTCATTATTGTAGGTAAAGACGGGGTGCCTAGAAATAATGTTTAACAAAGATTACTGTCCTTTCTTTTTCCTGTTAAGTTTTTTCTTCAATCAATGAAAGGCTATGGTATCTTTTTAAAGCAAAATCTTCTCAAAAATTCATTGTCGTCCCATGTGTTAAAATTATAAGGCCTCTCTTGTAAAACACGGTTTTTTCTCTCAGGTGGGTTTAAATAATTAATAATTTCATGTTCTTCTTCGAGTCCTAATCCTAAGTCGTCAATTTTTCAATCCTCAGTCAAATAGCTATCTAGAGTATAAAATTATCTGGCTGTTTATCAGGCCAATAAATATTTTCAATTTTTCAATCGTTTATTAACTAGAGAATAGCTATCTGTGGTCTATGCTAGCGAACTTCACACTGTCCATGTGCAAGCGAGATGCACAGATACGGTATTCAACGTGTTAGACGAGAATAGCAACAAAACGTGTAAATCTCCAATTGTTACATAAAAAATGCTGCCAGATGTATTGTATAGAATCGCAGGGTGAGTACCTAGTAGTTTTTACATCGGTGGCACACACAACTATTCCTGGAACTATACAAATAATGAAGATGTCTGTTATGCTAATTTCATTATTGTAAGTAAAGATGGGGTGCCTCTAAATAATTCTTAACAAAGATTAATTATCTTTCTGTTTCCTGTTTAGTTTTTTCCCAAACAATTAAATCAAGTAGGCTATAGTATCTTTTTTCAAGCAAAATCTTTTCCAAAATTCATTTTCGTCCTATGTGTGGAATTTATCAGGCAATTCTCGGTTTTTCTCCCTCAGATGGGTTTAAATAATTAACGATTTCATGTTCTTCTTCGATTTCTAAGTCGTCAATTGTTTCAAACACATCAGTTTTAACAAATTACTGGACTAATGTAGCTTTACCATAAACACAAAACGAATGAAACAGTCAAATATAACCTAAAACGTCATACATAACGGAGGAATAAAACCCTAACTGGCTCTCAAAGAAGCAGATAACTTTATTCCTCCGTTAGAGACTTTATTTGACCGTTAACTACTATCTGACCATTGAAAAACTGAGAATCTTGCTATCTTTTGGAATAAAAGCTATCTGGTTGTTTATCTGAGGATTGAAAAATCGGCCCTTAGCAAATTACGCGACCTTTGTCGATTTATCAAAAACACAAAACGAATTAAACAGTCACATAACCTAAAACGTCATACATAACGGAAGAATAAAACCCTAACTGAGAATCTTGCAATCTATGGAATAGTCTATCTGGTTGTTTATCTGAGGATTGAAAAATCGGCCCTTAATCGTTAATTTAATTCAATATTATAAAACTGTGACGTAGCGGCGGCGGCGTAGGAAGTTAGCCGTAGGCCGTCGTTCTGCGTAGCCCGAGGGAAGCTACACGCGCTACGACTGCTACGAACTATTTACGAGCAATTACATTTTAACGCTCCTCGCTGCAACATTTAAAATAAATATTGTATCCTTTCTTATAAAATACGTCAAAAATAGAATTATAATGATAATTGCTGACACAGCTTTTTGAACTCTCATAAAAAATGGTTTGCACTCTTTTACATCCAATTCTGAAAGTAAACTCAGCAGAAAGACTGCGCTTGCTGTGCGGCGTGGTGCGCGGTGCAGTGCGGTGCCGCGCCGGGGCAGCCCCGCGCATGCGCCATCATCGCGTGCCCGCACTCACTCAGCAGTTAAGTATGCATACATTATTATTATTTATGGTCTTATTTTGTCCTCGACGACTTATCTTGTGGCTGCTCTACGTCAGTATTTATCTAAATTGAACTCACCGCTAAGTATTACCTGGCTTATTAAAATAGATCTCAGCGAAACACTTTCATTAGCGACAGTTAAATATCTTACCATTTTACTATATATTTGTAGTTATAATTTCGATTTTCGAGTTTGGGATGTCATTGTTTGAGTTTATTTGACAAATAAAACAATATTAACACACTTAAACAGATAAAGCGATGTGAATCCCCGAGCTCTGTAATATGTAACAAGAGTCAATGCGATCAAACAAGTTTGTCTAGCTGACTAAATGCGTCTTGTTAACGAATAAACATAAATAAATATTTAAGTAGGTGCAAACAATATTGTAAATTGGTTGAATAGTTTAAGATATGTAATATGATGACATAAATTGATTTGGTCGTAACGTTGACCTCCGAAGGGCGCAACACGAGCCGCGGTGAATGCCCGACCACACGGCCATTAGGGACGAGCGCACGGCGCGGCGCTCGCGCACCAGACGCGCGCTGCGGGCGTGTGCGACTGCGTACTATTGGGAAATACGCGGCTTTTACAGCTCAGCCATTAGCGGCGCGTGCGCGCGGTAAACCTCTCGCGAGTAACCACTATCTTCAGGGTTTACCTACAATTATCAAACTGATAAGGTAATCCAAACATAATTTGTTTTTACGAAAAGTTTGTGGTTCTTTGTAATTTACGAGCAGATTTCGAGGTTAGGTCAAAAGTGTTGTTACTGCGGTTTAGATTACATATAGTTATGATGAATGGTGTAGTAGAACGTCACGGTGAGAAGTGCTTACGCAGACGAGAGCCACGCGTGGTCGGCGACCGCGCAGCCTGGCACGGGCCAGCGGCGCGGCGGCAGCGGTGGCGGCCGCAGGAAACGACTCGTGAGTCAGTATCGGACGTCGGAATCTCCACATTCAAAAACGACAAGTACTTACGTATCGAGCCGGGCGATAAAAAACCAGAGCGTGCGTGTGAACTACGAGTAAACAAGCGGCAACCGCTCACAAACTCTTTTATTGTATCTGCTATTGGCTTTTGGCCAAATCTGTTTATCAGGACTCAGTTCTCCAAAAATCTTTTTATAATTTGTTGTCTAACAAAAGATTACAATAGCCATGAGCAATTTAGAAATTTTATTTTATTTTATTGGGGAAAATAAACGGTTACACATTAAAATGTATAGTATAGAACTTAAAACTAAAATGGGAGCATAAATGTATAACCAACAACATTTTCCACATAATACAAAAAAGTTAAATAAACACGAACGGCATACGATATGAATACATTGGATGCACAGTATGGTTAAATAAAAATATAAAAAAGATATAATAAAAATATAAGAAGATATACCTAATAGAATATTGAAAATAGAAATTATGATTTAGGGTTTTATGTACTTAATTCTGCTATAATTTTAAGTACAATGCTTCTAAATTTTCCGGCGGAAACAGCAAAGAATTCTATATCCCGAAAAACCTTATTGAATTGAGTTGTAAGACGACGCACTGTGGGCTGGATTCCGGCTTTCATAGACTTATAATCTTAATGTTTCAAGTGACGATTTTTATGCTTGAATATGATTAGAAAGACCAACTACATGCCTAAATATATCATGATTATGGAATAATATAGAAAACAGCAGTAACAGAATTTTTTTTGTGAAAAATTTGTATTGGTTGGTTAGAAAAATCATCATATCTCCGCTCTCGCACAATTGGCCGTTATTCTTTTTCAGGGGATTAATCCATATATTATTTGGAATTTTTTGACATACGCCATGACACGGCCAAATGTGCGAGTTTTTTTTTTTAAATTGACAAAGATTATTTTGATTTTCAAAATTAATTTTGTATTAATAATATAAAATTTACGTCTATAGGCATTGCCTAAATGATTTATCAGACCACAAATTTCAATTACCACGTCAAGAAATGGTAATTATCTTAAAAATATTACTTATAAATAAAACAATAATGACTAACTTTTCTAATAACTCCGTAACTATTACTACAATGACTGATAATCACGACGAAAAACGTTAGAAATAAAATAATTGTTAAGTATGTCATTAATAGGTTTGAAATTTATACGTTACACGTAAGAAATTAAATAAAAATAGTATATACAAAACAAAAATGGTAATAATTCACCGAAACCAACAGAAAAAAGAAAGGAGTTCCATAATATTATAGAAAGGTATCTATTCTGCATCAGTGTTATCGGAGTCCGACTCCGACTCAGAATCAGAGTCCGATTCAGAGTCTGAGTTTAGCTGGGAAACATCTACAAAATCGAACTCAGTTTCTTGAAGTTTTAATAAAGTTTTTGTATCCTCAATGAAAGGTTTCTTTTGCTTAAAGTCCAAAGTGGGTCTTGTTGATGATATGGATCCGACGAATGAAGAAGGAAATTAAAAATATCCACATTGGAACTCACTCTGCTCTTCTTCAGGGAATTGTGTTCCCTGAATCTACGGAAGTCCTTGTTCCGGGCTTTCGATGCCTCTTCAGAAAGACTCCCGATTGGTACGATTAAGTTACAAGCAATAATATCAGCTTCATGAAGAAGCACTCTATGTACTGGTGCCGACATGTAGAACCAATTATATAATGCCACGTATCTTTCAGCAGTTTTGTAACATAATCAACATTTACTTGCTCTCCAGAAGTTAGTGCCTGTAAGATGACAGCAAATCTACGGATCAGCTCTGCATCCAAACCTGTGATGGCAGCAGTTTTCTCTGGATCTTTAAAGAATCTTCTTGCGGTATTTCCGTCGTTGGTAGTACCATAGCCTTGCTTCACAACATCAATAAGTAGTCCGAGTTCGGTTTTAAAGCAATTTTGAATAATTTTCTTCCTTGCGTCCCTTGCATCATTGTCAGCTTATTCTTTTATTGCCCATTTCTTGATATCTAGCCGGTACGAAATGTGCAAGAGGCATTCCATGATATTTATACGAGCATGCAGTGACGAGATTCCGAACTTCATCATGTCTGCTGATGTCGTCTTTCTTCTCATAGCTACCAAATTGTTTAGCTCAGACGGTTTAGCTAAACAAATGTAACAAGCTGCGTTCGATCTAGCTTCTGAAAGGTAAGTGCATATCTTGGCATCGATCATGGTCATAAGAAGATTATGATTGATCGTATTGCTGTTGCACTTTGTTGGTCGAAGAGCGGATATTTCTTCTTTCATTTGTCTTTCTTCTTCCTTCACGATTGCCTCACTTTCTTTTACATATGTAAACTGCACCGGACGACAAAATGCTGCTGAACAAGGTTTCGGATTTTCCCAAACGGTCTTCCCCTCACATGAGATTTTCAAAGGTGCTAGTGAAGTCATGAAAATACTGGAGTCATCTTGGGCAGAATCCAATTTTTGCTTATACCTACTCTGGCTGTATGCTCCGTCAAAACCCCATTTGGATATTAAAACCATTTCTTTCCCTTTTAAGTCATCGTAGGGATTTTAGTATTCTGTTTGCTGTGATATCAAGTAAAGCTTGCAAAGTAATTCTGGCGGATGAATCTGTTATTGTGATAAAGGTACCTTGTTGACGTGTGACATACTTAACAATTATTTAATTTCTTACCTCTTTCGTCGTAATTATCAGTAATTGTTGTAATAGTTACGGAGTTATTAGAAAAGTTAGTCATTATTGTTTTATTTATAAGTAATATTTTAAAGTTAATTACCATTTCTTGACGCGGTAATTGAAATCTGTGGTCTGATAAATCATTTAGGCAATGCCTATAGACGTAAAGTTTATATTATTAATACAAAATTAATTTTGAAAATCAAAATTAACTATGTTAATTTAAAAAAAAAACTCGCTCCTTTGGCCGTATCATGGCGTATGTCAAAAAATTCCAAATAATATAGGGATTAATCCCCTGAAAAATAATAACGGCCAATTGTGCGAGAGCGGAGATATGATGATTTTTCTTACCAACTCCATACAAATTTTTCAAAAAAAAAAAAAAATTGTGCTGTTTCCTATATTATTCCATAATCATGATATATTTAGGCATGTAGTTGGTCTTTCAAATCATATTCAAGCATAAAAGTCGACACTTGAAACATTAAGATTATAAGTCTATGAAAGACGGAATCCAGCCCACAGTGCGTCGTAGGGGTACTCGCGATCCTGCGTTTGATCGACAGGAGGTTACAGCAAAAAGCGGTCGCACGCGCACACCTCGACATATAGTAGTTCTGGGTACTACATAACTTATTCTATTGCTTTTGTCTATACAATCATATGAGTTGTTACATAAATCAAACAAAAACATCGATTCCAACATTATACGTCTAGATTTAAGGTTTTGAAGCTTATAGTAATTCAGCAAGTCGGTGTAAGATGCATACGTACGAAAACAACGGAAATGCATAGTCTTTAAAAATGCATTTTTCTTTAGAAATGACACAGATATCGTCAATTATTGGCCCGGCGCGGTCGAGTTCCAGTCAAGCAGCAATTGAGAATAAAATACCAAGAAAAAAAACATCGACCGTTTAACATAGGGCAGATCGAGCCGGCTATATACTGAATGCTGATCGACTCCTTAATCTCTACCAGGCTAAAGCAAAACAAAAATGATAAAGTTAATACAGATAGTATGAGTAGGTACTTCACCAGTCTGATATTGTACAGACACAATTGATCTGCCAGCGCAGCCATACAAGTGGATGACAAACTAGACGACTGTTCAGTGACTAACCTCGTACAAGAGGGAGGAGGTACCTGTTGGGACTACTTGGAGCTGCGACACAGCTAGCTGCTGAGCGAGACAAATTAAAGAGGCTACGACCGAGCGTCCGCCAAAATTAATATTTACTAATATGTAAGTTTTGGCAGAGGTCGCACTGTACGTAGTTATAAATGGCATACAAAAAGTAATTACATTTAAATATTGATCAAGTGTGCAGTGAGGTAGTGGTTAAGTTGTTAACGAAAAAAAGTAGGAAACTATAATATGCTCAGAGCGAACTGTGAAAGCCTTGTTCGATAGTATATTGCGTGATTTAGCCTTATAAGTCAATAAACTAACACAGTTTGTTTTAGTCTCCACTCCGTTTGTGGCCAGACCCGAGGAGCGAACAAAGTTGCATGATGTCTAGCATTCACCACACGCTTTCTGTGATTCGAAGACAACTTGTACTCAGTTCCTGGTACCTATGTAGCTCTCCGGCCTGTCCGACGAGTTCGCGATCTTGTACTGAATGAAATCTGTGTAGTTAATAACGTTTTGCGGTTGTTTGTTAACCGCATCAACCGCAGAGGTGCCACCTTGGTTGGGCTACCTATCCGTTAACCGAGTGAAACTACTTACACCCAACAGTTGATGACGATAATCACACTACATCCGGGACGTTACGTACTACATTTCACTGATGAATACGCTCACTTACGTCTTACTTAAAAAAGGGATATATTAACAACGCTGTTGCTTCGAGCAATAATCTGCAGGAATTGTAGAGCACAGCTGCTACTCTGCAGTTCGAGTACGAATGCCCTACGTGGAATGTGGAACACGTCAACGATAAATGTGAACAACTGCTGCTACGATCTGCTGCTCCATTTTTGCTTCGAGCAACCCCCCCTAACCCCACGCAAAACCCCCCTACGACAAATATAAGCCACTACCACTGCTTCGATGAACGTGGACATCTGCTGCTACGATGTGCTATTACAATAGCTATCGCAAAAAGTCTGAAATACTCTGTATTGGTTTATTACACCTTACGCCACCTGTACACCGCGCACCTTATGCATTTTTTAATAGTATAGTAGTTTATTTTTTTTACCACAGATACAAAATAAGCAAATTTAATATAAAAACGTTGGTCTAGTGGTCGCAATCGCTACTGCTGAGCATGAGGACCTGGGTTCGATTCCCAGGTCGGGCAAAGTGTTATTGGGTTTTTCTATCTGGAATTTCTCAGTAGCAGCCCGGAGTCTGGATTTGTGCTCGGTTGTTGGCAATAGGCTCGCCCCCTATTACATGGGACTTAAGCATAACTGGCGAAATGTGGGTGTACAGGTACACCTCTGCCCAACCCTTCGGGGAAACAAGGCATGATGTTATGTTATATTATGTGTGTAATGTAAAATAAAATAAAACCTTTAGAAATAGTAGTGAGATTCATCTCAGCTTACCCCACTCACATTTTCGGTCGTCGCTTCTATTCACGTTAAGGACAACTTTTCGATGTTAATTATGAAGTCATTTACAAAATGTGATGTCAAAGAAATCCTTCTGTGATTTTCTTTACGTCATTTCGTCTTAACGGACGTTCTTGTGGATTACCTAGAGAAGTTACTAAGATGTGTCATGAAGGAAAAGTAAGCACAAAGCATGGTTATGACGCCACTTAACGATGCCTTGTCAGGTGGATAAGGATGACTATACAAAAAAAAACTTTATTCGTAATAGGTACCAAATTTTTGAAATTTAATAGTCGTTGCGGGAAAGAACTTCAAATTATAGTTTTGTTATTATAGTTTATATTACGTATTTTATAATTTAATTAAAGGTTTTTTAGGGAGCGTCATATTTTAATTCATGCAGCTTTTAGGAGTACTGAGGGGTTAACATTCTTTTATAAACAGTAGATGTGGGTGTACTACTCGTATAGGTGCTTACACCTCTGCCCAACCCTTCGGGGAAACAAGGCGTGATGTTATGTCTTCATAATGTGCACATATTAAATTGAGCGAAGCTATGCTTAATTTAATAGACTAAACTTAAATATACGATTAAAATAAAGAAAACAAGAGCAACGAAAAAAAGACGACTATATTATACCATTTATTACTTTAAACAAAAACAGGGGTTAGGCAGAGGTGTACCTATAGTACACCCACATTGCGCCAGTTATGTTTAAGTCCCATGCAATAGGGGGCGAGCCTATTGCCATCAACCGGGCACAAATCCAGACCCCGGGCTGCTACTGAGAAATTGTAGATAGAAAAACCCAATAAAATATTGTTTATTAATATTCTACTTATTCGTTTTTTTTTTAAATTAATATTTTGTTTATTTTATCATTACAAATCAGTAAATCACTTGAAATATCCTCGACTGTAACCGTTATGACTGAGATTCATTGAATACGTCACTAACTAGTATATGAGTATATTATCCTTGACCTCCTCTCTCTGCGGTGTTCATCGTCCCAGAGAGAGAAAGTCTTGTTCAATAAATCACTGTTTGAGCCTCCACACGTGCTGAGAAAGATTTGTGGTTACAACTCAGACGATGTTCATCATTAGGAAGGTACTTACTTATTTAGAAGAGTGTTATCGAGTGTTATCGTTATAACACAAGCCTTTGCTCTCGGAGGGGAGGCCTGGGGTGTGTGCCAGCAGCAGTATGAGCTTTATAGGCTGATTTTGATTAAATCAAAATGTCGGAATTTTTCATTTGGTTTTTGTTCAATCTCTTCACGATTCAAACTTCACCAGCATGAGTTGCTGTCATTCAACTTCATAGATAGAGTAATGATGAGTAGATTATGTGTTCGACACAATAATCTAGAACAATATTATCACTGACTAGCTACGCCCCGCGATTACACCCACTCGAGGTAGCTTTTGTTCAATGAAAGGTTTGTTGTAATCGGATCGGTATTCCCAGAGATAACCTTTTCCACCACAAATAACTTTACTTGTAACTGTAACTTATAGAAATACAGATTAGCTATTTTACTAGCTTGTAAAGACCAACGAAAGATTATGCAAATATTGCTTGCGGATATAGTTGAACTAGTGTCAGGTTGGAGCGGTATTCCGGGTGCTGTACGGGTGGTGCGAGGTAGTTGCGCGCGACAGTGCGGTCTGCGCCCGCGACGCGCGTGCGTCACACGCGGCACTTTCACTGGCACGCATCCTCTTTCACCGCAGCCTTGACCTGACGAATCCGTGCGCAGCGACCTGAACAGATTACTTCATTTAAAACGCTAACTTTGTTAGTGTTTATATTTAGGTAAAAATCTATGTAGGGATAATCATGGTAATCTATCAAATTACCATCATTCGTGATTACCATCATAGGCACATATGCCTATTAAATAAATAAATGGTGAAACATGTCATAACATGTTTCACCATTTATTTAGGTTTATTATGTTTACATTTCAACATCTATCAAGTCAGCGGAGTTTTGCTGATTAATTTTATTTTAACTTCAGAAATAAGGAATATTATCTCGGAAATTACTGGGAGTTTTTCATTTTACTTTTATTCTGTTAATTCAATTCAAATTGAGATGCAATTAACTAACTCCATAAATATCACAAAAGTAGATTGAAGCAAACTTCGGAAAAAAAGATAAACACAACGAAAGGTAAAGTAAATATTTAAGATTATGTGAAAGTACCTACGTACTACGTACTACGTACTACGTACTACGTACTACGCATATCAACCTAATTTATTTTAATTTAACATATTGACAGTGTCAATGACCCTTATTGTCATACATAGCTGGTGCTTAGTAGGTACATAACATACAGCAGTTTGTGCAGCTTGCACACAAAGCTGTGTTCGGAAGACATGGGCGATATATGAACGTAGTATTCATACGATCGATTTTTGTCGCGTTAAGCTTGTAATTGTGGTGCAATGTGAGCAACTCTGTTCCAAAAGTGGGACAAAAACGTGTTTCTTTTTCACTTCCGTGTTTTTCCCTTCTTTTCTAAGAAAAATAAGTTTCAGAAGTTCTACTACCAGCCTCGGAAAAAAACTAGACGGACGTAATTCTGATATGGCTCCACTTTTCCCCAATCCCTAGTCAAACGGATCCGATCGAAAGCAATTAAATTGGGATAATGTTATGAAACATTGCGCGTGCGGCGGCGGCGTAACAGATACCGTAGTGTCGCGCGCACATTGCGCAACCACCGGCGTCGCCCCCGCGCGCTCGCATGTAACGGTACCGCTGACCTTCATAATATCTCCTTGGTCAGATCAAACAGATGTGGAATCTCTGCGCACGGAAATTCCTAAAATTTTGGAAAATGATTAATCAGAATTCGAACAATGATCCAACTATCCTTAATCTTTAGGACATCAACATTTTCCGCGGGTTTTTTTAATCGTAGAAAACATTGATAACATCATAACTTCACGCATATATACCCCGAAGACTCAGGCGGAGGCGAACCTATTACCATCAGCCGGGCACAATTCCAGACCCCGGGCTGCTACTGAGAAATTCCAGATGGAAAAACACAATAACACTTTGTCTGACCCGAGAATTGAACCCAGGACCTCATGCTCAGCAGTAGCGCTTACAACCACTAGACCAACGAGGCAACGAAACAAAAGGAAAATTTTGTAGTTTCGGATACTGACGAGAAACTAATTATTTCATGATTTTTAAAAAATGTGTTAGGTATCTGTGTGGAATGAATTTAGTGATCAACGATTGACAAAAATATGTAGGTAAAATTTATTTTTAAATTATCAATTCATAACGTAAACGAAACGTTGTGGTCTTGGAACCTAAACATCGCACAGTACGCAAATCAGCGTACAAGTACAAACACTGGAGATGTTCTCACGGGTTGCTCGGTCGGTGTTCCGGAGGAGCCGGAGGGGCCGGAGGGGCCGGTGGGGCCCGCGTCTCCACGACATCTGCGGTCGCGTCCGCACACGCACGTGACGTACTGACATACGTTCTACTCCGTAAGACACCATTATAGCGTAAGGGACTAGTTTTCAGTAGCGCTCAAATTGACGCAAGTGTTTGAACTGGCGCGCATGGCGGCGCGATCACAGGCGACGGGTCAGTGTGGGCTACTGCGGTGCTCAGCGATGTGGTGCGTGCGTGACGCAGTGCGCGTCGGCGTGACGTCGTCGTGACGTGCGCAGCCGCACACAGACCCGCCATATGCGCCCGCGACTATGTTCTTAAACAAGTAATTGGTTGGTAAACAAACTGTTCCTGCGGTGAATAGAATCCGCATCCTTCTCACACGTGTGATGCATTCAGCAAACTAAAATATATAAATAACCCAGATTCAGTTGTTATTTATCTATTTAAATCCCTTTATATAAATCCCTTGTCAGTAACTATCTCTGAGTGCGTAGACTGTAATCAGTTATCTGTAAAATTAGGAATTTCTTATAATATTCCGTTTGGCGGAGACAGCTGATTAGTATGTGATGTGTAATCTATAAAGATATTATGTAAGAATATGTAGGTATGTACAGTCATACATACAGTGACCCTATCAGGAAGATAAACATAGGAAGAAGGAAACTATTTGATTGCCATCTACCTGGCGTATGATTAAGGATTACTCCCCAGATATAAGCAAGTATAAGCTTGTGATAAGCACATTATCTGTATCGCGTTCATTTGATAACCATCAGGTACAACGTCCGCTGCAATCCACAACTGAATGCGTGGAAAGGTATTTTTAATGAGCAATAAATTAATAATTGAACTAATAATTAATAAAATAACTATTTTATTCATTTGTACCTAGATACTATTTAGCCATACATCACAAAGAAGTTTACATGAATAATTTATTATTAAACGCCTACTCATACCAACAGCATCTGCTAAAAACTATCAGCAAGTCACATAGTTCGGAAGGTAATTAAGAAGTGTTTGTTTAACGATATCTTCAAAAAGTTCTTACTTATGAAAAAACGTGCATTCATGTAATGGTAAACATTATGTTAGGTGCGAGTCCAAATGTTTTGATTCAAGGTTCTAACAGTAAGAAAAAAGGTACAATGAAGGTACATGAAGCTTAAACAGGTACTTATGGTAAATGAATATGGGTCCAAACCTCTATTGAGTGAAACAAGACGTGTGAGACGAAATCCTAATCCTTAAACAGCTGAACGGATTTGGATGAAATTTGGCCCTCAGGTAATTATACCACGACCTAGGTAAGAAAATAGGCTTCTTTTCATCCTGAATCGCAGACAAGGTCGCGGGAAACAACTAGTAGCAAGAGATTGAGACTAGGAAAAGAAAACTTTTCCCTGCCCTGTTCCTGCCAAAGACTATTTAGTTCATAGCGACTGGAACTAAGACCCGTAGGCGACCATCAAAAATCGAGTCTCCAAGTACACGTTGACAAAGTCCCGTTCATTCAAATGGTCGCTTCTACAGCAGTTCGTACTGGCTATGATTAGTATGGTAGGGGGGTGTGTGCATGCGCTGCGGGTCATGGCGGCTCGCGCGCCGGTCACGGACCTCCGGCGATGTAGGACGTGTCAATAACGAGCCCATTAGAGTAAAAACTTTTACTGCTACGAAGACGGATTTATAATGACGCGCACCGACCAGTGAACATGGCACAAAAGGGCACGGCCGATACATACTTAGCAGTGGCTGGAACAAGGCTGCACATGATGATGAAGAAAATAAAGTAGAGATGTACGTGGAGTCTGGCGAAGTTGCTCATGTTTATAGAACATTATATAGATGGGTCCTGAAGTTGAAAGAAATAAGGAAAACTCATCATTAATCAGAGTTTCATTTAACGATACGCACACAACCCGACCGGGTTACTATTAAGTCGCCCTGCACTCTCATGAGATATCCAGAGATATTAATACGACATAAACATGAACCTTGGCCAGACATAATTATTATATGAACTTCTATGTTCAAAAACATAAAATACTACGAGTACTACTAGCATGTCTGTATATATTGGAAACATGTATTTTTGGAAAATAAAATTATGACCAATTCGAAAATATTGGTGATAAGTTATATAGCCGGACACGACATATAGACAGACTACGGGTTGCCACCAATAAAATTAAAATTATTTAAGAGAAATGTCTACTGCATGTCTATTATATTATACAACCATTTGCCAAATTTAAAATTTTACTATTTCAAAATTATTATAATATTAAGGAATATTTAGACCTAATTTACATGTATAATATAATAATAATAATTAATTTAATGATATAATGTATAACTATGACTTTGTCACTAACATGAAACCAATGTATTTGCACGCCCTATCATGGCAGGATATGATACAAAAAAAAGTCAATATTGACTTTTGCCACATAACATAAGCTACTCGTATTATGTTGAGTTTACATAACAGCAAACGACATTGAATTATGTTTGGACAACAAACAGATGTAGATGTGTTTTTTCATTAAATAAACACTTTATTCATGTCAGTTCAAAGTAATATAATATTAACAAAAATATAAGAAAATGCTTGCAAAACTTACCCTATTGGGATCGAGCGTTGGATGCAACTGATGCAGAACTGCAAGCTCCAGCTGATGAGCAGCTAATAAATTATGAACTGGATAAAGACTCACCGCACTAATGGATTAGCCAATCAATAAGACAACTTCTGTAATCACGTTGCAACCAGAACATGACACCCTGTTAGCGTTACTCATACTTACACAAACAGGTGAAAATACTGTCGGTATCTTTGATTGAAAAAACTAACAGCAGACCTCTGAGAATTCATTCATGAATGGCACAAATATTTTAAAGACTTTAAAAGGATAGCAATAAATCTTTTATACGATCCGTTTGACGTAGATGTGTCAGTTATTGGAATCAATGAACGAAGACAGGAAAAAAAGGTGTGTCGTAAAAGTGCCGCAAGCGCCGGCGCTTAGTGCGTCAGATTCTAGCTTGTGCCGCCGCGCGCTGCCGCCTGCGACGCCACTACTCAGAAATTGCGGTAGATCGACGTTGTGAAGATAATAAATACTGAGGAGCAGCATCCGCCCGAAAATCACTTAAGTATTGTAAAAGCAACACTTTTCTGGAAGGTTCTGGAATTTTAAGTTTTTTATTACATAATACCGGAATGATCCGTTGAGCGTAAGTGCCAAATAACTTATTAGTCACCGAACGGAGACGTGTGCAAAATCATTGAAAAAGAAATTGTAAGAAACAGTGACTAACAGTAAAATGTAGCGACATAATATGTATGCCTACTATATTGCACATTTGAACATGATATCGGGAAGACTAAATATCTATTAATATTGTTCATCACATAAAGCAAAACAATGTTGTGAGATTGATGCTATGTCGCAACATTTTGCAAAAATAGAAGAAACAAAACAAGCTTCGATAAGGATTTACTGAACAATGAGTAAGCAGTAAGTAATTATGTATTGTTCGTGAACATTAGTGAGTAGTGACTTTTTAAGCGGGTGTTACAACAGCCGCTAAACTCACACCAACCAACAGACGAGGTGTTAAGTAGACATAGATCATAAAACCATTCAGCTTTCGTTCCATTCATCTCGCTTCTCAGTAGCGTGTGACGCACAAATCTCGATAACCGGTTCCGATGTCGCCACTCGGTGCACTTCGGTATCATGCAATTTCTTGACGCACGGTAAAGCTTCACTTGCTCTTTGGGAACTCCACACTTTTCACAATCTCTAAATATAATGACAGAGGAGCAACTGTTTCAGTCATCGAGCGTCACAGTCTAGCACTCATGGCTGATCTACGAGCGGTATGTCTTGTGGCACACTTTGACGTAATGTTATCTCCGAGAAAATCAGCACGAGTGCGAATTCTAATTAGCTTCTTAGCGGCCTTCTGGGGCACATTAGCATTGAATCACCAGTCACCGATCTTACGTCTTAATTGGTAAATCTGCTTTCATGCAATGTCGAATGCATTTATAATGTGCAATAATTGAGTTAGCATGCGCGGGGCAGCGACGTGCGCGGACCTGCTCCGAGACCCGCTGCCGGCTCATTGACTAACGGCTTAAGAATGCTTCTAAGAAACAAAAGGTGCACCAAAAAAAAAATGGTGCGGTGTGTCCACGTCAATGGACAGAGAAAGCTTTGTTGCACCGATCATTAAGTTTTTGTGGAGATTAGGGATGCGAGAGAAACCTCCCGGAATGTTGTGAAATAATTCTTGAAATGGTTGATGAGTTGCCTTAATATGAGAGTGCTGAGTTTTGGATGGTTTATAGTAAGTAATTGTACGGTGTCACGTAGTTACAGCGTTGTGTTGATATTGGTATTGGCCATCGCTGGTAATGCGTGTGCGGCGTGGATTTTTATTAATTTGATGCATGAATGCAGACTGCAGACTGCGGATAGGTTAAGTTCCTTTTTTAGCTTTGAAAGCTTCATCATGAATGCTTCTTACAAAGTACTGAGCACGAATGAATGCTGGCGTTACCTACACAGGTAACACACATCACAAGATATTATGTCAAAACAGTTTTATTTATTTTTTCAAAACAGTTTCTTCCTATCAAAATACCTATTGGCCGAATCAGTAGAAAAGTAAATGTGTTAATTATTATTTTTCTCGTCACCAAAAAAAAATCTGGGTTTCGTAAACTTTAACCGCGTAGGTATTAAAAATAACTTAAGCTATGTTAGTAGTAACACTTAGGCAACACACGTACTTACAATAAAATAAAATAAACATTCAAAAAACAGTAACCAAATTTTCTGTAGATTTATCAAGCCCCATGTCTGACCCCATGATATCCTCTGTAGGCCCTTCTAGCCTTTCAGAAAATACCCTCAGAATGCTATTCACTCTGCGTATAGATAGCGCCATACTTTTAGACGCTTCTGAAACAAAATGCGATTTTTGAAAAGCAACTTTAAAACTACAGTTTTAAAGTAGCTTTTCAAAAATCGCATATTACTGATGCCACTTTCTTGCGCATGATCGCGAAATAATGGTCAGTATGCGCCTCAGCGAACATTCCTGACGCACTACAGTAAAGAGGAAGCCTCAACAGCGCCCTGAAGGCATTGTTGTATTGAATGCGCAGGATGTTGTCTGGTTTTTGGGTATGATTAGCCCACAGGCTGCTTATGTAAAATACTTGACACTTATAGAGTGTTATTTTAACTGGTACTGAACAACCTGCAAACCTGCGTGCCAGCATGTTTCCCCACACAGCCATCGCCCTACGCTCCCTTTCCATATCAGAGTCATCTTTAAGATCCTCCGTAACAACATGACATATGAAATATTTAAATTTTGTTACCCTCTGCAAAAGTGAACCATTAAGTTCTACAGGGGGGACATATGAGGGACCTTTATTTCTACCTCTGAACACCAACAGCTCACTTTTTTTTGGATTATGTCTAAGCCCATGCTGCACATGTATTGAACATTTCTATGAAACTGCAGATTTTCTTTTGATAACTGACGAACAGTGGTTACAGTTTTCTCGTTGACGTCCTGCCATCTTGTATAGAAGATTTTTCGTCGCTTTGATAAGCACTATCTATAGGCTGGCTCGGACTAATTCGCGGCGAGTAATTTAGTAATTAAACATTTCATAACTCACCAAATATCGTACGCACTACGGTCGAGTACAGTACACAAGTTTGGTGGTAGCTTACAACATGAACAGGCTGTAATGCAATGAAGTGAATTCGATGATGAGCTTACATATAGGTAGGTAGTGGCTATTTTAGAAGAGGTCGATTATGAAATTTAGCTGATAAAGAAAAAAAGATACAGAAGAGATGAACTAGGAACTACGAATACTCTTCTGAAGAAATTTGCAATAAACGATCCCAAAGATTACTTCGATAGTTTGAGAATTTCCGAAAAGTCCAGCGAAACGACATTTTTGGAGCAGCTTATGAACTCGACTAATATCAACAGGTTTAAACTTGTTTAGCCGATCATCCATTGAACAGTGACGCGTAGGGGTGGCGCTAATGGCTTGTTTTTTTTTACAAATTGACTCTACTAAATCTCTTACTAAACTATTCGACTAAATTTTTGTTGTTCAGACATAATAATTACTAAATTATTCGCCACTTGAGTCAACTACTAACATGTTCCGAACCAGGCTTAAGCTCCAGCAAAAGCAGTGAATTAAAGTACTGACAATGCGTCCTTCTAGAAAGTTTGTGTCTGAAACAGCTGGCTCATCCCTTGACCCAATATTCAGATTAGAAGGCTCATGTGGCAAAATGCGTCCAACGGGCAGGGACCCTTTAGAGAATAACATTTAAATATCGTTTCACTGTTTTAGGTACCTATTTATCCGGTAAGGTACCTTGCAAGGATAAAAAGGTTTCAACATTATTATCGTATTCACAAACCTCATTTTGTTACAGGTCCGTCAATTTCCTTCAGGAATGCGTTGCAATTCCTCCTTTTGTTGATTGCATTGTCATTGTTCGTCCACTTTCACTACACGCCTTCTAACATTCTCGTAATACGTTCCAGAACGTCCCACGTGACAGGAGGTCATTGTAACTGTAGGTATTTATATGTCAGTGTTCTCGGTCAAGTGCCAATCAGTACTCTCTGCGTTTATAAAATTACTGGTAATTGTTGTGTTACTACGTTCTTGAATGGATATGTAAATGTGTGCTAGTGCGACAATGGTGCCCAATTGGGTTAACTGTTATTAGGACTTGCATCATAAACTGTATGATGGGAACAGGATAATGTTCGGATGACGCGGGTGCCTCTTGTTTGTGATTGCGAAGCTTACGCTGTCTTACGAAGTTATCTATTAAACAATTTGTGGTTTTGCTCTAATCATTACATCGTGCCTCATTGACGCACGGGATGTAATTAACGACTGATTAACTTAACCTTTCGCAATATTTTTTTGTGAACATACTCATTGGTAAGTACATTTGATAGTTTCCAGTACTGTTTGAATACTGTTGGCTAAGAGTACAGACAATCCTGTTCATTACGTAATGTAACTGTTAAGATTACAGTTATCTCAAGTCATTTTGTCTTTTCTTTTCATTTCAATTGAAAACACATTGTATTATAGGTATGTATTCGTTTTGTTTTATTTCATCTGCATTCATTTTTAATTACTTACCTGTTATGGTATTCAATCGTCTCTTTTTTCACTTTGCGCGGCTTGCCAGCAACGACTTCTTCTGGCCGGTTTTTAGTCTATTCATAGAATGCTAATGATGCGGTACTGATACGTCTCGATGGGATTCTCAAAAAGTATTAAAATATTATCAATTCTTATTAGTTACGTTATGAAGATTAAATAAAACGCTATAACAAAAATAGAGTCATGTTTTATTACCTGAAAACATGTCATTAACATTCTTGGGTCTTCGTAACTGATCACACACACAGTGCAAGGTAAACCTGTCTCAATCATAGACCTATAATTTTATTATCGTACATGTTACCACATTAGCATGCAATGTGTGTCAATATAAATAAACATCTCGCGAGAATATACTCGTATTCTCGTTTTTACATAAATAAATAAAACTGGTGTTGAGTCCGTCAGTGGTGCTTTCGGTGACGTGTGGTAAGGTCTGTTTGACGTCACTGTTGGCATTTTGAACGCGGCTGGCTTACGATGGTTGGCCATGGGTGTGGTCGAGTGCGCCAGTCGGGGCCTCCCAGTATCAATGTCAAAAGGAAAATCAAAAAAACTCTTCCCACGCTCAGTTTTGTCTTTAGCTTGATTTTAATAGGTGATCGTGTGACTAAAACTAAAAAGATTTGATTTCATGATAGATTTTTCCAGCGGAGATTTTTTCAGAAAATCCCTTGGTTAAATTAGTAGATTCTTGGAGAAAATAAGCAGCACAAACTGCTTCAGAACGAAAGTCAACGATCATCGAAGATTAGCAGCAGTATATTGATGAACCTTGAAAAAATTGGAACTTTATCAAATCTATTTTTATTGTAAAAATACTCGTTTTCAAAGCTACTTTAATTCGAGCTCTACAACCAGTTTGTAGTTTTCTGTACGGCAACAAATGAATACACACTAATCTATGGGCCAATCATTGAAGCTGTCCATTTCGTGTAGGTCGCTATGGCACTGGCGTGGGTAACGTAAATTTGGGAATGTGGCTGCGCCCATCGGTGCACGTACGCACCGCCCACCACGGAATGACATGCCACAGAAGGACCATTAGAAAACGGAGCTAAGATTTACAATCGCTACCATATAAGCAACATGCTAGCAATATGGGACCGCCCTAATGTATAACAGTCGAAGCTTGTATTTTCTTTAACGTCATTTTTCATTTTAATAGTAACCCTGTGCGCGAGAGTTTGTTAACACACGTTGTTCAAAGAGAGCCTTTTGTCATCCATGTAGTATTGTCCTTTGACATCATGCGGTTTCTTATCAGGAAGCCCCTCCGAACGCGATGTACATAACAATCACAACGCGCAACGCGACAGATTTTTAGAACAGGTGACTACATTTGGTTCTTGGTAAGCTGTTCAGATTACTTCTTGTGTACCTACAGACTAACATGTGGAGGAAACAACCAGAGTACCTTATCTAATGTGGTAACAGTTTATGCATCATCAGTTTTCCTACTGATTATAATATACGTGGGACACAATAAGTTTTGCGAAAATAAAAATCTCCACTAGCCTCTAAACAAAGTTGCATGCGTCTAAGTGCCGATTTCACCCATGTTACTGAATGAGTTCAGCACATCTAAAACAAACGTCTAATTATTAAAACGCGTTCAAGAGCTGTCAGTGTCAAAATTCCATAGAAAATGCAGTAGCCCACGGAGCCCTGTGTGGTCGCTTGTTTCTCAAAACAGAGAAAACTTCTGCCAACCATTTGGTTGTATACCATTCCCCATTAATGCTTCTTTGGTTCCGTAAAGGAATTGACTCAAAGTAGCCAGTCAAATTAAAAAGCTCGCGATCAAAATCTTCCCCTCGCTTCTAGATCGCTTCACTGGCGCTTCGTTCCCGGATCGTATCGATAAATCCAAGACTCATCACCTGTAATGATGTCAAACTCAAACTCAAACTCAAACTCAAATCATTTATTTCAATTAAACCATTTACAGGCACTTTTGAATTGTCAAGGAGTCGGTCAGTCAGAAATATGAAGCTAGTTGTCCATTCCAAAGCGTAGTAGGTACCTATGGAGAAGAACGGGCAAGAAACTCCATGGACACTCTTTTAAATAATAATGTTTTTACATATATCTTAGTTACATCGATTAATGTTGTTCACTATAAGTGAGAACGATGTACAAAAAACCGTACACGTTAAAAGCGTCCAGAGTGCATCAAAACATAATTAAAAACAATCCAGCTAATAATTTATTAAAATAAGCCCTGGCAGCTAAGAGATGACCAGTCCCAACTGACGGCGCCCGTTCACGAACATGACGCATGGATCAGCACCATTCAGCTCAACCATTTTGAAGGGAGCTAAATGATCCGACACACGCGCCACCGTCAGCGAGACATTTGAGTGAGCATGACATACTATCAGCCGCCAAGGCACATTCAAGTCAATCTATGACATTACCCGGTAAATGGTAGCTCTATAGTACAAAGTACTCACATCTGTGCAATGCATCTATATAATAAAAAGGAGATTGAGTTTATATAATGCAAATAAATTCTTACTATCTTCAGCAGCTTCAACAGTGATTCGAATGTCAATTAATTAGTTGTGGTGTGGAGCAGGACCGGCATTAAGCCAGGCATTTTTATCAGTTATATAGTCCTCCAACCTATAATATGCCTGCCTGAATAGTGTGCGTTTGACAAAGGATTTGAATTTTGTCTCATTCAGTTGAAGTATGTGGGGAGGTATTTTATTATAACATTTTAGACAGTACCCCATGAAAGATGAGTCTACTTTAGCCAGTCTGAAACCTGGTTGAACTAATAGGTCCCGATTTCTAGTACTATAATTATGTCGTAAACACGCCGAGACGAGCCTGCTTCAAATTTGTTTAATCTATCACGGCAACATTCCACCCCGGCCTGCTTCTGAGCATCGGTGTGATTATGCGTGAAACTATCCTCCTTACGCTAAGATGCACGTGTAGAATTTCGTGAAGGCTTCCCGATCCAACCTGCGGTATGTGCTGAATCTCTTGTCACGTAACTCGCCGATTGTCTTGTATTACATTTTTCACTGCTAGCACGTTTTCTTCAGTAACAGCCGTCAAAAGGCGACCACTTCTTTCTTCATCCCTCAAATTTAGTCTACCGCACTTGAATTCGTTATACCAACGATACACGGTTGCCTTAGAAGGGCCTTCAATCATGAATGCCATTTGAAGTCTATCGTAAGATTCATCCGGTTTCAGGCGACACTTGAAATCGTAAAAAATCATAGCGCGAAAATGTTCCCCGCACAGATCCATTTAATGAGACACGATCATTTAAATTAGCTCGCAAACAATGTGGAGAGAAATTTGAAATTGAAACGTACCTATTTTTACTATCAAATAATCAAATTTTCAAAATAGACTATGACTGGCCAGTCTCTCATACATAAAAACTTTTTTTTGCAATACTTTCTGAGTGGCCTGGTTTTTTTTGCTTTTATTAGAACTTCACATGTTGCTCAACACTGGTTCTCCATGTATGAGGGGGTTTTAATTGCTGTCATGGAATGACATCATTGAAGTTTTCTTCAAAATTTAGATTAATTGCTTTATAGGCACGTTTTACATTGAGTGTGCTTTTGTTGATTAGCAATTGTAGTACCCAACGTTTGATAAACTATTGATCGTTAAATGTCAAGAATGATATAAAAAAGCAGTTTTAATATCTTATTTTATAATAAGTACTTAATTTGCCTTTCACTTATCCTGAAATAATTAAATTCGTTTTCTAAAATGCATGAGCGTAGAGTGGTGTCTTTTTCTAATACTGCTTTTTTTGAGTCTACAGGGTCCACATATGATCTGACCAAGTTTATACTCGGATCTTTATACACTTTGAATACAATGACATGAAAATTTACTTTGTAAAGTATTATAATATTCAAATTATTGTGAATATGAAGGCAGTGTGGATTTGTTGTTTTTTTATATCTCAGTCTATTTTTATTTTTTGCAGTTTGCGTAATTTATGCGGCCTACCCAAATCTCCTTAAGTTCTGTGTTGAGCTGCATGATTACTGACAAATGCGTGCACTGACTGGACAGGTCCACTCTTTCTGTGTGGTTCTTTCCTCAAAAAAACCCGAGTGACAGCTACTTCTGCCACTTGCATAGATAATATTTTTTGTAACTGCAATTACTTACACAAACAAATTGTAAATAAGCTGTCATCTGATCACAGTGGACAAACAGTAACATTTTGCTCATACATGCCTATACAAAAAATTCAAATAAGGTTTAGGCCAATTACATGTAAAAATTTAGAGAAATTAAATAACTCTTTGGCCAGTAAATTATTTGTTCAAAGTTTTTATAATTTATGTGACCCAAATGAGTTCTATGCCGAGTTCTTTTCACTATTAAACACACAATATAATGAAATTATTCCACTTAAAACCAAAAGTATTTACACAAAGTTCTTATTTAGTGATTGGGCGACTCCAGGTATTCGTAAAAGCAGGGGAAAACTTTTTGAACTTTATGGTCTAAAGCCACATATGAATAATATAAGCTTTAATAAGTATGTTGCAAAATATTCTAAAATTTTTAAAAATGTGTGCAAAGTTGCTAAAGCTCTTTATATTAGCAATAAAATAAAATCAGCCGATGATAAAATAAAAACTACCTGGCAAATAATAAATAACGAAACAGGTAGGAAAAAACAGCGTAATACTGAATTTAATCTAGAAACTGCACATGGCCCTATCAACTCAGATCTAGAAGTAGCTCAGTCATTTGAAAACTTTTTTGCTAGTATTCCCCTAAAAACTACTGAAGCTTTAAATTCCTCACCCGAGTTCTCTGCTGCCTTACTTAGAAAGAATGTAAATGCATGCCCTTTGGAGTTTAGGTTTCAACATACAAACCCCCAGGCTGTAATAAAAGCTTTTAAAGATCTTAAAATTAAATCAACAGAAGATCTCTGGGGAATGTCTGTAAAAGTCTGTAGAACTTTCATCGAAACCATTGCGCCCTATTTAGCTGTCATATTTAACACCAGTGTAGACCAAGGTGTCTTTCCGGATCTCATGAAACACAGTAAAGTAGTTCCTTTGTTCAAATCCGGTGATAGTAAAGAACTCAACAATTATAGGCCTGTATCAATTCTACCAGTTCTCAGTAAGGTGTTTGAAAAGTTGATGCTCAATCAAATGGTACGTCACTTTAATAAAAACTCCATCTTTCATGAACAACCGTACGGTTTCACCAAAGGGCGTTGTACCACTGACGCTGGTGTTTCTCTAATAAAGAACATTTTTAACGCCTGGGAGGAAGCAAAAGATGCCATTGGAATTTTTTGCGACCTCTCTAAAGCATTTGATTGCGTAAACCATGAGACCCTTCTTCTGAAACTGGAGCACTATGGGGTTAGGAATACAGCTCTTGATCTACTTAGATCATACCTGAAAGATAGAAAGGTTAAAGTTCAAGTAAACGGCATAAACTCATTAGGGTATGAAATGGAAATGGGCGTTCCTCAAGGTTCGATATTGGGTCCATTCCTCTTCTTAGTTTACATTAATGATTTACCTCAAGTACTTCAAAATCAACCGAAGATGGTGTTATTTGCAGATGACACATCATTAATCTTTAAAATAGACCGACGGTCACAAAATCTGGACGACGTGAATAACTCGATTCTTCAATTCCAAGATTGGTTTACGGTAAATAATTTGGTACTAAATGAAAAAAAAACCAAATGCATTAGATTTAAATTACCTAATGTTAGAAGTAGCGAATGTGACATCATATTGAATGGAGAAAAACTGGAATTTATTAATCAGACGGTTTTCCTAGGAATCACGCTGGACGAGAAATTACAATGGGGACCACATATAACATCTCTTGCGGGGCGGCTAAGCTCTGCCGCTTATGCTGTTAGAAAGATAAGACAGTTAACAGATGAAGAAACCGCGCGTTTGGTCTATTTTAGCTACTTCCACAGCATTATGTCTTATGGCATTTTACTGTGGGGTCGGGCTGCTGACATTGAATCCATTTTTAGTTTGCAAAAGAGAGCTGTCAGAGCCATATACAATCTTCCTCGTCGCGAATCTCTCAGGGAACTATTTAAAGGGATTAATATTATGACAGTACCTTGCCAATTCATTTATGAAAATATTATGTATGTAAGAAAAAATCTACATCTTTTTAATAAAATAAGTGATAGACATAATTTGAATACCAGAAATAAAGATAAAATAGATCAACCATTTTTCAGATTCGCTAAAGTACATACATCATTTATGGGGTACTGTGTTAAATGTTATAACAAAATACCTTGTGATATATTGCAATTAAATGAAAGAAAATTTAAAATTCGTATAAAAAGTACACTTTGCAGACAAGCTTATTACAAATTAGAGGACTATATACAAGATAAGAATGCTTGGAAACATGATGGTCCAGCTCCATAGGACAATCCCGTCTAGACAAAATCACACAGGTTGCTAATTGAATTTTTTATTTCAATTTTTTTTTACTTACTCACACACTGACCTATTCCTAGTTAATATTTTAGGAAAGTCATATATTTTTACAGTGTTTGTAAATATGTGAGCACAATGTACCTATCGCGTCATTCATTTATCTGCCTTTGCTATATTTTTAGTTCTTCTTACCACTTGTGGTATAGTATTTTTATTCTTGGTGCATCGTTTTCACATATGAAAATATAATTAATGTATACAAATATTGTAAAATATTTTAAAAGAGTAACGGTGGAGTTTCTTGCCACTTCTTCTCCATACGAAACTACTTTTTGGAAGTGGCGCCTAGAATCAGTTATATTTTTATTGTAATTTTTGACGTTCAAAAGTGCCATTTTATGGGCCTATTTGAAATAAATGCTTTGACTTTGACTTTGACTTTGAAAAGACCTTTAAAACCCTTTAAAATATGATTGACGTGTAAAAGTGTTTGTAAAAACCTACTTACAGAAATAAAATCATTTATCATTTACTAAAAGATATATCAGCTCCAAAGTGATAATTTGAAATTATATGCGACTAATTTTATCCTCGATATTTCAATTTCCAAAAAAACTTTAAAAGGTTTCGATTATGAATAACTGCAGTTTTCTTTAAAAACCTTAAAAGTTAAAAGTGTTCTTTTCCATCATTTAGGTACCTATTGCACATTTTTGGTTATCGTGTTAAAGTTTTGGTTTCCAAAGAAGGCTTCTTCGAAAGTATTGGTAGATTAATGCGATTATTTAATAAATAGCAAAGGAAAATGGCTGAGGATAAAATACTGCTTAACGTGAATCACAATTTAATAATTTCATAATACCTAATAACTTACTATGACGTAGTTATGTTATGGTTATAGTAAAGATACAAAATATTATTTGTCTCTGTATTTTCCTTCCTTGCGCAGTGGAAATAAACCAGGACTTAACGGTTAATTTTGGTGATACTAAATTGAGGCGAAACCTACCGAGGATGACCAGACCAGAAACGTATTTATGAAAAAATGGGATCCACGACCAGACAAAGATTTATTCTATTGTGTTTATAACAAAATGTTTGTAATTGACATTTTGAATATTCTGGTACAATAACCGAAATATCATCCGAAAATAGATTGGATACCTCCATGGATGTCTTGTCACTCGAAGAACATCACCTATTTAAATGTGAAAGAGAAGTGGACCTAGGACGCTTCCCTAAGGAACTCCGAACTTGTTTATTTTAAAGTACACCTGAATTTGTTACACATAAGTCGCAGTGGTAGCCCAGTGGTAATGGCTGCGACTTTCGAGTTGTTGGTCGTAGGTTCGAACCCAGACAGGCACTTTACTTTGTGTCAATTATTTCATCACCACTGCTCTCAAAACGGTGAAGGCAAACATCTTGAGGAAACCGACATGTCTCAGAACCGAAAATTCGAAGATATGTGACATCTACCAACCCGCATTGGGCCCGCGTGGTGGATTACGGCCCACTCCCTCTCATAGAGAGGAGGCCTGTGTCCCAGCAGTGGGAACATAATAGGCTGATTAAGCTAAGCTTAAGCATTTATGCCATTATGATATGAAACATATCATTTAAATGTCCGCCGCGGTTTCTCGGTTGCCCGGATCCGAGTGGTACAATTTTCAACAACTCTGCCGCCATAGATCTGATCTTAAGATCATTGGTCGTTTGCGGCCTATTGGCATAGACCTCAGAAAACCCCACAAGATTGTTTACCGGTGGTTTCAAATTGGTCACCAAACGTTGAAGAGTAGACTTTGAAGGGCCACCGCGTGTGCCGTAAAATGGGCGCAAAGCGTGCAACTTTTGCACTAACTAACATTCATTTTGACAATTTTATCATTTGCACGTGCTGCTCAATCGTGTAACTGGTCATGGTGTTTTGGCATGAGTTAATAAAAAATAGGTTAGAATAAAATTGCCCAAACAACATGGCTGCCACATGCTGCCAACATCGACCCGTCCCAATTGAAAAACCCTTTAGAATTTTGTGGTCTACAGAAATCTCATTTAATACCAAGCCAAATAATTTTTCATTTTATCATTTGTGTGTAAGGGTCGTAGCATGTGGCGTTCTCTAGTTTCTGCCTGCGCCGATAGGGAGAAGGCATGAGTTTATAAATGTAAAACTGTCATGACCGCGGAACGAAATAGAAGTTTGTTTTCTGTGTCAGTTATTTGAAATAGGGTGAACTTTTATCTGTTTATGTTACTTTAACTATTAATTTGAAAAGTTACGTACCAAATCGTCATTACGAGATACAATATGAATATCTTTGGAAGTAGAGCATGTGTAATCCAAAACTAATTTCGGCGACAAAGAACCGTTTCTAATCTTTATAACTACCATTTTGAGTCACCGATACCTAATGCCTTGTTTTAAAATTTCCTAATTATTTCAACCTCGTAACATTCAAGACAAAATATTGAACTTAGGGGAATGACTACATAATAGAGCTCTTCAATGAGAACAATCATATTGTAGAAGCATTTAAAGATAAGAACCAGCTGTTTTATACAACATTATTTGCAACAAAAATCTACGAAATATTAATCATCACGCAGACAAAAAAGTTCTGTAACCTGAAGCACACAGTACACGTGAGAAAAAAAGAAGCTTGCTTTCTTGAGTAGGTTAAAGAAAGAGAAAGGCCACTAAAGCAGGTTGGGGTTACAATGTCTTCTAACATATTATGGTGCTTCAATTTATCATGTTATCATGCCGACAGAAGGATCCAATTGGGTCGGGCAGTGTTTGGAAAACTTCTTTAAGTTTTCTCGTCGACTTAAGGTCTTAAGGTGTTAGAGACTTAAGGTGGGTATTAAGACGGTCTTCAACCAGTGCGTCCTGCCCGTTATGACATACTGCGCCGCAACGTGGACTCTGACAGTTGGGCTGATTCACAAATTCAAGGTCACTCAGCGCGCTATGGAGCGGGATATGCTCGGAGTTTCTTTAAACGATAAAATCAGAAACTAAATTGTTACCGATATAGCTTGCAGAGTAATCAAACTGAAGTGGCAGTGAGCTGGCATTGTTTGTTGAGTGGAGACATCGGCAAGCGTAGTGTGGGACGTCCCCCATCCGGATGGACCGACGACCTTAAGGCAGTGGCTGTGGCAGACTGGATGCGGAAGGCGGAGGACAGCATGTTGTGGCGCAGCCTGAGGAGGTTCATGTCCAGCAGTGGACTGCGATAGGCTGAGTTGATTGAAGTTATCATGTTTTGCATTATAAGATTGCTCATGACCATTTATTTTCTCCGAACTGTGAATAAGTGGGTATTCCACCGTGCTGACTGACCCGTGCCACACGTATGCTGCCTGGTACCTACTACGTTGTGTTAGGTACTCACATCATTGGTATGTACGTCATGTTTTGTTTACTATTCCATTCAAGGTGCAGGCCGGAATGGTCCTGACTAAATTCAATATGTTCAGATACGACTAAGTTCAGATATGAACTGGATTTTTAACAAGTAAAATCTTCATCATCATGATATTGTTGTTCGCTGCATTTGTCCACGTTTTCATTGGTATTGTGAGTGACTATTTTAACTACGACAGGTCTAACGTATGTGTCACATCATTATGTGACACATACGTTAGACCTGTTAGACCTGCTCATTAGCAGCGTAATAATTACGAAGGACAGATTGCCAGAAACAGTGAGGTCAATCTAATACACATAGATAAATTATCATTCTGGTTATATATGTATGTCTTACGGCTTTCTTTCTTTTGGGTTTGTCGAGTGACGCCAAATACGTATTTATGTATCAGGTACCTACCTAATACATAAATACTAAAGCATATTGTTTTATTTAAGTACGTTTTATGTTTTTTCCTCAACGGTTTAATGAATGAATCGCATTAGGGAAGAAGTGCAATGTTATTTTACCTCTTTAAATGTAAATAACTGACATTAAGAATGGCAGCAAAGCGCATTTATATTTATTGAATCTATTCTCATGTATGCTAATCATTATAAGTTACTATTAACGGCTAGAGTATAATTAATTTTTATATTATTATTAATTACAAATTATTATTAACGGCGGTTACGAATCGGTTTGAGCGAGCTCAGTAAGCGGACAACGTTATGGTATGCTAGCAGCAGCGATACGAAAAAATATATAATAGGTGGGTTTTTCCTTTCTAACAATAAAACGTACCTACAACTTACTACGGTTTTGTGTACCTACCAAATTTTAAACAAACTATTAACAAAATAAACCATTTCGTCTTTCCAAGCTACACTATTTTTAATGTTTTGAGAAGTTTACGTTGTTTCGTAATAAGATTGGAAAAAGTCAAATTATGCGATCACCTTAGCCATCCCGACTCGCACTTGCACGGTTTTTCTTTTCAAATTCAAATACTTTAATTCAGACTTGCGTCCATAGTGTTACTATCAACCAAATAACTAGAGCTAGTAATAAGGAGATAATACGGGTTACGGTATATGGGTTCTTACCCAGTGGCGCAGCAGAGGGGAGTCCCACCGATCTGAGAACATTGATGGTGGCAAGTAGCTGGCCGGCTATGGAGGCGGTCCTTTTTCTTATTGTGGCCTAAAAATCATCTGTGTGCGCCTCCGCATACATCGTGGACGCACAACAACGCCACGACAGCCCCAACAGTATCATAAACGCGTTATTATATTGAATACGCAGATCGCTGTTTTTCCTCTGCTTAAAACGGGACTGACAGAAAGCTTTGAAAAGAGTGGTTTTGGAAAGACTTGATTTGTACACCGTGCAAAATTTCGAACCAGCATGTTACTTGAACCGCCAACGACTTGCGCTCCCTCTCTATATCCATATTATCCTTAAAATCATCAGTGACCCAATGACTTAAACTTGTTCACGGTCCATGCTAAAAGAGCACTCGCTTTAAACATATTAAACTCGCTCTTCTTGACATTGTACTTGAGCTTGAAATAGCCACCAGTTTCATCAACGAGCCGATCAATGGGCTAAGCAGCACCATGTCATCCGCATAACTAATGTTATTCAAACAAACGTTGTCAATATGACCTCCAACTTTCGTGCGGCTAAGCTCACTGATTAGCCGGTTAATGTACAAATGAAAATGCCAGATCCTGCCCCAGCCATTTACAGGAAATATCAATTAATGGATATAATTGTGATGATTAAAGGACCTTTTCATAATACATTGTTTTCCTGCAGAACTTGCCGATTACAAATCAATGATAAAAGGAATTCAACCCCTGAATTTCCTACTGCGTTACTTATTGCGCATGATATTCAACAAAAAAAAGTTTTAAATACCTGTAAAACAAAAACTCATATTACGATTATAATAATTAATGATAATGCGTAACGTATAACTTGTTTAAATCGCTTTTTAACATTTATAAACTGCACCTAACCTCTAATCAATGTCAATAATGTTTTAAGTTTTTAACAGAACCCGCAATTTCTACAGGCATTAGGACAAATGTTTGGTTAACAGTAATAAATAAGCTTTAACTTGCTGCATATTGCAGGCTTGTAAATGACTTTTTGATTTGAGTGGGGCAAAGTTCTATTGAGTTTCTGGCATTGTCCTTTAAGAGGCGTGGTGAACTAAACCCCCCCGTATCATCTTGCACTCCAGCTCGTACACATCCGACTGAGACTCCGCCCATCTGACACTATTCCTCTGGTGGTAGTACCAGTAATGACTAATTTAATTCGGTAGTGTAGAATTATTTCATTCTCCTCAACTTGTCCCATAGTACCTCGTACGACACTGGGTGGAACGCCTTTGACAGGTTCAATAAAACAAGCAAAAACAAGTAAGTGTTTTTCGTTAAGAATTATATTGAACAGTTTGCTTGAGGCACAGAATAGCACTTTCCGTGGATAAATAAGATTTAAAGCCAAATTGCGCGTCATGGAGTTCATCGTGTTTAGCCAACTGTTGATCAAGCAAACTGTCCAAGACCTTGGCGACTATCGTGGCCAACGAAATAGCCCTGTAATTGGACACATCAGAAGCGTCCCTTGCCCTGTCCTTAATAATCGGAACTACCACTGTGATTACGCATAAGGTCCTGCGGCAAATAACGGTGACTGAGATATAAAATAAAAAGAAGAGCAAGAACCCTATACAGGTGTGGCCTCGCATGCTTCAGGTTTTCTACTATTTTGTCCGGAACAGTCGTAATCATAATCATAATCATTTATTTGTCAGAATTTGGATCATTAGGGTCTTAAGATTAGTCAATGGTATCATCTCATTCTGCCAAGTGTGGCATGCAAATATTGGGTACATACACATTTATAAAGTTAATCTCTTAATTACGAATTAGATTTTCAATTTTCATATTTACGTTATGTCGGTTAGAAATAATAAAACACACCATTTATTTAGTATGTAAAAAAAAATCGTTAAATGTCAGAGCATCAAAGAGTAAAACTGTTAAAGTACAAAAGATTACAAGTAGGATGTCCAAGTATCATTCAAAAAGTAGTTTAAGTTATAATAACATTTATAAAATTTATTATGCGCACGGCCAAAGTGTGGAACTCTCTGCCAGCGTCCCACATAATACCCGTCAGCCTGCAAAACAGGAGTAAACTGGCATTTTTCTGGGGACGCTCGTTCCATCATAGACCTCATCCATCATTTTCTGTCAGGCAAGATCATGGTCAATAGCATCAGGCAATAGAAAAAAAGAGGCACTAACCACAAATCAACAATAAGATCAATTTAAGATGCTCCACACAACGCGCAAACGACTAATTCTAGAGTCATAGGAACCTATGACTCTAGAATTAGATCCTGCTTCCCACTTCCTACTATTCTTCTATACAAATATTATAAACACAAAAGTTTGTGAGGGTGGATCGATGGATGTCTGTTCTTCTCTTTCACGCAAAAATTACTGAACGAATTTTGATGACACTTTACAGTATTATAGATGCTATACATCAGAATAACAGAAAGGCTGCAATTAATAAAGATTTTGGATGATTTAACTTTAATATAAAGATAAGTTTCAAGTAAGTCGAAAAACGACTGCCCACTGAGAGCAACTTGGCGTGCGCTGCTTATACCGTTAGACTTACACTAACATAACGTATTGTTTGTTTTAAACAGTTCTAAATAAAAGTCCGCAACAGCCTATATCTACCTTTTATGTGTAACCTATTTTAGCCAAAATAGTTAGCCGTAAGTACATTTAAATAGGATGCTTTTTTACAATACACTGGTTAATTCTTAGCAAAATAATAACTTTTAAGCTTTTGGTATTTAATGTAGATAAACTTTGTCTATTAAATACTAAGTAATTTGGACGGGCGGTGCGCAGAGCGGGGCTGTGATGTTTCACGGCTCATCCGCTGAACTGTCTGAAGCCTGGGTAAGGACATAGGCCACTTGACAACAAACACCACGCGGGCGGAAGCTAGTCTATTTATATTACTAAACTGTGCTGCAAACCATCGAAGTAAGGTGCATGACAAACGGATAATGGGTGATCATAATACTTAGCACCCGTGGAAGTAGGCCGTGCAAGGCGTAGGTTGGGTGTGTTGCATCACACCCATCCTACGCCACAGAAATGACATTATGTGTTTCAATTCTTCGCTCGCTTAAGTTATTGAAATTAATCGTGACGTAGCAAATGCATTAAGTAACAAATCGGCTTCGTAGAGCAGTCTCTGGCACTAATTGGTACCTGAGCTACAGTCTTTTCTTTAAGCTCGACATTATATCATTACGCTCGGGTACTGGTGCGAGTGACGTATTGCGGGGCCTTGGCTGCACTCGCCGCGGAGAGTCGCCTGTGTCGCGAGTGTGGGCGGCCTCATGGCACGCGCACGTGCCGAGCGACGCGGGCGCAGACTGCTTGGCGCCGGTCGCGCCGCAATGTCGCCGCCGCGCATGCGCCACGCACCTTCTGGCCTTAGTACGGTCAACGAAGACGGAGCGGGTTATGCGAAACGCCGCGCCGCTTTGAAATTGTGTGACTTTTTGCATCTTTTCCGCATCTCACAATTACTATGCGGATATTACCTATTTCATTTGAACACCGGCTTATGGAATATTGCGATCTCAGTATTCTTGATTAAATATTAGGTAACGTCATCTAACATAGCGAAATAACGTCAAGGCAAAGTCCAAATAGTTGTCGGTACTTTACTTTTCAATTCTTTAATGGGCACAAAGTTTTGTATTGTATACAGTATACACAGGACTGGACACTGACTCACTATACACACAATGGGAAATGATTGTTCGGCTCAGTTTACATTCAACATTTCAAGAAAAATAATAATGAAAAAACAATGAAGTGCGTATTTCCTTATCGAATTTTAGTAAGCAGTTGCTAATGGTATATGATTGGACAAAGGGGTGGTCGTATCCTTGTATACTTGCACTGGCAGTAGACTGTCAACGAGGAATGATTAAAAAGGTGATACAATGTTATCGCAAACAGAGATAACTACAAGAAAACTTAGGATGCGCAGTGTTGTTTACAGACAAGAGGACGCTAAGCTATCGTTCTCTATAGGCAAACAGTCTGAGAGGCAACTTTAAGGAATCCCACGGTTGGGAGAGAGGTAAACCATTCCTTGCAAGACACTATGGAGCATAGAAGAATGCTAGCCAGCAGAAGATCAGTTAGAAAGTCGTAAGTGCAGTGATTAAATACAATTAAATCATAAATAAGTTCTTCGGATCGCGTCAGTTGTCGTCAGCAAACGGTTCACCAATGACGGATTACTAATTCAATTAGAACCTTAATGATTAAACTGCGACGTTTTGCGGATGATATCATGCAGGCCATTATCTTAACTGCACTAATAAACGGTCATGTAATCACCGCTTGACCGAAGAGAAAATAATCGTGAGTAATACGTGACGTGACTACTAATATTGTAACACCGATCGTGAGTTTGTGACAAACGCGATAGTTCGGTTCTCACCAGCAGAGCTTGGGGCATTGGTGTTGACAACGATATAATTAACCAACGTTTTAGATACAACCAAAAAATATATATATTTGAGAAAGCACGTTTCAAGATTTTAGAAACACAATTTGCTACAACATTACGGAGAGATTTTGAGAGAAGTTTGAGGAGGAATTTTGAGAGGTCAACATGAAGCTGGACTTAAGGACAAAATATATTGCAAATCTTCTACATCATGTTTTTTGTGATTTACAAATAAACGTAATCATGTGTTGTATGAGTAATGTAATTCTTAAGTTTTTTGCGTCAGACGGACGCTTGTGCAGCGAACCGGGACAGGTCAGTCGCGTGATCGGCTCCCACACTGCAGCACTGGTCAGCCGACGGGTGGGCGAGTGGGCTGATGTGGCGCTACAGCTGAAGGCTCCATGAGAAATTTAATTACACCTTGTGCAAATCACTTACCTTCATTAATTAAATCAGAAAAAGCATTGTTTTCGAAGCGACGACGCACTGTTTTTTCGCTTCATTCGATCGGCTATCAATACGAATTGATAAGGCAAAACTTGTTATATAGATGTAGGTACAGGTGTTAATCATTCGGTTAGAAAAACAATATTGGCTGTTTCATACATTTTGATCGCGTAGGTATATCACTTTTCTATGAAACGTGAGTTTTTATTTGATTTCTGATGAAAATTTTCTGTCCTAGAGGGTCTAGAATATGTGATGAATTCATGGTTTCAGTTTCCGATGTGCTGCCACCCCGTACGGTACGAGTATATCGGCATGTATCTACAAATACTTACTATTTTGTATGCCTCAGTGGCAACAATTAAACCTGTCTTTGGTCAGACAGACAGTGTTTCTCAAGTTTATGTAAGCTTAGGTGCCATGTTGAATGAGTTTCACATGGATCGCTTACTTAAAACCCAAAAGGTGTAGTGGCACCGCTTGGCATCTCTGCTCAGGGTTGCGGTTTCGATTTCCGCTTGAAAACAAATAATGATATCATGTAAACTATAAATAACCCTAGGCAAATATTGGTGTAGCTTCCAGTATATTTAAACGTGAGATGGAGACAACTGGTTTGATACCCCCCCCCCCCGTGCCTCGGTGCGCACGAGTCGCCGTTGGTCCTGCGCCTGATTTCTGCCCGGTCCCCATTGGACTATGAGAGTAATGTAATAAGTAATGTAGTAAAATAATAAGTATGTTTCAGTCCTACAAGAATTACCCCTACTAGTGCCACATGCCTAGATAATATTTATACAAATATTGTACCAAGCCACAAATAAATTATTAATTTACTAGATTCTGATCATTGCGGACAAAGGATTAAGTAATTCAAAACCAAAACAACAAAATAACTAAAAAGGATATCCCTGTCAGCCCCAAAACTACAAGCCGCTTTTAGAGGCTTTTCAATTTAAACTAATTAATAAACTACCAGTTTTGTATTCTGTGTTTTGTAATATATTAACACGTGGAATTTTTAACCCTCCCACTACGACGGGATCGGAACTGTTTCTTCTAAACACAGGCTACCATGCCTATCTGGGAGAGCAGTTATCCTCCCACTAACTAGATGTAAGCCAATCGCTGTTCTATTTTTATTTACTTCACCATGTATCTAGTCTTAGTTAAACAATAAACTTTATTATTTATTTATTTATCTATATGATGAGTGCTTTAATATTTACTGTAATCAATTTAATTCTATCTTTATTCCCAAGACTATCTCGGTTAATAGTAACGCATCTTTCAGTGATTGGGCTAAGTAGAACACGGCTTTATGAGCTGTACAATGAAAGGACTTATGTTAACACTGCTGAATTTAATTTATATGTTTGAAATTATTCAAAACTGTTTAAAGAAGTTTGTGTTATGGCCAAGTCGCGTTATTTGGGTTCGAAGATTAAAAGCAGTAGTAACGTTATTAAAACGACTTGGAAAATTATTAATAGTGAAACGGGAAGGTCTAGTAACCGAAGTACTGACTACAGCCTGTCTATTAATGACATCACAATAAAATGAGACTCACAAGTCACCGCTGCCTTTGAAAACTTCTTTTCAGATATTCCCGTTTCAACTACTAAATCCCTTGACTCATCACCTTCTGTTGCTGAGTCTTTGCTAAAGGAAAATGTAATTTTTTGCGATTCGGAATTTCATTTTGAACATATTACGTGTAGGGATATAATTAAAGTTTTTCACACTTTAAATGTAAAAAAGACTGCAGATCTGTGGGGTAATTCTGTAGAAGTTGCTAAGTCTATTATAGACATTGTAGCACCTACTCTAGTTCTTATCTTTAATAATTGTATCGAATGTGGGGAGTTTCCTGACCTTATGAAAATAAGTAAAATAATAAACCTTTGTTTAAATCAGGTAGTACATCAACCCCACAAATTATAGACCTATTTCAGTACTACCTACATATAGTAAAAATTTTGAGAAATTAATTTTAGACCAACTGCAAAAAGTTTTTAACAGACATAAATTACTACATAGCAAACAGTTCGGTTTTACAAGGGGTCGTTCAACTACTGATGTGTTGAACATTTAGGACATATTTATAATGCCTGGGAAGATAAATGCGATGCCTTGTGCATCTTTTGTGATTTGTCCAAGGCATTCGATTGCGTTCTTCATGACACGTTAATCAGGAAACTCCGCCACTACGGGATCCGAAACACCGCTCTGGATCTTCTTACTTCATACTTGAGTAAAAGGATTCAGAGCGTTGACGTTAATGGAGAAAGATCTCCCGGATCTATCTTAACAATGTGAGTTCACAGGGCTCAATCCTTGATCCTTTCTTGTTTCTTATTTATATTAACGACTTGCCTTACCTCATTAAGGATAATCATGATATAGTGTTGTTTGCGGATGATACTTCACTATTGTTTAAACTTAAACGTCAGCAGCTGGTTACTGACGCTGTAAATAACGCGATCTCAAAAATAGTTCACTGGTTCAATGTTAATAATTTACTTCTTAATGAAAAGAAGACTAAATGCATTAAGTTAAAGCTACCTCACGTTAGGCAGGTGGAAACGAATGTGTTGATAAAGGGCGAAGAATTGAAACTTGAAGACAGCACAGTATTCTTGGGCTTAACTTTGGATGCTAAGCTTCAGTGGGGCCCACATATTGATAAATTGTCAAAAAAGCTAAGCTCCGCAGCATACGCTGTTAGAAAAATTCGTAATTTAACTGACATAGAGACAGCCCGTTTAGTGTACTTTAGCTAATTTTAATAGTGTAATATCGTACGGTATTCTGTTGTGGGGAAATGCCGCCGACATTCAGACTATATTTGTTTTGCAGAAAAGAGCTGTTAGATCAATTTATAAATTAAGTCCGAGACACTCTCTCAGAGAGAAATTTAAGAAAATTTATGTAATGACTGTGCCTTCTCAGTATATTTATGAAAATCTTTTATATGCCCACAGAAACATAAAGTTGTTTAAAAATACATACAGTAATATCCATAATATAAATACTAGGATCAGACATAAATTTGTTGTACCTATAACAAGGCTCAAGAAAAAAGGTGGCTCGTTCAGATGTCAATATATACGCTTTTATAATAAACTTCCAAGCCACGTTCAAGATCTAAGCCTTAATAAATTCAAATAATTTATTAAACGTTAGTTGTGCCAGAAAGTTTTTTATACATTCAAAGACTATATTGAGGACAAAAAGGCTTGGGACTCACCTGCTCCAATTTTTGCATACTGAGTAAGGTTTTTTGTTTGTTACCTAACTTTTGTTTTATTTTATATACACTTTGACATTTCATGATCATTATATACACAATGACATGAATATTTACTTTGTATAATATTATTATTATTAATTTAATTTCGCTTAAAACTTAGTGGGTAATATTTTATATATTTTGTCTATCTCAGTTATTTATTTTAATTTTTTACATCTGGCAGTATGAGTAAATATGCGGCCTACCTAATGTCCTTTCTTTGGTATTGTTCGTCGAATCGTTGAGCTACTTATGTTTTGAGTTGAGCTGTACGATTACTGACAAATGCGTGCACTGACTGGACAGGTCCACTCAATCTGTGTGGTTCTTTCCTCAAAAGACCATTTCAGACATCAATCCACATGGTCTTAACATGATCTGACCAAGATTATGTCTGGACTTTAAAAGAGACTGACCTCTGAGTTTGTTTCGGCCTTTCTTCTCAGAGTAGTCAGATAGGAAACGCCGACCTATTCTAGTTGAAAAAAATGTTTGACTTGTAAAAGTGTTTGTACAAACCCACTTACAGAAATAATAATCATTTATCAATGGAACAGAAAGTGGGACTGTGTTTGCGCACACAATTATGAATGATAATATCTGGATGCGCACCTGGCTTATATCCGTTGAGATTGGTCTCCGTGTCCAAGATTGTTTGGTAGGATATTAATATTATATATAAGACTAGCTTCTGCTCGCGGCTTCACCCGCGTGGATTGATGTCCTTCCCCAGGCTTCAGACAGTTCAGCGGATTAGCTGCGAAACATCACAGCCCCGCTCTGCGCGCCGCCCGCGCTGCCTTCTGTCTTACCGTGGTAACATTTGAACCATATCCTTCCAAATAAATTACTTAGTGTAAAAGACAAAGTTATCTACATTAAATACCGAAAGTGATAAAGGGATCACCCCATATCAAATTTAAATGTATTTATGGCTCATTATTTAGGTTATAACAGCTTTTTTTCCTTCTCTTCCAACAAATAGTTTACCCTTATAACATAAAAAAATTCACTTTCGTTGTTATTTATGATATTTTGCCTGTGGTCTGAGTCCCTGGTTTCCTGAAGCACAAGTCCCGGCTTAGTTTAGGCACCAGTCTCCCACAACATACATTACAAACACAACTACATTTTAAAGTTTTTGTAAGTGTTAAATGTGGAAGAAAAATGAACATTTTTATTATTTTATTATTATGTACATACTATAAGTACTCTACTAGTAGTAAGTCTTTCATTGACTTGAATGTGCCCTGGCGGCTGAGAATATGTCATCTGTGAGACTCATCTATGTGATTGTCATCAGCTGAGAGTAGGTACGAGTATGTCATGCTCACTCTCTGTTTCGCTGACGGTGGCGCGTGTGTTGGGTCATTTACCTCCCTTCAAAATGGTTGAGTTGAACGTTGCTAATCCATGCGTCATGTTCGTAAACGGGCGCCGTCAGACGGGACGGGATTTGTCATATTTTAGTTAAATTTATTATTTGAATTGTTTTCATCTTTTTTATCTTTGTATTACGGATGCTTTTAACGTTCTGCATCGTTCCCCTAAAATTTCATTCCACAATTTCAACATGAATGATGTAACCAATATTTTGTAACCATAATTTGATTTAAAGAGAGCCCGTGGAGTCTCATGCCCGTTCTTCTCCATAGGTACTTAATACGCTTTGGAATGGGCAACTAGGTTCATCTTTCTGACCGACCGACCTTGACAATTCAAAAGTGGAAAAAGTGGGATGCTGGAAAACGCGGCTACGACGTGGATATACTTGGTTAGTACGCTGAGATTCGTGTCGCGTCCATGCGTCTACGGTGCGTAGTCTACGGCCCAACGAAACGGGACCTACGCCACTACGGTGCATGATCTACGCGGCTACGACGAGGTGTTCACGCGGCCTACGCTAGACCAACGCCTAATGCTATGTCTCTAAAAGAATCTAAAATGTCTTCTAATGACATATCAGTTTGAACTTAGCAGCACCCTTATATTCTAGGCTGGTCATATTCTAATTTGATAGCGTAAAACGTAAAGCTGTGTTAGTTGAATATTCGTCCTAAACTATAAATATGTTGGTTGAAGTGCCTCTGGCACATCGGGCTGGGTCGTAAACGTCACATTATGCGCGTGAGTCGATGCCGAACTATGTCTATTACTCATCGAAGCACCTGTTCCTACCTGACCACATTCATCTAAAGCTAAAGAAGGAACAAAAGCTGTAAAAACTCTAATGTCTCAAATTTATTATAAATATAAATGAATATTTGCCGAATAGCTTACGTTACGCTAGTTTGGCATAGTATACCCAGTCCATAGTACCTACTACACCCATAATAAAACCGTGTTTCCATGCTTTAGAACTGAATTCTGCCGTTGTTCGGCTTTCTGATAAGCAAGTAAAGTTAGTGAACTCTATGTGATATTTCTGTTTTAGTTTATTTTGCGTGACTTCGTGGGTAGAAAATAAAATAAAATTGAATTGAAATGCGACTCATAGTGGCAGATTTATATCACACTTTATATTTATGACTGAATGAATGTATAACATACCATATTTACGGTTCGTATGTATGGAGTAGGTTCTACTCCATACATCGATAAGTGTTCAAGTAGGTACCGAATTGAAAGCTGTGGTTGCCTTTAATTGAATGTATACATTGTGTTAGTACCTATAATTTTGCGGCGATAAGTCCCCTCTTTGAGGAGTGATTGGAGAGGCGCCTCCGCGTCTTCACCTTCCACCTGACACAGGTCCTCACCGGACATGTTGGTTTCGGGAGGTTCCAGCGCCCGGCTGTCACCATTGTGTGGATCTCCCGGAGGACACGGTGGAGCATAAGGTGGAGGTCTTCCCATCTTGGGCGGAGCTTGGGCTTGCTATCATATGGAACTTTCGGAATTCTCTAAATCATTAAGAAAATCGCAACAAAATAGTTTCCGTTGTTTAGTAGAGCGCGTGCAAAAGCGGTCGAGATGTGATGGAAGATTTGCCTCGCACTGGTAGGCCATCAACGTCTTCAACTGAAGTTAACATTGCAAAAGTGAAGGAAATAGTGACTGTAAATCCTCATTAAAATTTTGAGAGAGATAGCCCCTGAACTTTCTATGTCTCTGGAGCCGACCTGTACCATGTTAAATAATCACTTGGTCATGAAACATGTTGCCGCTCGGCTAGTCCCAAAAGACCTGAATTTTCTCCAAAAACTCAATCGCATGAGAGTCGCTGAGGACATGCTAGAACGAGTCAATTCCGACCCAACATTCATGAAACGCATTGTTACTGTTGACGAGACGTGGATTTACAAGTTTGACATGCAAACTAGTCAACCAGCTTCGGAGTGGCGCCTTCCAACTGAACCGAAACCGTCAAAACCAAACCAAAGTCTTTGACTATCGCGGTGTTGTGAACTCTGAATTCTTGCTGGAAGGACTAACGGAAAATAAAGAATATTATTTGAGCGCTATGCGGCGTTTAAGAGAGCAAATTCGACGAAAAAGGCTAGATTTGTGGAAAGAAAATTGTTGGATTTTTCATCACGATAATGAGCCTTCACACAAGGCCATCATTGTGAACAAATTTTTGACCAAAAATTCAACAAATACCATCGAGCAAGTACCTTGATCACCAGATATGTCTCCAGCAGACTTCTTTCTTTTAAAATCAAAAATAAATCAAATCACCGTCATCAGTTTACTGTCACATGGGCATGCAAAAGTTTAATTCCAAATAAAAAAAAAAATTTAGATCATTGGAATTACAAAAATAACATAGTCAAAATGTCAGCGTGATCACAGAAAAAAAATGTCAAACGGAAATTAAAAATAAGTGAAACAGGATCGCAGTAATTTTGTCAATCAGAGAAACAGTATGTCAATAAGCTAGTGAATCATCATTAAGAAAATCGTCGATCGTGTAATAAACTTTCATAATTAATATTTCTTTTAGCGCCCTTTTAAATTTGAATGTAGTCATATTTTTTTATAATATTAGGTACTTTTTTTATAAGATTAGGTTTATAATATTAGGTATTATATATGAGTGGGGCAATACCAAAAAAACTTTTTTGCATTAGTGCGCTTTTACATTTTTTCTTAAACTCATATTACCACTTCGTGGCACCCGTTTTCATTCGGTCGAAGACATAAAGGAGAATTCGCGGCGAGAACTAAACTCAATTACGGAAAAAGCGTTTTTTTTTATTGGATTATTCGTTGGCGTTAAGTGTATCGTTTCTGAAGGAGCATATTTTAAAGGCGATAAAATAAATTTGGATGAATAACTAACATTTTGTGTATTATTAAACTTTTCCCGGTACTTTATTGACAGAGTAGTATGTTTATTTTATGTTTACAGAAACTTTATTCTAAATAAAATATTACATGTCGCTTACTTGAGAACAATAACGATTACTTAATTAAATACTGATATTACTGGCTCGCTGTGCGCTTTGGTATTTACTGAAAGTGCAGCAAGCAATTGTCATATAAATAAATAAATAAATAAATGAGTCTACTTGTCCAACTAACTTGTCTGTGTTGTGTTGGTGTTGGTGTGATATTTGTGTGAATGCTTTTGTTAAGTACTTTTCTGATAAAAGATACATGTGTTATACATATAAATGTAAAGTTGCTTCATGTTCATTATTTTTGTGTTTCTGTATATTTTAGTCGTTGATGTTAAATGTGGATAGTTAAAGAGCATTTTAATTAGTTTATTCTTGGAAATTTTTATTAATTTGTGCTAATTTTGTTTTTGCGTTACTATATATTTGATCAAGTATAGTAGATGTGGCTTCACTAGGGAATTACACACACCGGAAGGTAATTTGAGACTCTGCTGCGCGCGCACTTAAATTCGATAGGTCATAGGAGCTATGTGTGGTACCTATGGTACGGCTTGAATCCTTACCGATAGCTGTATCGGGAGTACGTGTTGGTGGCGATCTTTGTACATTCATTGTAGTTCATCTCTTATTGTCAGTGAAAACTTTTAATTGGCTTTCTTTCATTATATGTCAACCATATGTATCTAGCTGCAAGTTTTCTAAAGAAATAAAATAAAATACAATTCGCGTCCGAAAGCAATCAACGTATGAATAACTTCACACAGTAGTTTGAAGTAAATTATAAGGTATTCTGTGATTTGAATTCAATCGTACAACTTACTGTTCACTACTACGCAGGGTCACTGTGCGAAAGAGTCAATTTTTTTTTTGTAAGTACCTCGATACTTTTCAACACGTTGATTTTAAATAAAGTAAATGGCTAAATAAAGTACGGGCGACTGCCTCAGCAATGAAAGAAAAGGAAGAAAAAACGTTTATTTGCGGTAAACATGACGCAAAAAAGAACAAATTGAAAGAAATATGCGTCATATCCATGCAAAACGGCTGTCGCTCAGCATAATGCTGCGACCCTATGCAAGACAGAGCCCCAGCGCTGGTTTGAAAAGTTAATGAATAAACATAACATTGTACCTAGTAATATATAATGCTGAATAGCTGAATATATACATTTATAGTCTTTCGTATAAAAAGTTTCAGGAACTTTTCATATCGTTACAATCCTGAAATGTTAATCTTAGTTGGAGTATTTACGTCAATAGGTAGTAGGTATACAAAGTACAACTAGAACTGTAAATGTAAAATCATCCTACACGTACATATTATACATACAAACACTCACGCCTTCTTCCCATGGGGGTAGGCAGCAACCACAGAACGCCACCTGCTACGATCTTTACATACTCCTATTATACGCACTGATTAAACAACTACACATCAAATATTGAAATAAAACAACAACAATTATATTTGTTTGTTTACTATCTGTTCGTGCTCGGCGTGGCACCGGGTAAATGTTATACAAAAATACCATCCAAATTTCCAACTTTCCCGGTGGACTTGCCAAAAATTTTTTGTCATACACACCTTGTCCTCACAATTACAAACACAAGAAAAAAAGATTAAGCCAAACATTTTTGGCAGTTGATTATTATTAATATTGATTATGTAGGTACATGCATTATTAATATGAGGCAAAATGATTACTACTAATTTATTATATAATGATTGTAGTGTTTTTTTTTGGAAGTCGGTTTTTCAAATTTTTTAATTATTTATTTTTTGTAGTCTTCGAAAAATAATTAAATAACCACGGTGATTACACCTGGTGCTTATATGATAATATCTACAATACCAACCAAGGTATGTTACCCAATAACCCAATGTTGCCGACGATCTATCGGACTTCAGCACCTCTAGTAGAAGAAGTGTGACCTTTGTCCCCACTGACCGTCCGATTTCGGTACATTATACAATACGTAATAATAACACACATATTGCTCTTTGGACCGACATAACGATAGCAAGTGAATGTCCATGTTATTGACCGTCTTTCCAAATCAAAACACTATAACGCTACACATTTACCTATTACATGTTCAATAAACATGTTACACTCATTGATTATAAAGAATGAATAAAAAAAAATTGGATAGTGGAAATGTGGAAAACTGTAATTTAGTTCAGAATTTGTAGTAAAAGTAAAACAAGTTGGAATACCTGTTTACCGTACATTTATCCCAATGTAAATTTTAATGGCCGAATGGCACGTTGTTGAAACAACATCATTACAAAATAACCTGCAAGTTCAAAGTGAACTTCAGAATCAATTTCTGTAAATATGATGTAAGTGCTGTACAAAGTCTGCTAATAATATTAAAATTTATTCTGACGAAACCATGATTCACCTGCCGACATCTGAGGTAACGTAGTGTCATGGCCGGTCGCAAGGCCGAGTTTTTTCTGAAGGTCTATGATTGCTGCTTCATGATGACTAGGGACCACATGAACTGAGTCGATTACAGCCATAGTCGACACGCATTTGGGAGATTGCGGAATGCGATATGAGTTCTATAGAAACTGTTATTGAATATAAATAGGCAAAAGACTGCCAGAGAAGACTGTTAAAAAAAAATCAAATGACTTCTCCCGCTCTGGGTGGAGCGGGAAGGCGTGTCAGACTTTAACTGACTAAAATCCACCCGTGTGCCTTCAGTTGCCTGTGCCAGGGCCACGGTATCTCTTTCGAACACCCCGCGACCCCGTCATTATGTGCTCACATCTCTATGAGGTGCGGGTGGAACACGACGCGCTGTCGACCCGGGCCTGGTCCTTACCGGACGGCGAGCTACCCATTGCTCGCCGTCCGCAAGCCCGCGCCTACGGTGGCCGGGAATCTGCAGGCGACTCCCGAAGCCCAGGGCGTGAGGGCGCAAGGCTCTCTCCATGACGCGCTCCGCCTCCTCCTTGGCGAGCATTACTGCTTCGCAGGTGACGGCTTCCCATTCCCTCTCGCTCCGTACCATGGCCTGGACCAGGGCCGGACGCGAGAGATCGCCGCTGCCGATCGCCTCCGCGAGAACACTACGTTGCTCCGCTCAAGCTGGGAAGAAATCCACCGTGTCCTCCAAGCGATCCACACAATGGCACACCCGGCCGTTTCTCCGGCGGATGTTGTGGCGTGCCCCACCAAAATTCATCCTAAATTGTGTTTCCAACTGATTAATTTCTTGACAATCCATAATCCTATACAGTGTAACCAATACACTGTATGTAATGGATTTGATTCTATTTCGTTAAGGTGAGTGCGGAGCTAGGAAGGTATATCCAGATCTAAGGTTTCAGTCAGTAGGTCTGACATAACCCGTCGGATTGCGATATAGGGCGGAAAATATGAAAAAGGCTTTCAGTAGAGACATAAATGGATAAGTTGAATGTTGAGCACTGTCTCATAAAGTTGTAATAGATTATTGGGTTTTGTTAAAAATTACTAACAATTGTCAATCAGAAACTGGTACAAAAATCGAATACGCGTTATGGATCCGGTTTCCCATCGAACAGGACTTGTCCATGCGTGGGAGACAGCGTATGGCATCACTCGCGAGTTTACCAAGCAACACGCCGTAACAACATAAATATCAAACATAATTTTATAATATTATGACGTATCTGTTATCTACCACGGCATCACACATAGCTAATTACTATTACATTTAAAGTCGTCAGAGTTCAAAAAAACTATTTATAGAACAACGTGCGAAATAATCGCGTTGGGGCAAAAACTGGCATTACAGCTCCGTCATGACGACGGGTAGAAGCCGTGACGTCACGTCGGCGAGGTAAGAAATCATGACGACTAAACATCATGTTGATGGACGATATGTTGAGGGGTTTCGTCATTAACGTGTTGTAGAGGCGTGTTTTTGTTCGAAACCATAATACGAGTAAGCAAACGCTTCATAAACAGTTCTGATTTGAATCGTCCTAAGTGTCCGGTTGATGGTTGATGTTAAACATAGCTAACGGTCAATGACAGTGTTCGTTTCTATCTAACTCGATACGAATTGCCTATAATAAGTGTCATGGAAAACGTACGTCCACTTATACCTTTCACCTGTTACAAAGGCAGTCATAATTATTATGATGTAGTTTTGCCGTCGGCATCTGTTGTGATAAAGGTGAATTTTTCATTCAGTCTCCTGCCAGTTCTAGGTACCTATCGAATGGTTTTATTGTTTTTTTTTTTTAATTTAGGTAAGTAATGCTTTAATATGCTTCATTTAAAATATTTTATTTTAAGGACCTAGTTACCTACCTAATCAACAGAATTTTATTAAACCGATTAAAATACAGTTTTAATATTCTTAAGCGTAGTTGTAAGGTGCGTGAAAAAAGAATAAGGCAATAGTTCACATTTTAACAATGACTTTCTAAAAGTTAAAAGTGCCAACTGTGACTCAGCCGGTAAGTATGTATGTTAGTTTACAATATTAATTGCGAAAGTAAGTTAGTAAGTAAATCATTTATTTACCAAAAGACTTAGCCTAGGTATCATCACTGTTTTTCAATAAAGGATGGGTACTTATGGCTATTACAGATGAGTAAGTCCCCTGCCCTTCAAACTAGGAAAACCTGTATCTTGAAGGACAGTGTACTTTATTGGGATTGACACGTTTTACAAAATTTCTATAAGTGCGTAATAATTCTGATGTTAAAACATACATATTTATTGAATAAGCTAAAAAGTTAACTGTGAGGAGTGTTTGCGCGTGTGTGTTGCTGTGGAGTTAAGCCGGTCCGTTAGGGTTTGTGTGTGTGTGTGTGTGTGTGGGTGAGTTAGACTTAGAAAAACATCTGTCAAGGAAATGAAAAGTTAGAAAAGTCGTTAATACGTAGAACCTATGAGTTCCTCTGTATCGCAATAACTTAAATTTAAGAGGAAATTTATCAATTTTCTTTTTAATTCAAAAGGGTTTAGACTCTTTATTGTTAATATGTTTTGAAGCTTGTTGTATATTCTAGGACTTAGGATGAAATATTGGCGAGTAGCAAATTTGGTTCGCTCTTCTTTGGTACGCTCGACTTGACATACTCGAGCACACCTACGTCGAGTATGGAGTACTTGTCTTGGTATGACGGAGGCATGTTTGCGAAGAGTGGATCGGAAAACAAAGAGTTGTCTGACGGTGAGGAACTTGCAGTCCTGATATAATTGTTCAGTCGGGTATCTAAACGGTTTGCGTAACATTACCTTCAGAACAGCTCTTTGAGCCCTCTCGAGTGGTAACATTGAAGTTTTCGTTGCTCCTCCCCAGGCAGTCACACAGTATGTTAGTAGTGACTGGCACAAAGAGTAGTAGACAGTTTTGAGCGTGTCGATGTCCGTTGAGTTTCTAAGTAGTTTAAAGATATAAATTATTTTGCGAACTCTAGATGTAAGTGAAGTAATGTGTTCGTGCCAATTTAGATGCTCATCCAATACTACTCCGAGATATTTAATATGTGACCCTTTACTCAAGTGTGAACTGATACAGTTAGGCTTTAAGTGGCAGCTGTGAAATTTAATATTAAAATCCTGTAGAGGCTGGCTCTTCTTACTTATAGAAAAGGGTATGAATTTAGTTTTTTCGACATTAAGAGTAAGAAGATTAGTAGCGAGCCAGCTTGATACCGTGATAAGACAGTTCTCAGCGTGACGTTTTGTTTCATTCCAATCTGAGCCGTGCACGATGAGCGCTACGTCATCTGCGTAAGTAAAAACATTACAATGTGGAAGTGTTAGTGTGCATAACTGGTTAACATATATTAGAAAGAGTGTCGGCCCTAGGATAGTTCATTGTGGTATTCCGTAATTAAGTAAAGGGTGCTCATTGCTTATGCAATTATTTATGATCACACTTTGCATTCTGTCCGTGAGATAGCTTTTGAATAGATTTAGTGGAGTTCCCCGTACACCGATATTTCCAAGTTTGTGTAGAAGTTTAGGGACAGAGACCGTGTCAAATGCTTTAGATAGGTCCAAAAAGATCCCAAGGCATTTCTTACCCTGATCTAAATTGCGAGATAGGAGATCGCTTAAGCCAGTCACGGCATCCTCTGTAGACCTACCCGATACGAATCCGAACTGATTTGGTGCTATGATGTTATAGGCATCTAGGTATTGCCTTAGCTTATTGTTCAGGATTCTCTCTCATATTTTAGACATTGCAGGAAGCACAGATATAGGTCTATAATTGTTCAAACAGTCTCTGTGGCCTGATTTGTAAATTGGGTGAATAAGCGCTTTTTTTAAAGCTTTGGGAAAAACACCGGTAGTAATGGAAAGGTTACAAATATATGTTATTACTGGGATTAGAAACTTACACGAGGCTTTAATCATCTGAGTTGAAATATTGTCCCAGCCAACGGCGGTGACAGTGCGTAGAGTCAGGATGATTTTCTCTGTGCGATCCATGGCACTCTACGGAGCGCCGATCTGGGCGTCTGACCTGACGGCCGGCAGCATAGCTGTCCTGCGCAAGCCGCAGCGGGCGATGGCCGTCAGAGTCATTCGGGGGTATCGCACGATCTCCTTCGAGGCGGGTTGTGCACTGGCCGGATCACCGCCCTGGGACCTGGAGGCGAAGGTGCTCGCGTCACTGTACCGGTGGCGCGAGCAGCGCGGGAGCGGGGCGAGCGACCGAAGCAGCAACATATTGAGCAGCGTCGGTTGCAGCTCCGCGAGGTCCTGGTGGCGGAATGGCGGGTGCGGCTGTCACGCCCTACCGCCGGCCTGAGCACCATCGAGGCGATCCGGCCAGTGCTCGACCGCTGGCTCGGGAGAAGGCACGGCTCCCTGACATTTCGGGCGACGCAGGTGCTCTCGGGGCATGGTTGCTTTGGGAAGTACCTGTGTCGCATAAACAGGGAGCCGGACGCCCGGTGTCACTACTGCGTCGAATGCCGGGAGGACACGGCGTGGCACACGCTGGCAGAGTGTGCCGCTTGGGAGGTGCCGCGCCGTGCCCTCATCACCGAAGTAGGCAACGACCTGTCGCTGCCGGCCGTCGTGAACGCGATGGTCGGCGGCGCAGAGTCCTGGGACGCAGTGGTCTCCTTTTGCGAAACGGTCATCTCGCCGAAGGAGGCTGCGGAAAAGGAGAGAGAGATTTCGACTCTCGACCCGGCCCGCAGCAGACGCACCGGGCGTCGGAGGAGGGCGGACAACGCCCTCTTCCGGCCCCCCTAAACACAATGTACCGCGTAGAACATGCTAGGTGGACAATATTATTTTATGATATTTAACGATGCTTTTATATATAAGTAGTCATGTTGAGGCATTATTAATAGTTTTTGGTATGATTTTGTAATAAAAAACAAAAAAAATATGTAAAAACAGAAAAAAATATTTAAAAATAATAAACAAACAACAAAAATGCATTAAATAAATAAATACCTACTGTACAAACTAACTTAACCTAAACCTAATCATCAGAATCATCACCAAAATCTTCTGGTGAATCGTCATAATTTTGTGGTAATGTGCGACAATGTGATGACGTTTCCGGTCTTGATGCTACTATGGTCGGGCTTACGATTAACTTTAATACTTCTGCACATATTTTTTCCGGCTTTTTTCGGGGAATCTCACGAAGGCCATTGATCAAAGGGTCAGATGTTATTATGAACATGGACAGCAAGTCTCTATTCGTGGCAACACGTGAGCACGGTGAGCGGGTGTTGTACTCCCTAAATCTGCGGCAATCTTTGTTACGTGCTTCTTGAGCCTCTTCGGAAAGTTGCCCAATTGGAAGCAATGCCGCTTTGATGACCTCAGTACTGTGTACTAATATTTTATGTACAGTAGCAGGCATATAGTACCACGAATAGAGACTAAGGTAATGTCTTCTAGTTTCAAGACAAAATTTATTAAATTCAACTAAGTTTATCTCGAACCCAGAAGACAATGTCCTCAAAATAACATCGAATTGTTTGATAATAGTAACATCCAATCCTGTGATTTGAGCGCTCATCTCAGCATTCTTAAAAAAACGACGGGCTGTGTTTCCATCATTGGAAGAACCAAATCCTGGCTTTGGTTTATCTACAATGAGTCCCATCTCGTTCTTGAATATCAACTTGATTTCTTCGGAACGAATCTTGATATCAGCTTTGTCTTCGTCGCTTCTAGCCTGCCATTTCTTAATATTCAACTTATAGCTGATATGTAAAAGGCATTCAAAGCAACGAATCCAAGCATGAGGTGTAGATAAACCAAAGCCAAAATGTTCCTGATTGCTGTTAAACTTCGCGGGGTCATCGTTCATCGTCTTGGGGGTGGCACCACAGATGAAACACTTTTGAGATGAACGAGTTTCCGTTAAGGCGTTACATACCTTTCCCTCTATCATTGTCTGAAGAAGTTCGTGTTTCACAGAGATTTGAGAATCACCAAAGTTGATAAGTGTTGGAAGAAGAGCATTAATTTCTTCCAACAATCTATTTGTCTCCGCTAACGTGAAGTCACTCGTTTCCTTAGCAAATATAAATTTGATGGGGCGACAATAAATAGTTGATGAAGGCCGAGGATTTTGCCAAATAATTTTAGACCCATCATATAACTTAAGGGGAACGAAAGAAAATACGAAAAGAAATTCGTCCGTATCTTCAGTGTTCTCAAATTTCTGTTTGTATGTGCTGTGCCCAGAACTTCCATCACATCCCCATTTACTAACAAGTGTAAACGTTGGACTTGTTGGGAGGACACTACTGATAACTTCATTCTGTGCTATTACTAGACGTTCCGCTGTTTTATTTAATAAGGCTTGCAAATTTATTTCAGCACGAGTTTCTGTTATAGAAATATGATCCTCTGCAGGGTAACAGGCCTTTTTAGATTTTACTACACTAAAATATGACGGAAACACATTATGTCCTGCCATTATGGACCACTTCCTAGTTTGTTTGTAAGCATGTGTTGTTGGCTTAGAATCTATATAGTATGCTAAGGCTTCGTCACTACTTAACTGCCTAGGATTAACGGAACTGGTATTTTCTTTTGACTTAATAATATTATCTGGCCTTTCACTAATGTCTCTAATCACATGGGCAACTTTTCTTTGCCCTGCTGAACGCATAGCAATTTCGGCAGCAGTCACTAATTCACTGGCACTTCGAGATTCTACGAGATCCACGACTCGACGTTTCTTCGTCTTAAACGACGATTCCTCGAAATCTTTGCGAGGTCTTCCTGCAGATGTTACAACCTCACTCGATGTTGAAGGTTGTGGGGCTAAAGAACTCACAGTAAACTGTATGTCTCCTTCATCCAGCCAAGTCTTATTTCTAATTAAAAAACGCTCCTTCGATTTTCCCGAAGCCAACCATTTGGCTTCAATCTTAGTAGAAAAGTTGGATATTTTCAACTTTATTTCTCTTTGGCTGCTTTCAGTAATGTCACCAAAGTGAAATTTTGAAGAAATATAGTCATAAATACGCGATTTTTTATCATTCTTCGTGTGTTTCAACCACTCTTCAAAAAATGCTACCCTTGAAATAGAGTAAAAGTGTTCTGAAAAAAAATAAAAAAAAATATGTTGTACTGAAGTGTGCTGAACAATATGTGTATTTTTACAAACTACACAGTTATACCTACAATATATCTAAAAACTAGCCCGAATAGAGGCGAATCAATGTATTTCCTGAACGTTCAAGGTTTTGTTTATGAAAAAAAATACGCAAAAATTTATGCATTAAGTTAAAAAAATGCTAAAAAATCATTTTAACAGATTCTGATAAAAACAATATATTAAATAATAGTACATACCCTCAGTATTATTATTACCCTGGGACCTGGAGGCGAAGGTGCGTTACTGTACCGGTGGCGCGAGGCAGCGCGGGAGCGGGGCGAGCGACCGATGCAGCAACATATCGAGCAGCATCGGTTGCAGCTCCGCGAGGTCCTGGTGGTGGAATGGCGGGTGAGGCTGTCACGCCCTACCGCCGGCCTCAGCACCATCGAGGCGATCCGGCCAGTGCTCGACCGCTGGCTCGGGAGAAGGCACGGCTCCCTGACGTTTCGGGCGACGCAGGTGCTCTCGGGGCATGGTTGCTTCGGGAAGTACCTGTGTCGCATAAACAGGGAGCCGGACGACCGGTGTCACCACTGCGTCGACTGCCGGGAGGACACGGCGAGGCACACGCTGGCAGAGTGTGCCGCTTGGGAGGAGCCGCGCCGAGCCCTCATCACCGAAGTAGGCAACGACCTGTCGCTGCCGGCCGTCGTGAACGCGATGGTCGGTGGCGCAGAGTCCTGGGACGCAGTGGTCTCCTTTTGCGAAACGGTCATCTCGCAGAAGGAGGCTGCGGAAAGGGAGAGAGAGATCTCGACTCTCGACCCGGCCCGCAGCAGACGCACCGGGCGTCGGAGGAGGGCGGACAACGCCCTCTTCCGGCCCCCCTAAATGGGTCCAGGGGCGACGGATTCGGGGACATCCGTCGCTCACTCCCCCCGCCCGAGACGGGGCCCGCTAGTGGGCCGGCACCAGCCGGGGTTGTGGATGAATAATGTGTTCCCGCGACCCCGGCGTAGGTGTGAGATGGAACACCGGGGTGGTTTTTAGTCAGTAAGAGTCTGACAGTCCCCTCCGCCCGCCCCAGGGCGGAGGACATCCATGAGGATTTTCCACCCCGGGAACAAAACAAAAAAAAGGTTTCAGGCTGGCTAAAGTAGACTCATCTTTCATGGGGTGTTTAAAATGTTACAATAAAATACCTCCCCACATACATCAACTAAATGAAACCAAATTTAAATCTTGTATAAAACGCACACTATGCAGCCGAGCATATTATAAGTTTGGGGATTACATTGCTGATAAAAATGCTTGGCTAATCGCTGGTCCTGCTCCTCAAGGACGCATCAACTAATTGATTAGCATTTGAAAATACTGTTGGAGCTGCTGAAGATTAAAAACAAGAATCTTTGCATTGTATAAACTCAATATTTTAGTACTGTATAATTGCTGTTACTCTATAATTGAGTATGTCATGCTCACTTTAATGTTTCGCTGATGGTGGCGCGTGTGTTGGATCATTTAGCTCCCTTCAAAATGGTTGAGTTGAATGGTGCTAATCCATGCGTCATGTTCGTGAACGGGCGGCGTCAGTTGAGACTGGTCATCTCTTAGCTGCCACGAAATTTTATTTTTGAATTGTTTTCATATTTATATAACGGACGCTTTTAACGTTCTGCATCGTTTTCACATGCATAATTTAAACATCAATGATGTAACCAATCTATTGTAAAAATAATTTGATTTAAAAGAGTCTCCGTGGAGTTTCTTGCCCGTTCTTCTCCATAGGTACGTACTACGCTTTGGAATGGGCAACTAGCTTCATTTTTCTGACCGACTGACCTTGACAATTCAAAAGTGCCTGTAATGGGTTTATTTGAAATAAATGTTTTGAGTTTGAGTTTGAGTTTGAAATATGTAGTAAAAACTGTGATCTAACCAGCTTGGTAGCTATAAACGTTGTTTTTAGATAAGAAGAGCGTTTAATCGACAGTGCTACTAATCTGAAATCTGAAGGAAATAAAGATTAAACGCATTAAAACAAGCAACGAGATAGGAAACCAAAGTAACTTAGTTTTGACAAGGTTAAGCCCGCCTTAGGAATGAAAATATGACGTTGCAAATCCGGATAAAGAGGCATGCATATCGGGTGATTTACGTCAAGGTATTTAATTTGTATGAAACTTTACAAAAAAATTAGAATTCATTAATGTGTTCATATTGAAAATGCTTGTTTCCATGTCTGAACATCTGGTCGATGATATGACATGTATATCGTCGTTGGTAAGCTCTTCAGATAGGCTGGAACTTAGTTTTTTTTGTTTTTAAAAATTTCTGGAATTGTCCGAATTAGGTTTTTGGCAAAAATGTTTGGAAAAGATTCCCGATTTTTTTTAACGTCCTATTTCTAAGGGATTTTTGTATGAACTCAAGGGAGAAAACTCACGACTGGGTTGGTTCAGCTCGTTTTTTATTTATATTCATTTTTATATTTTTTTTACAGATTGTAGGTATATCTAATCAGGGTGACAAACCATCGACGCGCAAACTGGAGAAATGTTTCATCGGTTATAATATAAACAGCTATTTTTTAAAATAGTTAACTGACTAAACATTTCAACGGAGGGGTGGTTCAGAATCATGTATTGAATCCATGCCAGCCGGTACATTCGATTTCGCATGACGCGTCGCGAGGACGCACTACACATCCGAGCATGTGTAGTACCACTGACGTAACAAACAGAGATGAGTCTTCAGCGATATGTTACTAAGTAGTTCCGTAAAGATAGGAATGTCGGTGTGATGCTGTACATAGTGCTCGGTCATTGTAGTGGAAACCCTCTGGGGGTTCCTGAAGCTGACGACAGTTTACGTTTCGTTGTCGTCATACAGCAATTGTAGCAATTATAAGTGAATAATAATTGTTCTTAGTTGAGATGACTATAAAAAGCCTGTAATGCCCGAAGAGTTAGGCAGAGGTGTACCAATACCCCACCCACATTTCGCCAGTTATGTTTAAGTTGATGTAAAAAAAAGAAGTAAATTACACTGTTGTGCTGTGTGTGGGACCAATTAGTTCAACCAGGTTTCAGGCTGGCTAAAGTAGACTCATCTTTCATGGGGTACTGTTTAAGATGTTACAATAAAATACCCCCCCACATACATCAACTGAATGAAACCAAATTTAAATCTTGTATAAAACGCACACTATGCAGCCGAGCATATTATAAGTTAGGGGATTACATTGCTGATAAAAATGCTTGGCTAATCGCTGGTCCTGCTCCTCAAGGACGCATCAACTAATTGATTAGCATTTAAAAATACTGTTGGAGCTGCTGAAGATTAAAAACAAGAATCTTTGCATTGTATAAACTCAACTTTTTTAGTACTGTATAATTGCTATATGCCATATGTGAGTACTATGTACATGATTTAAAGCTACCATTTACAGGGTACGTCTTTCTTTGACTTGAATGTGTCCTGGCGGCTGAGAGTATGTCATGCTCACTTTAATGTTTCGCTGATGGTGGCGCGTGTGTTGGATCATTTAGCTCCCTTCAAAATGGTTGAGTTGAATGGTGCTAATCCATGCGTCATGTTCGTGAACGGGCGCCGTCAGTTGAGACTGGTCATCTCTTAGCTGCCACGGCGTATTTAAATTAAATTTTATTTTCGAATTGTTTTCATATAAATAACGGACGCTTTTAACGTTCCGCATCGTTCTCACATGCATAATTTCAACATGAATGATGTAACCAATCTATTGTAAACATAATTTGATTTAAAAGAGTGTCCGTGGAGTTTCTTGCCCGTTCTTCTCCATAGGTACCTACTACGCTTTGGAATGGGCAACTAGCTTCATTTTTCTGACCGACCGACCTTGACAATTCAAAAGTGCCTGTAATTGGTTTATTTGAAATAAATGCTTTGAGTTTGAGTTTGAGTTTGTGCACCGACGCGCAACCAATTAGTACATGATTTAACACATGATTCAGTACATGATTTTGTATCTTCCTGGGTTGAAAACAAACTTATCCGTATCCTGGTAAATACACAACAGATGGATTGCTGCTAACCTCACTTTATGGAACTAAATATCTTAAAGCTGCCTTGTTATATACATACTTGAAATATGCAAATTCGCTCACAAACACCAAGAGTTTTACACTAAACAAAAAAGACATACAAACAAGATACACACTCCGACACAAAACACGACTCCCCCACATCATCCCGCTTAAAAATACATTCAACAAGTCCTTTGGTTATGTCAATAAAAATATACAATATGTTACCCGAATCAATAAGAAATGAAAAAAAAAACTCCATTTATTCACAAATAAGGTTAAAAAGTTATTATTGAGCAAAAGTTACTACAGTGTCAACGAGTATTTAAATCATAAATCCTTGAAACTCGAAAAACTATGTTTTTAATAATGTTAATGTCCATGTTTTTAGAATAAGTTAGATTATAAGATACTAAAATGTGAAGTCCTCCCACATATCTTACTTTAGCTGTGCCCGACAGGGTCCACGATTGTTTCCAAAAAAAATGTTTACCGCTTACTTCTACATTGTGGAACGCAATAAAGGATTGCGTACTGAGTATTTTCTTTTTAATATTCTGGAATAGTCCGTAGACTAGAATCATGTATTGTGCTAAATTCACGGTTACGGTTAGTGCGTCCCTGCCACGCTGTGTTACCAAATATACAGCCATAGTTCCGGGATCTCATGGTTGAACGTCAAAACTATTTCGACTTGCATTTGACTAGGCTCACTCCAGAAACAGAAAATGTAAAATTAATAAAGATTTCATATTGTATAAGAAGACTCCACACGCTTTTGATATGACATCACTATGTGGACCCCAACGCGTCGACCTCACACACACTCAACCCCACATGACTCAATCTCACGGACTTCGGAAGTGCCGGCCGGGTCGCTCCAGTATGTACTCGCCCATCTCCGGCCGGTTCCCATGCTTTCACTCGGAGTCACCCGTCTGTCTGGCGGTGGGGAGTGACTCAGCCTCAACGCGGATCTCCCACGAGTCCCACAACGCACCTGATCTATTTCCTATTCCCGAAGCGTAACGCTGCTGACAATATTTCATCAATGCGTGACTTTAGGGTTACCGCGTTTTGCAATCTTATATATGATATTTTGTTTTGTAAAATGGTGGTGAATATTTACCATAAAATAAATTTCAAAACCACAACAAAAATGATCACATCATTCCGGTAAATCTGTTTTTCCACTTGAATCTGAGGACAGCATGATCCATGGCAAACACATAGACGTCTAAATAAGGTCATATTTGTCTAGCCTACACTCTGTTAACTAACCATAAGACGTCATAAACAGACGTCACTAAAAAACAGCGAGTCACTGCATTCCATCATCAAAAGTGTGTGATGACCCTGAGTGAAGGATCGCCGCCCACCGCGCTTGACGCATCAGTATTTGCGCGAAATCTCCGGCGTGATCTAGGCAAAGCCGCCGCCGAGTGACACAGCCATTGTTGCTTCACATATCATGCCGATACCATAATTTACATACATCTACATAATTTCTGTTATCAAGTTCAAGTTGATCTAATTTGTCATGTCAATGGAGCTTATTTTATTCGCCGACAAAAGCTTGAATCACGACGTCACCGTCTGTGGCATTCAAAGGATTGTCTAGAATTCGCCAATTGCTCAGAATTGTTGGACACCACACGAAATACGGCACTAAAAGCGTCTCTTTGGCGAATGTTTTCCTACGACACGTCGTAGTATGTGGAGCTACTATTCCAATTTTCGAACTTTACCTTCTTCTAAGGGGGTGTGGCACTGTTAAACTGTTTCAGTATGTGGCATTTACATTTCTTGTCCCCGACCTATTTATTCACATTTCTATTTACAAAGTTGTATGTACTAACTATTGTTATTTATATAAAGTAACAATTTGCGTCATTGTCTTGATAACATTATTAATAAACACATGTATTAGACCACTACATAGATAATGCGAAAAATGAAGTAAGTAGTCATTCTCGGTAAGTTCAACATAAAAAATAATTATTTTTAAAGGGCATTTGATTTGATCCATCGATAACAGTGAGTAAAATTCTCTTTTAGTCACTGAGTTAATAATAGTAGATTATTGCATCCAGCACAAAGTAATTTATTATTGCCCCGAGTGCCTGATTTAACAGGCTCTAATCTAACAGGCACGAGGGCAATATAAATTACTTAAGGCGAGGTGCATAATCTGCTTTTCTTTCAACTATTACATATAAGAATAGTAGATAAAAGAAACTCATATCAAACAGTTAAAATAGAAGTTTAATTATTGAAATTAAAAGTTATACTTGAGCAATTATTAAACGTAAGGTTAAGAGTTTTGTGGGGCAAATTTACAAGGAACAAGTAGGATAGAAACGAATAATACGTACGTAAAAAAAAAGTATTGATATCGGCTGGCTGAATAAAGGTAATCCATTGAGATTGGCACCTTATGGTGCGATAAAAAAAACTGTGCAATACTGACTAACAATTTTATAGAGTTAGCAATAAAAATAAATTAAAAAGCGGATATTTTCGGTTCTGAATAACCAGGTATTTTCGGTTGACAGGTTTTGAACGTTTCTAACTTTTGTCTTAAAAACTTTTTTGTTCCTAACTCTTTGGTTTTATTTAAAACTTCGAGTAAATGTTGAATCGGAAGCCTTCGAATTTTAAAACACTTTTACACTCTAGATAACAAAAAAGGCTTTTACCCACGGAAATCGATGGGTAAAAATTGCAAATAATAGGTAGTGTGGTGAAAAATTATTTAAACTGTTGAAAGTACCTACTGGCTGTCTAAATGGAGCTACTCCATAGATTTATATATATGTCGGCGCGAATACTTTAAATACAGCGCCATCTTGTGATTCGTTACAAAACATCGATCAATCAGTGACGAGCACGTGTTCCCACTCTGTGGATCAGGTGACTGGTGGGGCGGCAGCGTTATAAAAACGGCCGCACGCATTGGAGCGGACATTCCGACTCTCAGCGCTCAGCCCGCACACTAGTCGTAATTGTGATAGTGATCGCGCCTGAACCACGTTATAATTAAAATAAAATTGTTTAATTAAATAAATTATAATAAGAAGTAAATTAATAATAACTTGTGAAATTAATTAAAGTTGTGAAGTCAATATCTTCAAGTGGTATTTATTTGTGATACGATGGCAACCAACCCTGATTCAGAGACAGATGAACCAAATGTTTATTACGTAATCGAACCCAACCATGCTTCTGCCGACATCAGAAGTGGGATGAGCCTTGGCTCATCCATTGCGCGCCCATCTTCTACCCTATTCGTGGATGCAGCCACCCGTCAGTCTGGACAGCATCTATCCGTAATATGTAATGACGGCCATCAGGACAGTGTGGCCATGGACCAAAATGGAGAATCTTCTGCTAACCAAGAAATACGGAGAATGCGTACTGCTGGTGCTGGCTCGTCGACGAATGTATCTGAAGGTCACGTGAGTCATGCCACTTTAAATACCAACAATGAAACCTTATCAATGTTGAATATTATTTTGGAGAACCTGTCTAAACAGCAACAAGAAAATAACAAAGCTAACCATGAATTTTTGCAGAGTATTCTTTCCAAGGCAATGAATTCCTCGGGAAGGCCAAGGCTTTCTGATATTTACATAGCATCTTTTGACCCGGACGGAGATGTCCCGATAAGAGATTGGTGCGAACACGTGGACCGCGCTATAAATCACTGGAAACTGACTGATTATGAAATTTGCAGCAAAATTGCAGGCTTATTATTAGGTCGTGCCAAAAGCTTTTGTGATACCTGGTTAGTCAAGTCGCCAATTTGGTCAGACATGAGAAATGCTTTGATCCAAACATTTGAACCAGAAGCCCGATACTCGAACGATATAATTAAACTCCGTAGTTTCAGATTTGATCCCATGAATCCAGCTGAATCAGTAACAAAGGCTTGGAATATATGGAAGCGGATTGTAAACGGTGACAAGGAAAAGGATGCAGTGGAAGCTGTAATTGGTTGTATTGACCTTGAGCATGTCAGATTACGATTGCTAGCAAGTAAGTGTACTACTGTGCCTGAACTGATTTCAGTTGTGTCAACCATGAAACCGAGAGAAAGCAGACCTGGGGAGCCACCAGCCAAGCGTCCACGACTACGGCTGGGAAGAGATGAGAGGATCTGCTTTAAGTGTGGCAAAGCAGGTCACCTCCAATCCAACTGCACTACTGAAAAGTTAGAACCGAAATCTTTGTTTTCTAACACTGACTCAAATTCAGCATCCAACTCTGAAAAAAGGCTGGTGTTAAAATGCAGCTACTGTGACAGGAGTGGGCACAATGAGTCCAATTGCTTCAAAAAAATGAGCGATGAAGCAAAGAAGGTTAATTTTGCTGGCGTTCAGAATAACATTTCTACTCCAATGATTGTTAAAATCAAAAACCTAGAAATAATTGCATTATTTGATAGCGGAGCAGATAGATCTTTGATAAAAAAGTCATTGGCTGCGTCATTACCAGGTAAACGCGACGATCATATGCTTATGTTGAAGGGGCTGGGAGCAGGGGTCCCAATAGTGTCTTGCCAACGGATAACAATTGCATGCGAGATCAATGACGTCATAATCGAAATCAATTTCCACGTAGTTGAAGATCATGAGATACCATGTGAACTAATGATTGGATCAGATCTTACACAGACTCCTGGCCTAGCCGTAAACATTACCCGCCACGGAGCCACACTTATACGCACCGCACTAATTATGACTGAAATTTCCGAAGAAGCATTTCAGGATTTCGACACTGACCTCACTGAACCAGGTGTAATTTCAACAATCAAAGCACTTTTGAAAAAACACGAGAATGTTTTTACAAATGGCATTCCGAAAACTAAGGTTACAACAGGTAAACTGGAAATCCAGCTGAAAGAACCAAGTAAGGTGGTATCCCGAAGACCCTATCGGATGGCACCTGTAGAAAGAGAAAAGGTCAGAGACATTGTTAATAATTTAATGGAGAATGGTATTGTCCGCGAGAGTACATCTGACTTCGCAAGTCCTGTCATCCTCGTGAAAAAGAAAAACGGCGATGACCGCATGTGTGTTGATTACAGGGAGTTAAACAACAACACTGTGCCAATTAAATTCCCTTTGCCGATCATCTCTGATCAGATTGACAAGCTTTCAGACGCAGTTTACTTCATTACATTGGATATGGCTCAAGGGTTTCATCAGATTCCTATTGAGGAAGAATCCATTCACAAAACTGCTTTCATTACACCGGATGGTTTGTTTGAGTATACCATGATGCCTTTCGGGCTAATGAATGCACCAGCCGTCTATCAACGTGCAATTACCACGGCTTTACGTCCACTGCTTGACAAAGTTCAAATTTATATCGACGATGTACTAATTAAATGTAAAGCTTTTTCAGAAGGGCTGGACATCCTCGATCAAGTACTCACAGCCTTACGAGTATCTGGTTTTGCAGTTAATGCAAATAAGTGCTCCTTTTTCAAAAAATCCGTCGAATACCTGGGCAACGTAATCTCTGCCGGAACTGTACAGCCAAGTCCGCGGAAGATTGAGGCGCTTGAGAAGTCACCTGTGCCCACAACTGTTAAGCAGGTAAGGCAATTGTGTGGATTAGCCAGTTACTTTCGGCGATTTATACCATCCTTTTCTGAACGCATGATCCCACTGTACAATCTGACAAAAAAGGATGCAAAATTTAACTGGACCCCTGAATGTGAAAATGCGAGACTCGATGTTATAAGAAGATTAACTTCATCACCGGTCCTTACTATTTTCCAAGAGGGTTTTCCTACTGAACTCCACACCGATGCAAGTAGTTCGGGCCTTGGTGCTGTCTTGCTCCAGATTAAAGATGGTCGACAACACGTCATTGCTTACATGAGTATGAGAACGACTGAACCCGAGAGCCACTACCACTCATATGAGCTGGAGACATTGGCCATAATTCGAGCGATTAAACATTTTCGACACTACCTTTACGGACGAAAATTCACCATCATAACTGACTGTAATGCCATCAAGGCTTCCATGAACAAACACGAATTGTTACCTAGGATCCACAGGTGGTGGTCGTACCTGCAAAACTTTGATTATAAAATCGAGTACCGACAAGGGGTACGTATGAAGCACGCGGACTTCTTCAGCCGTAACCCTGTGGCTTGCATCAACTTGGCGAATTCGACTGAAACCTGGCTGAAGGTGGAACAACGACGAGAGTCGGACCTGGCTGCCATCATAAAAGGTATTGAACAAGGCAAAGAAATTGACCAATATCGTCTTAAGGATTCCATGCTCTATCGAAGGACCTCCGATAAAGTACCTGGTCAAAGCTGTTGGAAAAAGGTAGTGCCCCGTTCATACCAATGGAGTATAATCAATGCATATCATACCGCACTGAAGCATTTTGGTTGGGAGAAAACTTTGTCCAAACTTCAGGAAGAATACTGGTTCCCGGTGATGTCTACTACTGTGCGACAATTTGTAGATAACTGCGTAATTTGCAAAACCAGCAAAGGAGCTTCAGGTACAAAACAATGTCAAATGTACCCTATAGGCAAGGAGCCTATACCGTTCCACATCATTCACATCGACATGACTGGGAAATTAACAGCACGTAATGGTAAGCATGAATATGTTGTGGTAGTTATAGATTCCTATACAAAGTACACGATGCTCACCTATGCTACAGACAAGACAGCAAAATCAATGCTTTCTGCGCTTAAAAAGGTAGTATCTTTATTTGGAGCTCCGAAGCAAGTTATTAGCGACCAGGATACAGCATTCAAGGCAGAATTCGAGGAGTATTGTAAGGAGCATGGTATCAACCAGCATTTCATTGCACCAGGTATGAGTAGATCAAATGGCCAAGTTGAACGTATGATGACAGTGGTCAAAAATGGTTTAACGATCATCAGAAACTACGAAACCAACGACTGGAAAAAGGCTTTAGACGCATTGCAATTGGCAATAAATTGTACAAAAAACAAAACTACTAACGTGAGTCCTCTTAAAGCTCTTACAGGAAGACAAGGTGCCGTCCCTGCAGAACTAATTTCACTTGTGGATGAAGTTAATTCCGTTGTTGATCGAGATCAACTGGACCATTACATGCAGAAACGAATCACAGAACGAAGCATAGCTGACAAACAAAGATTCGACAAAAACAAGGCAAAGGTTCAAAGGTTTCATAAAGGTGACATAGTTCTGTTCAAAGTGAATCCAAGAACTCAAATTGGGCTTGATCTCAAATATCCAGATGCATATGAAATTTGGAAAATCTTGCCTAATGACCGCTATTTAATAAAGAAAGTTATAGGTAGAGGTCGTCCCAAGAAAGCTGCACATGAACAGCTCCGCCTCGCCCCTAAACCGGGCCAGGAAGCCGAGTCGGCGCGACAGGTTACTGCTGAAGAAACTGCTGCCATTCCTGCGGCCTGTAACATCATTGGTGACCCAGGTTCCAACAGTAACGTCGAGTTTGGTAAAGTTAAAAACTTTAGTACTTTTAAATATTTATTCTGGAAGACTATTTCCTAGCCTTCTGTGGGAAATAGTCTAATTGATAATTTTGATAAATTATGCTCATCTGTAAACTACTCTTGGTTGTTCATGACAACTTTGTATCCATCCTCTATGAATACAAAATTTCCTTGGCTTGTTGAGATGGAGTGACTCTCTCAATTAGTTTTGTTTGTTTTATTTGAGATTGAGGGACAGGGGCCCTCTCTCGATTAGTTTTGTTTGTTTGATTTGAGATTGAGGGACAGGGGCCCTCTCTCAATTGGTTTTGTAAATTTTATCTGAGATTGAGGGACAGGGGCCCTCTCCCAGTTAATTTTGTTTGAGATTGAGGGACAGGGGCCCTCTCTCGATTAGTTTTGTTTGAGATTGAGGGACAGGGGCCCTCTCTCGATTAGTTTTGTTTGTTTGATTTGAGATTGAGGGACAGGGGCCCTCTCTCGATTAGTTTTGTTTGTTTGATTTGAGATTGAGGGACAGGGGCCCTCTCTCAATTAGTTTTTTAAATGTTATCTGAGATTGAGGGACAGGGGCCCTCTCTCTAGTTGAAACATGTGCAATCTTATGTCAGGAGTGACCAAGACTAAATTGTGTTTCAGAGCATGTCGAGCGCGACCTGCTGCAGAATGGCCGTGTCGGCGCGAATACTTTAAATACAGCGCCATCTTGTGATTCGTTACAAAACATCGATCAATCAGTGACGAGCACGTGTTCCCACTCTGTGGATCAGGTGACTGGTGGGGCGGCAGCGTTATAAAAACGGCCGCACGCATTGGAGCGGACATTCCGACTCTCAGCGCTCAGCCCGCACACTAGTCGTAATTGTGATAGTGATCGCGCCTGAACCACGTTATAATTAAAATAAAATTGTTTAATTAAATAAATTATAATAAGAAGTAAATTAATAATAACTTGTGAAATTAATTAAAGTTGTGAAGTCAATATCTTCAAGTGGTATTTATTTGTGATACGATGGCAACCAACCCTGATTCAGAGACAGATGAACCAAATGTTTATTACGTAATCGAACCCAACCATGCTTCTGCCGACATATATGTTTTTAAGGATCCCGCTAATTTCAGTTAGGTTCATTTCTATCGGTTATCGTGGTTTTCAAAACTAAACAAATGATAAATGATTTTTATTTCTGTAAGTGGGTTTGTACAAACACTTTTTTTTACACGTCAAACATTTTTTTTTAAACTAGATGAGGTCGGCGTTTCCTATCTGACTACTCTGAGAAGAAAAGCCGAAACAAACTCAGAGGTCACAGTCTCTTTTAAAGTCCAGACATAATCTTGGTCAGATCATGATAAGACCATGTGGATTGATGTCTGAAATGGTATTTTGAGGAAAGAACCACACAGATTGAGTGGACCTGTCCAGTCAGTGCACGCATTTGTCAGTAATCGTACAGCTCAACTCAAAACATAAGGAGCTCAACGATTCGACGAACAATACCAAAGAAAGGACATTGGATAGGCCGCATAATTACTCAAACCGCCAGACCAAGTTACGATTAAAATTAACTGAGATAATAAAATATAAAAAAACAAAAGTAAAAAATAAAATGACCCACATAGTCTTAACATTCACAATAATAACAATAAAACAATACCTAGGTAAGTATTCATGTCATTGTTTATTTTACAGATCATATGAGGACCATGTAGGTAGGTGTCTGAAATGGTCTTTTGAGGAAAGAACCATACAGATTTGAGTGGGCCTGTCCAGTCAGTGCACGCATTTGTCATTAATCATGCAGCTCAACTCAAAACGTAAGGAGCTCAACAAGAATACAACATTGAATTTCGAAAATTGGTCTAATTTAACCATGCCTACATTTTTATTGTTTAGATTAAATCCTGTGTTCTCTCATAATTACCGATTACTATAAAAACATGATAAATATAAATACTAAACTAATATTTAAGTTCTCGCAGTCAATGGTATAAAGCGCAGTCAATGGTGAAAAATAGAGTCCACAACTCGTGAAAAAAAAACATGTCGGTCCTTGTATCCGTTGCTCCGCTCAGGTTTATAATCTAGAATACTTTGCTGCTCTCGGGATCCAAATTTGTCCCCTTAATTTTCTTGTTTTCACTTGTGGTAGGTATAATCTACTATTTTATCACATCTATTAAAACCGAGCTAGGTTATTATTCGTAAATAGTGACTAAAATAGCTCTTTAATCCCAAGGGACTAAAAGTGATTTGAATTTGGAATGTGGATATTGATAGAAGTTGTGGATAAAGTTGAAAGTTCCGCACAAGTTTCTTTCAGGATTCTACTTTAGAATATTTCGCTCTGCTCTGGATTCAAAGAAATACTCTCGCCTGAGGGTGGATTGTACCAATGAAACCGAACGCGACCAGCACATGAACTACTTTTTCAACACACTTGCTCATAAAGTGGCTCTATGGTCACCGCAATTAGGCACAGAATGACACCCATAATCAAACTGTGACTTTTTCATTGCTATAACTCACTAGTGAGTTATAGTTTTTTTTTTAATTTATTGGTGTAGTGGCGTTGTTCTTAAATCATTTTCTTCGTAACTAGTACTTGTAGACATTTTAATTAATAAATAACTATAAATTCAATAGTGAAAACGAGTTGTGAAAAACGTTTCGCTATGGCGGGAAAAACTAATCAGTTTTCCTATGCGCGCGCATTGCGATCGGCCACAGACTAAAGGGATGAGGTTTTTTTTTATTTTCCGCGCATAGGGTTTGCGCCTATTCTGCCACGTACAAAATGGGGAATTAAAAGTTTTCTTTTATTACAGAAAAAACAAAAGTTATATTTGAGTGAAAGTTTTATTTATTAAACACGTACGAGTTGCATGAAATGAGCAAGCAATAGGAACATTAATTTGTATGTTCTATTGAACACGATCTTTTTTTGAATAAAATGTTGTTTTTATTGATATTTTATTCACAAGAGTGTAGAAAAACGTCCTAAGATACACGTGTGTATTGATAATTACCGTCCTCGACTCTCTTAATCAATGTTACACACTAGTACCATAATGTGCTATTATTGGCACTTATGTATGTTATGTGTTTATCCAGATTATTAACCAAAGAGGGATGCCCATTTTTAGCCAGACGGCACAATAACTTACGTTTATGTAAAAAAAAAACATCGTAACTTCTATGTACTCAAGTTATTTTTACTCAGGTTACATTTATCGAACAAGATTGCAACATTTTTGCATTAATAAAAAGTACTGAAAAGTCAAATAACATTCACGATTATGGTTAAAGCAGCAGTGCTGCCAACACTTATCAATTTCGTTCACGAAGTAATCGATTCTGTTTTCAAGGATTTTTTATTAACACATAAATAATCACCACAAATATGGCGAGGGGGGTAATGGCTGATCTTTGCGTTATGCTCGTGAACGGGTGCTGTCTTGCTGTCATTGTTTTTATGTGCGGGCGTTTTGGGGGACTGTCTTATGTAATTTTGACGTTCGAAAAGTGCTGATTCTCAGCCTAATTTGAATAGATGCCTTTTGATTTTGAAAATGCTTGATAAACCATCTATTATCATATTTATGGTGTTATGTTTTTACTTTTGATATTAAATGAACAAGTGAATGGGTTCAGTGGGGTTTCAGTGATGATTATGATTTTGTATTAAATTGTGGTTCGAATAAAAAATCGATTTCGCTATTTTTTTTTTTTGTGTGTGTGGCAACATTGAGTTACGCCGGCCGGCTGTCAAGCCAAGACATAATTAAGTGTCAAATCACAAAAACCTACAGAATGTACTTTCATTGTTTGCATTTACCTTACTAAAAGTTTATTTTCATGTGGATTTTCTAACTATTGAACAAGCTTATTTAATGAATTCCGACGATTCTTTTAACCCTGACTTGTATATTCAATGATTGTAAAACAATTAGTTGGTCAAGATTATAAATTATTTTATCTTAAAAACCCAAACTTTTTTTAAACCAATTCCTAGACCACTTAATTGTTGAAATTACTTATTTTACTATCCATATACTTTAAAATGTTGTCGAAGTGCACTCGTTGCCGAAGTGTCTATGGACGGTGGGCATTCCCCTATTATCCAAATCCGTTCAGCCGTTTAACCGTGATTGAGTAACGAACATCTAAACCTAACATACATACTTTCAATTATATCATTTTCGGAAAATTATCTTTCTTTTCAGCTCTTTGCCTGGTTTTCAGTTACATTTACGGGCCGAAATCAAGTAAAAACTTTAACTGTTTATGTGTTGTGATGAGGTCCAACTTTGTTCTCTTCTATTTGCAAGAACTTCGTGTCAATTAGAAATGTATTTAAAACCGAGCTTTTTGTAATTGAGAGGGTTTTTGATTTGGAACAACGCCTGTGCTGGAAGGACTATAGGAACTCCGTATACTTTTTCTGCCTCGTTGGCCTAGTGGTCGCAAGAGCTACTGCTGAGCATGTGGTCCTGGGTTCGATTTCCAGGTCGGGTAAAGTTTTATTGAGTTTTCTATCTAGAATTTATCAGTAGCAGCCCGGAGTCTGGATTTGTGCCCGGTTGATGGCAATAGGCTCGCCACCTATTACATGGAACATAAACATAACTGGCGAAATGTGGGTGTACTCTAAGAAGGGTTAGGCAGATATAGGTACCCCACCTATATCTGCCTAACCCTTCTGATGACAGGCGTGATGTTATGTATGTATGTATGTGTATACTTTTTCTTGACGTCGACTTCATCTTTCAGGTCTGTGCATTAACTTATTTTTTCAGTGTTGTGCGTATTGGGGACGGCAAAGTTTCTAAGTTACTTACTTTAGTAACTTTTAGTAATTTGTAGTGTTTTATACGGTCTGTTAAAGTGAATAGTTCGCATTCCAATCTCAGTCTCAATCTATCACAATCTGTCTTTGACATTTGTTGTCGCTGAGATGAGACTGTGACTAGATTTTAAACGTTTTTAAATACGAGAATTGACCTTCTGTTGTCCTAATATGATGTAAGTTTAGTTTTTTTGCTTTTAATTTTTTCTTGTCTCGGTGATTACCAATTTGATAACGGATGAACTCGACAGACAGTCGGGCACCGACCAGTTGCTGCGCCAGTATGCACAGGCGGCACACGTCTGTCACATTTTATTCAGGTCGCTCCCAAGCTCTATATACCCACCTCTCATCGCTCTGGAACATGCGATTCTGCGTGAATCTATCAACCCGCCGCTTATGCCGCAGCAGGCAAACTTTCTGCTTCAGGAAGCCGATGAGCTCTGTCACACGGGACATGTATTCGCGAGAGCTATTCCAGTCCCCGAGAATGCGCCCGCCTTACAAAGCGCATCACTAGTGGTCGTGGATTGCCTTTCCTGAAGAAGTACAGTAGGCCGATGAGTACTTCGGCGCCATCAATACGACGCTCAATCCTGCACTGCCAGGCTGGTACGGCTTGTTTTGGTCGAGTAGCTCCATCGCAGTTTGGAAACTCGACGTTAGCTAAGCGACATACTGCAACAGCCGCGCAATTCAAATGAGTATCAAAGAGATGCTCGCTGCTCTCGACAACCTTCTTAAGCTCCGAGTCCAGGGCACACACCAGCGCCCTACTTTTGTGTGCATAGATAGGAGTGGTAATCGGGATTAAGTTCAGTTTGTCGGCGTGCGCTCCATCGCGCTTCTTAATCGGGCGTTGCACTGGCTACCTACTTTAGCTTGGACACTGTCCCCGATACCGTTGAACTACTGTTCTTTAATTTTTTAATGTTCTTATAATTTTTATATTAAAATAGTAAAATTGGTATGTACTACAATGAAATAAAAGAGCTACTGAATATTATAAGTATCATAGTGGGACGATAGGATGAAGTTGACTTTCAGGTTATGTAATTCTTCACCTACACGAATCCAAATCCATCGAGCCGTTAGGATGCTTCGACGGTATAAATCATCCCAGATACAAAGATACATAGTTACGCGTGAAAATCATTACCCTGTCTTGGCAGGCGCGCAGTCCGGTCGGGTGGTCGGGGGCTTCCTAAAGACCGGTGGTTTTATTGACAGTCACTCGCAGTAGGGATCACAGTGTAGAAGTGGACAGAAGGGTATCGCTGGTAATGATGTTGACAGGCCGGACATTTTGAAAATTTAGCAAATAAAATCCACTAGTAAAACAATCAGTTTTAAGACTTTATTTACGTACTATAAGTAAACATCCGAAATTATACAGTTTCGAAAGAATACATAGATAATGTTTGAGCCGTTTGGTTTTTCGAAATATATCTAAGCGGTAGGTCGGCTCGTCACATGACCCGAGGGCTGGCCTATTTTTTTTCCAAAGAATTAGCTTCGCCATACAACGTGGCAATGCTGGTAGCCTTTTGGACACTCTTCCTATTGACAGCGATGTGGACGAAAGTTTCGATGCCCTATGATTCTTTTTTATATCATGTTTATATTATTTATTATCTATGAATGTAAGATTGTATATTAAGTAATTATTTTTAACCTACGAGTAAATGTGAAAGATAAATGAAATAAAAAATATTTATTCTGCGCAATGAAAAGCGCATTACAAAAATAAAAAGACTTATAATAATCGCACAAAGTAGCCAAATGCCTCGTGATCAACCAATAAAGTAAACTTTTACTCAACCAAAGTAGACTTTTTTTTAGTTTTTTTTTAAACTAATTTAGTTCACCATCTTCTCGTCGAAGGTCAGAAAGAATGAAAAACCTCATAAATGTTAGCACTTCGGATAGGTTAGGTTTCTTGGTCTATTAATCATACAGTATTATGTGTAACTATGTCGACTTATGCAAGAAAATTTACGAATAAAGAGTAACTGAGATGCCATAGCGAGTGAACCGAGCTCGAAGATTTTGAGCACCCCGCCTCAGAGAGATTACATATTTTTTTGACAATTTAATACATAAATAGAAGTTGCTTTGTAGACTTAAGGCTCGTACACAGGCGCGACACGACAGCAAGATACAAAGGCACCGCGTGTCGCGCGACGAGTGGTGCGTTTGCATCTTGCTGTGCTGTCGCGTCTGTTTGTGGGAGCCTTTATGCAGACAAGCTGAAGTATTAAGAGAAACTATGTTGAAAATTATTAGCATCACGACTCGGTGAGGTAGTATTTCTATATTTTATAGGTACCATGATATGAGCCTGTACCATTTGGTCTCCAGCCCTGCCCGCCTGCCGTAAGGCAGGCAAGATACCGGGTGGGGGTGGATTTGGGGCCCCTACACCGGGGCCTTGTGAGCTCGGCGTAAATCTGGGGCTGGATGTTGATTCATCCTCATGGAAATTTACGAAGGTAGGTACCGCACGAACATTTTTTAAAGTCTAATTTTTTACGACTGATAAACAGTTTCGGCCATTTCTCCGTACCTCCTATTAGTATGCAACAGACAACGTTATCAGTGTTTCCACAGAATCACCTGAGTTTGTTCGACATTACTGTTGTGAGGTTATCAAGTCGCGCCCACTCTCTGCGGTTACATTTACATGAAGTTCTCCACATATTTGGGTCGCACTTCCACCACACAGGCACGTAACGACAAAGCACAACACTAAACTACATAAAATGCCGTCTACATTACTCTGTCTCTTTAACTTTATTTGCGGTAGCGCTTCAAGGGTCGGCAGTGGACCCCTATTTCAGTTCAACAGTTAAAGCTTTCGGATTTTGCAACAGTATCACAATCCGGTTCGAAGTTTGCCTTTAGACGCTGGCTGCTTGTCCGCCGGAAATTCCATGAATGCATGTCTCGATTGTTACGGCACTACTGCGGAGTATGTTTGTGAGACGTGTTATGCAACAGGGACGAATGTGTCGATGGATGGTGCAGGAGAAGGTCGCCTGAAGGGAGTGCAGGTCGTGCGAGCGCTCGAATGTGACGCACCGGATGGTCTGCGCATTCCTCTGGGCGGTGTCCCTGTGCAACAGCCCTACAAAAAGCAAATATGGTGTGCGCGGGAGTGTGTGCGCTAGGAACAGGTTGTATAGGTCCACTACCTGTGCCTGTCAGAGACACCGCTGTTTGTAAACACTTGTCTTAGTAGATATGCGTATGACTCAGAAATTTTTATATCAACACTACTCGGTGAACTCAAACTCAACTCAAACTCAAAGCATTTATTTCAAGGTCAAGGTCAAGGCCGGTCGGTCAGGAAGATGAAGCTAGTTGCCCATTCTAAAGCGTAGTAGATACCTATGGAGAAGAACGGGCAAGAACGTAGTTCCGAGATTGATACGAAAGTTTTTTTCGCCGCTGACGGCTACGGAATTTATTATTAAATTATATTTTTTTATATAGCTGACTCAAAAATATAAAAATTAACACATTTCCATAAAAATAAGAAAGGTTTCCTGAGTTTAAATGTTACTTTGACAGGAATACCTACGATACCTCATCCGTATTTGTTTTGTAAAAGAATAAGGTGGAAGATGACGACAATGTGGAGAGGACGCATCATGCCACAATAAATATCTAAAACCATAAAAAATCCACGCTTACAATTACACTAAGTTTATTTTCCATAATGTAGTTACATTCTTGAAATGTGACATTGGATCCCGGACCATGATACCGGCTGTGTCACAGGATCCAGTCTCTTTCGTCAGGTCTGAAGGCTCCCACAAACAGGCGCGACTCGACAGCGCGACAGAAAGACACTTGGTGCCTATGTGTCGCACACAACGCAACGCAACGGTTTTCATTCAAATAAACTGAAAGAGTATTTTCTGTAAATAGGAGACCTATCGGAATCACCGTTTCACGTCTACCCCTGAGAAATGGCGAAATAAACTCAGGGGTACCTCTTATAAAGTTTTTTATATTTTTTATATGATATGGGTTTGCTCTTGACTCTAGTCTAGGTCAGAAGTGACAGAGACAAAGTCTACGATGGAGTGACCTTACCCAGAAGAAGCCTGTTCACTCTAACTTTGAAGAGATTCGGGTTGAATGCTTTCGAGAACACAGACGCAGGTAGTGAGTACCACTCTTTGCCGTGCGCTTTCTGAAGGATGTTTGGAACCGCTTAGTGCGAATTGGTGGAATGGCAAATAAGTATGGATGGTAATGAGCAGTACGTCTAGATGTCCGATGGTAGAAGGGGGCAGGTGGGATGAGGTCGTGGAGTTCTTGCGCACACTCACCGAAGTACAGTCTATAGAAGACCGACAAGCAGGCAACCTTGCGGCGATGAGCTAAGCTGTGAAGCTTGGCATCCACCAGTTTTACGTCGCCTATGAGCCTCTTAGCTCATCGTTCCACTGAGCCGAACGCGGCAAGTTGGTATTTTACTGAGCCATCCCGAAGGTGGCTGCAAATTAAAAGCAAGTCCGCACATTAAAGGCTCCCACAAACAGGCGAGACGCGACAGCGCGACATAAAGGCACCGCTCGTCGTGTGACATGCGGTGCCTTTGTATCACGCTGTTGGGGTGTCGAGCCAGTTTGTACGAGTCTTAAATATCAAAAATATTGTGTACCAAAATGCAGGGTAGCATCCGGACTAGGGAATGCAATCCCGAATCTCGCGGGATCTTAAGTCTTCTTCCGATATCCAACCTCGTGAGAAGACAAACTGGTTCTTGAAATTTTGTTCGAGATTTTGATCAATTAATAAAAAAAAAATATTTATTAGCACAGTAATAAGTGTGCTAATAAATTGCAGTCTCGTGCGTCTGGCCGCTCCTTGCAAAGCTCTGCATCTCTGCCCATGCAGTTAAGGTGTCGACAGCCTCGGACACCATGGCCTATCCTGCAGCAGGCGCGCAGGCCGGACAGCAAGGCACGCCAGCATCAATGACATCATCCGCCTTGTGTTCTTTTCACCGCCGGTGTGCCAGCTGTTCTAGAACAGCTAGCTATCCAATTCGAGATTTAAATAAATCTTTATAAGATAAGTTACCTCCTTTGTTGCCTGGGTCGAAGTAATAAGTTCGTTCCGTTTTTATCACTGCTGGGACACAGGCCTGCTCTCTTCGAGAGGGAGTGAGCTGTAATCTACCACGCGGGTGCAGTACGGGTTAGTAGATGTCACAATGTCTTCGGCATTTTGGCTCTAGGACATGCCGGTTCCTCACGATATTTTCCTTCACTGTTTTGAGAGTAGTGGTAAATAAATAATTTACACAAAGTAAACCGCCTGCCTGGATTCGAACCTACGACCTACAACTCGTAAGTCGGGAACGATACCACTGGGCCACCACTGCTCTTCGCTATCGGACAGTTTTGAAGACAATAGGCAGACACCGAGAGATGATCGCATCAACGTAATTTTTTTTTAAATTTCTTACGAAACACTAATAAGCAAAAATCGTTTTGGATTTCTAAAACATCTAGTTTGGAAACATTCTTAACAAGTTAAGGTTTATAAATAAGATATAAGGACATTATTTAATCGGTTTATGCCAATTATTCGGCCGTTTCTCATAATTGTAGGTGGTGTAAAAACCGTGATGACCCAAGCTATCATATGGCGAGTCATTAAGTTTAACTATATTTTCAATATGGCCGAACAGCAGTGTGCCTCATGCTCAATATAGTCTAATACATAAATTATCTTTTGTATGAATTGCTCTACAACTTTATTTTATCGTGAGATCTGGTTTTTATTCATCTTCTTTAATTTTCTTATAGGATGAGCCTAACACATTCACACAAGTCTTGAGAAAATATTACGAGCTTAAAGATTACCTATTGTGAAAGGAGTCAGCTGCATCCTCCGCCTGACCCACAACGTTTTGCTACAACCTATATACCTACCGATCGGCAAGGTGTGGCCGATACCAAAATACCCTTAAAAGAACATTCATAACTTAACAGATACTGAATTCAATCACAAAGAACCAAGGTTTAACCACGTTTTCACTACGCCTCGCCTTCGCGCTGGTCTTGCCTTCAATGCAATGCTGAGTTATGTGGCACATAACAATAATCTCATCTGAATTCAAGTTCACCGTGGGCCAGTATGGTCCCTCCACGCATGCTCCCGACGTGACGCGGCGCACGCGGCGCCCTTAAGGAGACGAGCCATTTTACCTTTTTTACTACCAGACCGGCTGATGCGGGTTCAAAGCCCTTAATTATCGGTTATTGGATAAAAAACTACAGAATTCGATTTTAAAATGTCAGCTCTGTTTCAACCGCCATGCCTTTTATAGAAGGTAGTAACTAGAGATGTGACGGCTAAGTGCGCTGAACTGATTTAGGTAGCTATGCGTATATCTTAGTAAGGTAGTGTAGACTAGCCAGTAAGCAAATCAATAACTGTCTCAAATGTGCCCAATTTTTTTTAAACGAATCACTTTTTAACCATCAGGTAATTGATGATCAATTGTATAAAAACGCATAAGTACAACTGGAAAAGCAGTAAGTTGGTAGAGCTATGATGAAAAGTAGCTACCTACTGCTGTAGGTATAGTCTCGCTTTCCATATTTGGAAAAAGTCAATCAATAATTCAGAATATGTTTTGAATAGGTATTGTTCAATATACACTACCTACTTCGATCATAGAACCCACCTTTTATTTACTAAGCTTTTATCAGAAGAGTAACACCACCTTAACTCCCAAAATATGAACGTGTTCCATAGACAGTGGACGGCCATGATTTAGTTAAAGTATTCTACCGCCATATATCACCAGCTTTAGATGACGGTGCTGCGCACGCGCCGCTCGGCACGCAGCGATGCATTGTTTTTTAAATACATTGTTTTGTGGGCTTATGATAAAGGTAAAATTCTACTGATACGTTATAAGGTTATATAAAATGTACTGTATGTAAGGATGGCAATAAGATTCTGTCATTTTCCATCAATGACGATTGCAAAAGTCAAATTAAAACTCAAACTCAAAGCACACTTTTGAACTGCCGAAAGTCGGTCAGAAAGATGAAGATGAAATCAATGAGAAATAGTCAACTGGGTAACTGTGGTTTGCCTCGGCACCTCAAGTTGCAACTTTATTGCGGTCGGTCGACCGTTCAGACGAGCGCACTGGAGCAGCCAGGTCACGTTCATCGATCGACCATAGATGTTTTGAGGCGATTATTGATTTCGGCTGGTCCTAATCGACTTCAATCGACTGCAGTCTGTTGCATCCTAACGCATATTTATCAGTGCTCCGGAAAAGGAGGTACTTTAATCGTTTAAGGGATTTAGCAATAATAGGATAACTTTTATCTGAAGAATAAATATTGCGGTTTAACAGTTTTATACTTATAGAAACTAATACGTCAAACAATCAAATTAATTCTTCAGCAAAACGTTATTCGACTACCTATATAAAAAACAGCTCTAGCAAGTAAAAGATAATTTACTTATTTCTGAAGTTCGAACGGCGGCGGCGCGGGCGTCGTGTCGTCAAACGCGTCATCTTCGAAACTAGTCAACACCCCGTTACTATTCAACGTCAAGTCACAGCTAAACGTTATTAACCGAGGAATACTTAGCAAAATAATTAATTAATAATTTTGATGATATGCTTATTATCACGGTTCATTTTAATCAACTTTTCTTTCATTTGTTGCAGCTGCTAGGTACTGAGATGCTAATGGAAAATTTGATAAATAAGAGCGTCTATAAATAAATCAAGTCACAAATTAGTCAGGTGAGACTATTTGACTAGAGACAGCTTTGGTATTTGTACAGTTATCTGCGATCTACTAGTACTAGTCATCTTCGCCTCAAACAGATTTCGGACCCTGAAGTGGACAAGATCGTTAAGGAACAAGGACCTGATGATGTTGCATCTAAAATATGGTTAGAAAGGGGTTCGTCTGGTCAATTGGGTGTCAGGGGTACGCCTAGTGGGCACGCCACTATAGCGGCGATAAGTCCCCTCTTTGAGGAGTGGTTGGAGAGGCCACACATTTCCTCACCGGACACGGTTGTTTCGGAAGGTTCATGTTTCGCATAAGGCGGGAGGAAACGCCCAGGTGTCACCATTGTGTGGATCGCCCGGAGGATATGGTGGAGCATACGTTGGAGGTCTTTCTAGCTTGGGCGGAGCACCGCCGTGTCCTCGCGGAGGCGATCCAGGCCCTGGTCCAGGCCATGGTACGGAGCGAGAGGGAATGGAAAGCCGCCACCTCCTTCTGGGAAGCAGTAATGCTCGCGAAGGAGGAGGCGGAGCGCTTGAGTGGAAGAGCCTTGCGCCCTCACACCCCTAGTCGCCGCAGGAGACGCCCTGGGCGTCGGGAATCGCAAGCAGATTCCCCCCCACCGTAGGCGCGGGCTTGCGGACGGTGAGCCATGGGTAGCTCGCCGTCTGATAAGGACCAGGCCCGGGGCGATGGCACGTCGTGTTCCACGCGCGCCTCAAAGAGATGTCAGAACTAAGTGACGGGGTCCGATAGGGCCGACGCCTCAGGGTCGCGGGAAATTTGAAAGAGGTACCGAGGCCCTGAAGGAACACGGGTGGGTTTTAGTCAGTGAAAGTCTGACACGCCCTCCCGCTCCACCCAGAGTGGGACAAGTCATTTGATGATTTCCCACCCAAAAAAAAATTACTACACACCTACTGCTGAAGTACTAGTAATATAGAAGTATGAAAGACTAGCACTTCGACCGCGACTTCGTCCGCGTGGATTTCGAAAAAAAAAGTTGCCTATGTTCATCAGACATAATTTCGGCTTCTAATTGTAAAGTAAATTGATTTTTCAAATCGGTCCAGTAGTTTCGGAGCCTATTCAATACAAACAAACAATCAAATATTTCCTCTTTATAATATTAGTGTAGAAAAGTACATTTCGCGCCGACTTCAAATAAATTGGGATCAGGGCAAGAGAATAATGATACATAAATGTAGGTACTGCCATGTATGTAAAGGTTGTCTGCAAAAGGCGACCTTATGTTGTGCAGGCTGGCAGAAAATAACTCTGGTTGCATTGGAACAGTCAAGCGAATTTGGAATGAGGTTTCAAATTATTCGATAAAGGTTTTTGTTTGGAAAAAACCAGTGAAAAAATAGGCGCGTTGATTTAAACATAAACGATTGGAATAAAGTAAACAAAACATTCCGTCGCCCCTGGAGTTATTATAGTACCTACTGCTAAAACTACCTAAAGATCTTCGAGAGTTACGTTTCTAATGCACGAGGCAGGGGGTCACAGGTCACGGACGCTTGAACTTGCCCTTGAAAGTAGTCTCCAAATATTGGGTGATGCTAACTGGGTCAAGTTTAATGCTATAATACTAAGGCCCAGATCATTAGTCATTACTAGTGCAGGATGGATAAGAGAACATGTCTAAACCAAAGCACGAGCTAAGTAACTTCCTTAGATCTCGGTTTAAGACTGAAGCGAGTCTCATGCATATATCCACGCGATCCTCAAGAATACACACGATGGCACGAAGATCAATGATGATGTAACGTTTTATTAGTGAGGTGGCCGTTCCCAAAAGGATACTGAATCAAAGGATTCATCTGTTCTCCCAATCGCAATGAGTAACTCACGGGACACTCTGTGACATCACATAGATGGCACCAGTCAGTCGGCGATTGCTAAACTAATTACTTGAGTCTTCGCCGAAGCGTTCAATGACTGTTCAATTAGGGATGGGAACAGACGTGCACGTAACGTAACTATGTGACGTATGTGTAGTATAGACGGGAGGGAGTAGTGACTGGTCCCGTGACTCACCCAGGACCGGGAAATCCGTCCCGAGATCGTTTTTTATAACAACTTAAAGATAGGGTGCCCACGTCGTGTTTTATTCTGTTTCGGTTCAAGTTATTCCTGATTTATTTTATTTTTAATTACACAATTTCTTTATATCGATTGTCTTGAGATTAAATCAAAGTCAAAAGTAATTTATTTCAACTAGGCTGAGAAACAGCACTTGTTGCTTTAGCTGGGAGGAAGACATGGCGCAACAAACTCATCAGAAGCACGGCTGTCTGTTCAGTTAGATTAAGAAGAACTTGATTCTATAAAATGGTAAGTAGGCAGGCTTATAGGTCATGCCCGGGCACATATGCAATGCTGCATTAATTTAACAAAGCTGTAACTTGAAGTCACAAATAACAGACTAGGACCTTCGAAGAAAGATAAATTAATTACTAATAACAATAACAAAACCATAGCACGACCTGTCACCTCAAGCAGCACCCGTTCACGAGCATAACGCAAAGATCAGCCACTACCCACGTCGCCATATTTCAGGGAAGGAGGAAACCCGACCCCCGACGCTACCGCAAGAAGTGACATTTAGGGGAGCATAACGAACTTACTGCCGGTTGCTCAGGCAAGAATAATATGATCAATTGTCGAGGTCGCTAGCTAACCACCTGTTGCAATACAACTCATAAAAAAATGAAAATAGATTATGTCAATAATAAATGGAAATACAATTAATATGAATTGATTAATAAAGTCAAATAAAATAAACAATTATATGAACAAATATGTCAGAAAGTAAGCTAATTCTGGAGAAAGAACATAAACATAGACTTGAGTTAATCAGAGCGACTAACTATTCACATCGTTTATCCTTGATACAATAATATGCATTTGAACAAAGGTTAGATTTTACTTTAGCCTTAAACGCATTAAACAAAAAAAAATGCAAAGAAGAGGGAAGCTTGTTATGAAATGAGTTTTGAACCTTAAGAAAGATAAACTACGTGCTCCGAACGTAGTTTTTTATTTCCAGCGTTAATATTATGAATATCACTGTTTTCAGTGTATATTTGTATATTTTGCCTAAATATAAGATGTTGGTTAAAGATGAATTGTGATGCCGCCGTGAGAGTACAAATATCTTTAAAATAATCTCTCGGAAAAACTGTAGCACCTAGCTTGTAAATGGCTCGAATTTATTTATTATATATGTCTTTTGTAAATTGTCACTTGTGTGTAAAATATTAGTATATTTAGTAACAATCAGACCACTGCTGCTCTTATTTTTGCTATTAATATCCAATAGTATCAACGACGGTGTATTGTCTTACTTCCCTGACGGCGAAGGCCGCCCACCTGAGCCTTTCCGCTAGGCTTGATGTGTGATCCCCACTGAGCATCTACTGTTATGCCCAGAAAAACTGGCGAGTCTACAGTTTCAAACACCTCTTTATCTAAGACGATGTTGGGTCCTAGATTACTAACATTCGGTAAGGCGAACTTTATACATATCGTTCTCTTGTCATTGACAACTAGGTTATTTGTGGTAAACTAATCCGTAACCATTGAGAGTCCACTGTTTACGTCGTCAAAATCTGCTCTTTTCCTATCTACTGTCTACTTCACTTACTGTCTACTAACAGCAAACAGAAATGTAAAGAGCAAAATTGGATTTATCTAACAAGTACCTATATTACTTAGAATGCTTCTTGTGAACGAGTTCGTCCAAGAAAGTAATAATTATTTACCAAATTACTAAAATATGGTGTGTTATACAGACCTACATATTACTAAATAATTTGCGTAATTGTCATCATGTACTTACTCATAACTGTTTGTGTCCAGTTTATGTTGAAATCAGTTAAAACTATCACTCATAAGCTTTGTAGCTTAGGTTATTGTGCATTTTGTCAATTGTTGTTATAGTAAATAAAGATATTCGAAAATGAAAAACGAATCACTGACAACATTAGCCATTTCAGTTCAGATAATATAGTAACTCCTCCGATATACCTATCCAATGGTCCATCAGGAATATCCAGCAGAAACCAACATCGCACTCACTTGTCTCACATCACGGGCCCAGACGAAGCCGTAGGCACCTAAAGACATACCTAAATCCCGGCGCAACGATGCGTGACGTCACGGGATATGATTCACTCTTGTTTCGGCCAAAACGGAATTCCCAAATATTAGACAGACTCAGAACTCAAGAAATTCAGACAATCTAAGTGATTGGTTGTCCGAATAACTGTTTTATCAATGGCTGACTGATGAGATAATACGAAAGAAAGAAAAAACCCGTCGACGCGAAGGTAACAATAATTTAACATTATTAAGTAGCCTGTGGTGTAGTATCCTAACGGTGGCAAGTGATAAAACTTAAGGCACTTTTAATAAACATTGTTTCGAAGAAGATCGATCGACGTCGTCTTTCAGATGTTTTCTGTTAAAACCGAATGAAATACCAACTTATTTTTGTTGTAGATTAATTCAATATCCGTAAATATTCATCATGACTACGGAATTCTTCACTGTGCCGCTTCTCCACTCTATACGGGTTTACTATGTGCTGTGCGCTGTGCGCTGTGCACGCTAAACGTGGTAGCCGATAGAATAGACTTGTTTTATTGTACACTGAATGACTTTACTCTGGCGACTATTAGGGTGTTGTGTTATTAATAAGTTAAAATTTGGTGTTATGTTTGTTTATTATATTGTGAATTTAGTTTGTAATGAATATTATATTTGTACTTAACTATCGCATTAGGGCCATCTAAAGATAAATTTAAGGTTTTATAATAAATAAATCAAAAACTATTTTAACTATGGGGGAAAGGTCCAATCAGTCTGAGAACACAAATGGCTGCAACCATGGCTTGAAATACTGGTATTTTTGGGAACCGGTACCATTGAGTCTGGTGTGACACCTGTACCAGACGATGTATCTGTACTATTTGTACTTGTACTTTCTAATAAGTATCGGTATTGTACCGGTACCAAAACCGGTACGAAACAAATGTTTCCGTAGTTAGAAACAGGTACAGAAAATAAAAAGGAAATGATAGGTTTTGAAATAATATAATAAATAGTTAAATTGTGTTAGTCTACCATTGGGTTACTTGTATGGAACGAATGACATTTCTGACATGACGGTTGAGAACACGGGGCTGCACTCGTCATATTTGCTTGGGGCCAGTTTCGAATGCGGACGGATTACGTGTGGTCATCAATAAAATATAATATAATTACCCTACGATAATTCATCTGATTTTTATTGAATGGTTTATGATACTTCAGAAGTGGAATCAGCCTGCATAATGCTCACTTATGCAATAATAACTCAATATTTTACCAACAGTTGCTAGAATATGTAGTGTGTGGGTCTGGGTAATAATTCGTGATTTTCTGGATTATTTCCAGAAGTCATTTTATAGTGAAAATAGTTAGTTTACAAGATCATACCCTCTCTTCTTACATTGATGTATCATGGTGGTAGTAGTTCCCCAGACGCGCTACTGCACGAACAGCACACCACTATGAAATATTTATTTATTTTTATTTATTTATTTATTATCCAACTTACATCTATCATTACAGGGTAACCTATTGCGATAGTGTACATATCCTAACTTATTATAATAATTACATTTTGTAAGTTATAACATACAATGCGTTCTTTGTGAACTCACTCAGACATCAATAGAAAAGGTCCGTGTGAACAGCTATGAGGTTGAGAGTGCGGAGTGCACGCGTCAGTGGCGCCTCACTTAAAAGATTGGTCCGAGCGCGCGGCTCTTCCAGCAGCCGTGGCTTTCGTCGTCGCCACACGTACCTGTCCGGAACACACAAACCTATGTGCCCTAATATGTCCGCATTATGTACCTTCCCTCGAAGTACTTTGAATATGTACGAGGTGAGTGCGAGATCCCTCCTGACCCTCAGTTCGTTATATCCAACCATACCCAAAATAAATAAAGTCGGGTACATAAGCGGATAAAATGGGTATACACCATACAAGCGTAAGTACAAGTACCTCACAAACTTGTTCTGTAATCTCTCCAGCATGAGCCTATATTTAGATTCATGTGGAGACCAAATGACTGCGTTGCATTCTAACTGACTTCTAAGTAAAGTGTTGTATAATGCGATAACCGCTTTAATGTTATTAAAACTACGCACCATACGGAGCATAAAACCTAAATTACGGTAGGCTTTTCTGCAACAGCTTGTGACGTGATCACGAAACGTTAACTCAGTGTTGAACTTCACCCCTAAGTCCCTAACTTCCTTAGCCCTAGCCATTGGTAACCCGTCTATATTATATGTATAAAGAATAGGAGTGCGCGCGAGAGAGAAAGTGATTGTAACGCACTTTGAACTGTTGAACTGTAAGATGTTATCCTTTCTCCAGGCTACCACTCTGTCCATGTCTCTCTGAAGCCTGTCACAGTCCTCCACTTTTTTTATCTCCAGCGACAGCTTGAGGTCATCAGCAAACAGCAAACATTTGGCATCTTTAACAACTTCTGGCAAATCATTTATCATAAGAATGAACTGCAAAGGCCCAAGATTACTGCCCTGACTCACCCCCGACCTGGTAAAATATGGCTTTGACTTTTGTCCCTCATATTCTACGTACTGTTGCCTACCGCTCAAGTAACTTGCAAAAAACTTTAGGAGATGTGGAGTGAAACCAAAGGCCGATAACTTTTTGAGCTAAATATCATTATTTACTAGATCAAATGCTTTTTTAAAATCGAAGTAAGCGGCATCAGTTTGTCCCCCATTGTCCACTGTTGGAAAAAGATTAGCCATGTAGCTCAGTAGATTGCTAGTAGTGCTTCTTGCTGGTCGAAACCCGTGCTGGACGTCTGAAAGCTGGCCACTGACCTGTCGAAATATGCTCTTATGAATAGCCGCTTCGAAAACCTTCGCCGGAGTCGACAGCACTGCGACAGGAATAGGTCTGTATGGTGGTGATAATTCCCCGGACGCGCTACTGCACGAACAGCTCACCACTATGAAACACACACAGCTAACATCCATACTTAACATTATAAAAGCGAAAGAAACTCTGTCCGTCTTTCCTGTGTTACCTTTCCACGCCTCGACCACTGAACCGATGGACAGATAGGTAGCCTGGGACCTGGATAATTACATAGGCTATTTGCATCCTAGATATTTTTATCAAAAAAATATGAGAATTGCAAATAACCGGCAGAAGAAGTTGCGGGTAACAGCTATTCGTTTATCTATACTAATATTATGAACTACCACTGGAACTATAGGTCGGATTTGAATCTTGCATTTGAATGTCCAATTATTGATCAAGGATATACAGGCTAGTTTACATCACGATATTACCCTTATGAGCCGAGCAAAAGAAAAAAAGGCAGAAATAACGATAATCGTAAACGAAGGGAGAAGTAGCGCGGGCAGGTGATGCGATGTGACGGGATGGGTCGGGGGAACTTACAAATTACTTACTTACGAACGGCAAAACGAACTTACAAGTTCTTACAAATTTCCTTGGGAATATATATTTCATAGTTTGTATTTAAGAGAAGTACTGGCTTGTGTTACGAAACCATAGCGCGATTCAGGATTCGATGCCGGTCACACAACGCCATTTATATCACTCCATGACAACAGCGGGACTGGTTTGATTTGTTAAGTCACAGGGAAATTCAGGAATCGAAGTGAAGAGAGCAATGGATTTTGTGATCATATTCTACGATCCACAGTTGTTAGTCGCGTACTATTGTCAATGCGTCTTACAAGTCCTTCCCTCCAAAGCAACATTTTGCTCTCCAGAAGCTACTCGTTAATGCTAAGCACCAGTCACTTTCAAAATATGTTCGTCACCTTAAGATTTTACAAGTTTTTGTTTAACTTGTTTGACTGCTCGTTGCACTTAGAATCCGCTTTAATGACTTCGCATTATAAATGATTTTTGAAAATATTATGTCATGCATTAAATTGTACATATTTCATGTAAAATAACTATCTTCTGCCCGCTTTGTCCACGTGTATGTCGGACTTTACTCCACGGGACCGTGCTACGGGGGCAAAAAGTAGCCTACATCCTTCCCCATGATGCCAAATTATGTCCTTGTTAAATTTTACCGAAATCCGTTCAGTGGTTTAGGTGTGAAAAGGTATCATACAGACAGAGTTACTTTCGAATTTATAAAAATTATATATAGTATGGATTACACACATGAATGATGCAATAAAGAAAGGTTGCACATATTAATGGAAAATTTCTGTCGTAACGAGTCATAATATGGGGAAGTGATCAGGTAGGCAATCGCTATGATGACTACATGCCCCTATGGTTCATTTTAATGTTTTCCCTAGAATTTAAACAAAACAATGTTGTGAAATTGTCAGCCATCTTGACGCTATTTATTGCATGACGTTTACAGTTACTTCATTTTCATGTACTTAGGTCGTACGTAGGGTGAGGAGTACGAAGCTCACAACACGTGAGTGCGGTGTTATGCTCACATTTAGTTATTGGATGTGGTTTAGCTAATTTAACACTTAAAATTAGTCATAACTTTAAGGGTTGTTTGTCAGTCAGGCAGTCAAGCAATCAGTCATTGAACTGTTTAATAGACTAACACAGATTCGTACAATGAGTTTGTCAAATCGTCTGTTTAAAAATTGCTCATGCTTGGTCAGATCACTAAGCAAAACCGGGACATAACTTCCTTTTTAACACCGCTACAAATATTTGACATGATACACACGAGTCACCAATGTTCGGACACCTGGGATATCCACTGATTCATGACACGCGGTGGCCTGGAACGTCCGATGTGTGTGTACCTACCTAATTCATGAAAGAAACACTGTTATTCTAGCCTTCGTACGCACGGGCCTTTTTTTACCGCAACTATTTTTATCGATAACTTACCGCTGACACTTTGAAATCCAACAGTTGGATCAATGCTCGGCTCGATATCAAGAGTTGAAAATCCAGTGCGCTTTAAAAACCGTTATGTTAAAAAATCGCGCGTGCGTACGAGGGCTTACTCTCAAGTCTCACTCGACGGAGAAAGGTCACGCATTGCCTAATTGAATGAGTATGTGGATTTCCTGACAGTCTCAAGTCACGTTCACATTTAGTCATAGCAGTTAGGAGAATCTCATGCATAAACCTACATATACCCCAAACTGTTTTGTTGTCCACGTGGAAAGCTAACCCCAACTTGTTTACCTTTCTCGCTTTCTGTCTGTACATCTTGAGGACCTGTAGACATGTCTGAAAATATTATTATGGTGCAAAGGCAAGGTCCTTTGAAAACAAATAAAGGTCGAGCAATGAACATAATGTTTAAGGTAAACTGCCAATAATAATAATAATTCATTTAATTCAGGTAACTAAGACCCATAACATAAATACCTTATAGCCTAACATACATAATTTTAAAAAACACAAAATAATCTATTTATTTATTACGTTGGGTCGGCGACGTATTGCGCTGAGTCGTGGTGTCGTGTAGCCTTCCGCGAAAACGCCGATATACGATACCCGTCGGCCAAAATTTCTCCTTCATGAAACTTTCCAGGAGATGAGTCGGAACCCGCACCACAAAAGATTTGAAGTTAATCTTATGGCGTGACTCCAATTTCTCGACTCTCAAGGTGAACTTGGTCTTCGTCCTTATGTACTCCACCACGTCTTCTACCTTCGTGGTGTAATGTAAACGTGACACGTACAGCTGCGGCGATGGAATAGCAGGACGCAGCAACATGTCGGGACCTGTCAATGCCGTACCGCACTGATTGCGACAAGCAGGCTTCTTCTTCTTTTTCTTCTTCTCGACGCGAATGAAGCCTTCTTCATCGGCCTGTCCTTGGCTTGTTACCAGTGGTAGCGAGCTTCGAACTGCTTCGGAGGGCCTTTGGGCACCCCTCGTAAATCCTCCAATGACCTTGAAGTTTTGTACTTCATTGACTTTGCAGGTCTGCTATGCCAAAACTAGTAGACTTACAAAAACAAATTGTACATAACTAGGTTGATAAATTAATCTAGTTTTGGTGTAATATTGTTTTTTTTAATTAGTATAATCTTTCCTCTACAAAAATATAAACAAGATAAATAAAGGGCTAATTGTACCAGTACCCGGTAGGTTTGTACTAGTAAACGTTAAATTGTCCCCGAAACTATTGCTTAACGTTGAAGTTCACTGAAATACTATTTTTACATTTCTGTATAAAATAAAATAAAAATGGTTTATCCAAAGAAAAGACGTTTTGTTTTGAAAAAAAATTAATGTATTTTTACGAAATAGATCAGTAATCTGTGTAAATTTAAGTTTTTAAATCGGTGATCATAGTATCATTATGAATCTTTTTTTATAAATACGCTTTGAAATTACTTGAATTATATGTTGGTTTTACTTTTTGTAAGTAACTCTTCAGCTTTTCTAGCAAAAATATCGCTAACCTATACATATATAGGTACTGAAATATATAACAAAACTATAAAATCTGCATACAACCACGTCAAAACCAACTAAACACTTAAAATACTACTCAAATCTGTTGTACCACCTACAAATTAGTTTTATCTATTTCAGAACAAAGTTATAAAAAATATGCTTACTAGAGTCTCAATAATAATAAAAAACAATGGTTAAATTTAACTAGGTATCTAGTCAATCAGTCATTATAAATAGGTTAAATCAGTTACTTACCTATGATTACACCTATGGCTTCCAATTATCACTAGTATGCTCTAAATACTGGACAAACTCTACATTTGGAAATGTTTACCTACCGAAGAAACACGAGCTGCCTTCTTAAAAGTTAACAGTCTTACAAATCAGGTCACTTTTGAATAAATACTATTAAAAGTGTTTATATTAAAATTACTGCCTCGTTGGTCTAGTGGTCGCAATCGCTACTGCTGAGCACGAGATCCTGGGTACGATTCAGGTCGGGCAATCTGGAATTTGTTCGTAGCAGCCTGGAGTCTCGTTTGTGCCCGGTTGATGGCAATAGGCTCGCCCCCTAATTCATGGGACTTAAACATAACTGGCGAAATATGGTTGTACTATAGGTACACCTCTGCCCAACCCTTCGGGGAAACAACGCATGATGTTATGTTATGTTATGTTATATTAAAAGTACACAATAAGCAAAACAAATGTACAAATAACATTTGGAAGAATCCAATTAGATCAATAGGATAAAATGAGAAGAATTTACCTCGTGTCAGCTTGAAATGGTCAATCAAAACCTATACCTATAGTAATGGAAAACAGGACCACAGTTAAACAATGTCATAATATTTTTTATTGAAGTTAGGTACCCAGCTTCAAAGCAGCATCTTGGTGTAAGCAATAATGAATGAGAAAACTTGGCGCTTTGTGATTGTTGAATTAGGTGTACGGATAATCGACAAACCCAAAGCTTTACATCACTTATTCATCAAACTAGTCGTTGCAATACATACAAGTTAACGTTTTTTCATTTGAAGGTTTACAAGTCACACATTGTATCCAATGTTGGGCTTTGGCATAGCCGAAAAAAACAATCTTTTTTCTTTTTATTGGTTTTGTCTTCGTTTTTTGTAGGATATCATAGGAAGCAGGAGTTGATACTCTTACTACCAATGAGATATCATAACGCGTACTTTCACTTTATTTTTGTGTTGCGGATTTTCTAGGCAAAATAAAGCGTATTTAAATGTTGTCGGTACAACGAAATTTCCAAAATATTTAGTTTTTGGCTAGCTGCGGTTGTCATATTTCAGGTAACGCCGCTTGTTTGGTGTATATTGCGTTGTCTTCATATTTTCGCCCTCCGAAATTGAGGACCGTTTTTTGAATGCGTATCAGCAATGTCTTGCTGAAAATAAAAAAATACCCGTATTTTGAAAATTTCTAAACTCGTATCAATTTAGGAAAATATAAATAAACATTAAAATATCTTAACAAAAAAACAAAAAAAAAACATGGGGTAATTCATTTACTTTGAAAACAAATAAAAACCCATTTCGGAAATCTTACCGAAAAACGAAGAAAGCAATCAAATTCACGTGAATACAACACAAGTAACATAGTAACTACATTCTATTGATTCAAAGGAAAATAAGACTTAACTCAAGGCAATAAGAACGATGTCGGGATTAAATGCAATGGTTAATGCATGTCCCAATATCGGCAAAAAAAATTACTACAGTTTTAAAGGAAAATGATACTTATTTCAAGGCAATAAGTATACAATAACGGGTATCGGTGCAACGTGCATTACCGGATTGATTGTGTACCAATATCCGTTAAAACAAATACAATTTTAACGGGTATTAGGTCAAGTAGAGGTTTGTGAGTACCAATAGATGTGACTTGCAAAAATAAATACTTTTCAATTAGATTCACCTCAATTTACAAATTATATTGCTAAAAAATACACTCAAATATTTAACAAAACTAACACTCTTATCTTAACGTTGTTCGTTGCAATATGGCAAGCTGTTGAATGCGACGTGGTGGTTTGGTAGTTCACTGACAGAAGTTTGACTTACATAATATTTTCATATAGCAAACTTTTGTGATCGCACTGTTTTGACGCCATTAAACTTTTTGGTCAATGTTGCTATTAAAATTGTGCAAAATGTTACCACGAATGTATTGCCATTACAAAATGTTACCCCGGATGTATAGCCATTCGCAAACTTTAATTTATTATTGGTAGAAAAGTGCAATAATAAGACCTACTGACCTACTAAGAAGTACTGGGACAATAACGGGAATACTACTTCTACCTTAGACAATAGAAACTTTAGAGGCGTGATAGAGCTGACGCTAGTGTTACGGTCAGTACCATATAAAAGGTGACGAGAATCTCGAATGAGAAGGGTAAAGGGTTTTCTTAATGTTATGAGCCTAGAAGCTGACTAGAGTGTGACCAACAACTAATTTCACTCATGACTAATGCCATAAAAGTACGCCTGCGCGTTCGATTCCTATTTCAGTTCAATATCCTTAAACACATCAATCACAGCTACATGCACCGTGTTCCAGTGAAACTGATTAATAAAACAATGTTCAAAGTTCAGTAGAAAGGCTTTGATTTGGGGGAAATCATTAAAATCGGACCATTTCTCCGTATCGGAAATAAATCCCAAAAAAATTTAAACGCATTTAAATTGCTGAGTGCGTTAGATATGCGTTCTGGGAAACCACCGACGCACCGCGCGGGGAGCACAGGGATTTCAGAGGACGCTGGGATAACGGGGATGCGCTTATTTATTTCGGCTACGTGTAAAAAGAAAAGTACATAGCGACAGGATTGTTTGTACATACAAACAATCCTGTCGCTATGTACTTTTCTTTAAGTATGCATTTCTGCATTGTAATATTATATTTAACAAAAAAGATCTAATTATATTTTAATTAAAATTGTCAGCTTCTCGGAAAAATCTTAATCGAAGGTTCACTGAAGGCGTATCATATAAAAATAATAAGGTTTTCAAATGCGAAGTTGAAGGAAGATTGTTCTTAATCTTGTCTATATGGTTCTTTGCGCAGCATTGTTATTGCTCGTCGTTTGCAAGATTTGGAATCCGTGCAATAACAGACCTTGCGCTAGTACCATATCTAACTGATAGGATCTGTGCTTGATCCTGAAACAAACCTTAGAGCCGGTGAAGATACAGATTAGTCAGTGAACCTTTCGATGCAGTTGCAGTGTGAAAAGAATGAAGACAGAACCATTGTAAATCATAACTGCACTCAAGACATTGTGGGAATTGAAAAACCATTGTAAGTTTTTTTTTTATATCAAAGTAAAACTTGATAATGGAAATGGAAGGTCTATACAAGTCGTTCCGAAATTCAGCAACTATAGGGCGGTGACACCAAAAGTCGTCCGACAGACGGCTAATAAATATATCACTGAAAAACTTCCCCGAAGAGGTTCGCATACCCCACAGCCTCAGCAAACGCAGGGTGCGTCTGACCGGGCTGATGGGATACCAGGAATCAACGCATAGCAATTTGAGGAAAACGTTAGGTAGGTACTTATTATCTCTTTGGCGGTGTATAAATCTCGGGCGGCATCGCTTTCGTCTTTTAATTTAAAATATCACAAGCGTAGACGCATTGATAGCAATTTTCGGTTATTTTATTTGCCCATTTCTTTTTGGGTGAGTAATAAAATTGGCTTCTGTAATATTGAGATGCTATTGCTTTAAGATCAAAAAACAGATTTTAGCAATGTAATAAAGTATATTGTGAATGTAAGGACTACGTGGGTCATTTTCATTTCATAATTTTATCGATTGTCTGAGCTCCATATGTTCTGAATTATCTCTTATGTCTGGACTTTAAAAGAAACTGTGACCTCTGAGCTTGTTTCGATTTGATTGTTTCCTAACCGACTCACCTAATTTAATATTGACGTGTAAAAGTTTTATTTTGTACCAAATTTACAAAAATAAATATCAAGTGACATATATGTGTATAATTATGTATTAATGAGTTCCAATAAAAGTGTAATTTCAGCGCTAATTCCAATAAACACAATACAATGAAGACTGTATAGAGTCAACATCTCAAACATCGGAGATGTAACAAAGCTGTGACATATCGTAATAGGTACTCCAAAATGTTCAAATAGGCCGCTGAATGATGGCATTACATTACCACAACATTCGAAGATAAAATATTAGCGAGTGTTGTGCTTGAACGAACCACAACTAGATAGTCCCTCAGACAGTGTGTAGGAAAGTCCGCACCTATTAGTAATGCTGACGCTGGTCCTTTAGCTATGTACTAAAACCGAGCATGACATGGAAGTTATTCCCAAACTTTTCTTGAAAACCAAACCTATTTCAGATAAATTTTCATTTCTCTTGAGGCATTAAAAATAAAGATATAAAAGTTTAAAAACTTCCTCAAAAATACGGTTAAACAAATGGCCTCCTTGACTTATACCTACTTGAAAACACCTAGTGTTACCGTTAGCATTTAAAAAAATGCGTAGGTAACTAAGTACGGCAGGCCAGAAGGAATAGGTACTATAACTTCTACGAGTTCATTACTACGAGTATATTCCAAAAATAGAATTGTTGCAGCAAAAAGCAAAAGGTATTCACGGCTGATAGCCGTACACTATGGTGGTTAGTAATTCTTGGTTTAACCGTAGAAACCGAATACAAAACGAACCATGAGACGCTAGTTAGTCGTGGACAAAACGAAGGATTCCCCAGAAAATCAGCAATTGTCTCCGAATCAATTATCACGATACAACAACGATTTAGACAATGACGCTGATCAACCGGAAAACTATCGGAAACTACGCATACTCTTTAATGTGGTGTGAACTTTTAGAGATTTAGGAGCTGAAACCAATGAAGAGTGGATAACCATTCGTATCTACAGTCAGATTCTATTTATACTCGTATTACACTTTTCTCTGTTATTATTCTAGCTTATGCCCGCAGGTTTGCTCGCGCGGAGGACGGAAATTATCCCACGGAAACTTACTACCGGTATAAAAAGCATTTTATGTCCTAACTCAGGTCAAAATCGGGTGTGCCCAAAATTTCATCCAAAACCGTTCAGCCGTTTTAACGTGAAAGCGTAACCCACAAACAAACTCACTCTCGTGTTTATAATATTTGTTAGGATACCCGTAAGTATTGAAGAAATTTTAAATGTTCAACCCCAAAAGCCATGTGGGCAACCCTATCACCAATCGCTATCATTTTCTTAAGATCGAAACACGGTACATAGGATGTGTTTACATTACGAATAAGTAGGACTAAAATTTTCACCATTAACTGTTATACAAATAGGTACCTAATAAAAACAAGATCCCTTCCCCCCTCCCTCTCCCCCTTCCTCCTCCCTGCCCCCCCCCCCTCTTTGTATTTTACTGTGTGTACATAAATAATAAAATAAATAAGATTTTAAATAGTCAATAATGACAAAGTTAGATGGATTAAAATTCTTCTTCTTCTTAGCGTGTCGATGGCAAACCAAATGGACTGTGCCCATAATTCGGCTACGTGTTGGGCGTCATCACTAGCGAGCAACAGTTCCTGTAACGTGCAGCTGACAGGACATGCAGGACACGATATCAAGTGTCCCATCGTTTTGTGGGACAGCACCACGTTAACACTGCTAGGCTGAGTTGTGGATGATCAAAGTCAAAGTCAAAGCATTTATCTCAAATAAGCCCATAAAAAGGCACTTTTGAACGTCAACATTTACATTTCTAGGCGCCATTTCCAAAAGGTAGTTACTCTTTTAAAATGTTTTACAATATTTTGTATACATTAATTACATTTTTATATGTGAAGACGATGCACCAAGAATAAAAATACTGTACCACAATTGGTACGAAGAATTAAAAATATAGCAAAGGCAGATAAATTAATCACACGATAGGTACACTGTGCTCACATATTTACAAACATTGTAAAAATATAATGATTTTCCTAAAATATTAACTAGGAATAAGTCAGTGTGTGAATTGAGTAAAAAAAACAAATTTTATAATTAAATTAGCAACCAGTGTGATTTTGTCTAGATGGGATTGTCCTAGGGAGCTGGACCCTCATGTTTCCAAGCATTATTAACTTGTATATAATCCTCTAATTTGGAATAAGCTTGTTTGCAAAGTGTACTTTTTTACGAATTTTAAATTTTCTTTCATTTAATTGCAATATAACACAAGGTATTTTGTTATAACATTTAACACAGTACCATAAATGATGTATGTACTTTAGCTAATCTGAAAAATGGTTGATCTATTTTATCTTTATTTCTAGTATTAAAATCATGCCTATCACTTATATTACTAAAAAGATGTAGAATTTTTCTTATACACATAATATTTTCATAAATGAATTGGCAGGGTACTGTAATAATATGAATCCCTTTAAATAGTTCCCTGAGAGATTCGCGACGAGGAAGATTGTATATGGCTCTGACAGCATGTCGGTTCTGTAAAAATCTCACCGTGAGCAAGTGTGGAGTGAGCTGTCAGTTTCATCCCGTCTTGGTCAATCCCTAGCATGAGTAATCACTGACAGCTCACTCCACGCTCACTTCACCTAAGTTTTTACGGTGAGATGGTTACAGAATAGCACTACTGAGGTGGATGATCTTCAGCGGGTGGGACAAAAGGTTTGGGCAAGGAAGCACTGTCTCGCCACAGATTCAGTCTTTCTTTAGAACGTTCTCCATTGAATGGGGCGACACACTTTAAAAAACTCGGCTTTTCAGCCTTTGTAGCACAAGGGTTTTGTCGTGCAGATTCAGGCTGGCTTAAGTAGATTCATCCTTCATGGGGTACTGTTTAAAATGTTATAATAAAATACCTCCCCACGAACTCCATCTGAATGAAACGAAGTTTAATTTAAAACTTGGCTGCATAGTGTGCGTTTGACGCACACTATGCAGCCAAGCATATTATAAGTTGGGGGATACATCTCTGACAAAAATGCTTGGCTCAACGCTGATTCTGCTCCACAAGGGCGCATAAACTAATTGATTAGCATTCGAAAATATTGTTGGAGCTGATGAAGATTGTAAAAACTATATTTGCACTGTATAAATTCAATCTTATAATATTGTATAATTGCAAAGCACACGTGTGAGCATTATGTACCTACTATAAAGCTACCCTATACTGGGCACATCTGTCATTGACTTGAATGTGCCCTGGCGGCTGAGAGTATGTCACGCTCACTCAAATGTCTCGCTGGTGGTTGCGTGTATGTTGGATCATTAGGTTCCCTTCAAAATGGTTGAGCTGAATGGTACTGATCCATGCGTCATGTTCGTGAACGGGCGCCGTCAGTGGGGACTGGTCATCTCTTGGCTGCCACGGCTTTTTTTATTTTAAATTCCGTTTTTTTTTTGTATGGTTTTCATTACGGACGCCTTTAACGTGCACGTCTTTCTACATCGTTCTCACATTTATAATTTCAACAAGACAGATGTAACAAATTTTCTGTACCAAAATTATTTAAAAGAGTGTCCATGGAGTTTCATTCCCGTTCTTCTCCATAGGTACCTACTTCTCTTTGGAATGGGCAAGAAGCTTCATATTTGTGACTGACCGACTTCTTGAGAATTCAAAAGTGCCTGTAATTGGTTTATTTGAAATAAATGCTTTGAATTTGAGTTTGCAAAGAATGTCGTGTATCAGAGACCATTTTGGCTCTTACGCTGGAGCTTGCCACCGGTCTGCGAACTGCTGGTGGCGCTATTCCTGCTAGTGGGTACAGCATTTGTACTGGGGTTACAGTTTTAGGCAACCACTGATAATCTGGCAGTGATGGCTTACCGTTAACGTGCACTTGGTGAACTGTGAACGGGTATCTGGTTGGCTGTGACTTGACTTGGCGGGCAGGTTGAGTGGGCTCGCTGGTTAGCTTTCTCATAGTGCTCCAAACCTTTTTACTGTTATGAGTCATGTTGATGTGAGTAACGGTGTTGAGCCACCTCTCCCGTCTTTTTCCCCCTAATTTAGATAGCAGCTCATTGAAATGACCATTAGCCAACAGGTTCATCGTTTCCGATAGGATCTGTCGACATTTTGGATAGATTTTAAGAAGGCCTATGATTCGGTGCCACATACATGGCTCAGCACCCGCTGGAGTTGTATAAAGTAGATGCAACTCTGCGCACCTTCCTGATGTCGTGTATGGGGTAATGGAGGACGGTTGACGATATTGGGTCCATTCCTCTTCTTAGTTTAGATTAATGATTTACCCCAATTACTTCCCAATCACCCGAAGATGGTGTTATTTGCAGATGACACATCACTGATCTTTAAAATAGACTGGCGGTCACAAAATCTGGACGACGTGAATAACTCGATTGTTCAAGTCCAAGATTGGTTTACGGTAAATAATTTGGTACTAAATGAAAAAAAAAACAAATGCATTAGATTTAAATTACCTAATGTTAGAAGTAGCGAATGTGACATCATATTGAATGGAGAAAAACTGGAATTTATTAATCAGACGGTTTTCCTAGGAATCACCCTGGACGATAAATTACAATGGGGACCACATATAACATCTCTTGCGGGGCTCTAAGCTCTGCCGAGCTTATCATCTGTTATCAGCATCTGTTATCAGTAGAAACCGCGCGTTTGGTCTACTTCCACAGCATTATGTCGTATGGCATTTTACTGTGGGGTCGGGCTGCTGACATTGAATCCATTTTTATTTTGCAAAAGAGTGCTGTCAGAGCCATATAGGTACAACCTTCCTCGTCGCGAATCTCATGGAACTATTTAAACGGATTAATATTATGACAGTACCTTTCCAATTCATTTATGAAATGTTATGTATATAAAAAAAACCTACATATTTTTAATAAAATAAGTGAAAGACATAATTTTAATACTATGTAGAAATAAAGATAAAATAGATCAACCATTTTTCAGATTAGCACATCATTTATGGGGTACTGTGTTAAATGTTATAACAAAATACCTTGTGATATATTGCAATTAAATGAAAGAAAGTTTAAAACTCATGTTTTTTTTTAGTCTCAATACGTAATATTAATTTATTCAAATTAATTAAAACATAAAAACATATATATAACTAAATTAAATGACTAAATAACTAACTACCTGTACAAATTAAAGTAAAAACACTCACGCGCGAAGTACTCTTCCGCATCGCTGTCATCTGGAAACGTGCCCAGAAGACTGGCAGCATTGCCACGCTGGATGGCAAAAAACTCATGTTAAAAAAACTCTTTGTAAACAAGCATATTACAAATTAGAGGATTTTATCCTAGATAAGAATGCTTGGAAAAATGTTGGTCCTGCTTAATAGGACAATCTAGAGGCTAGACAAAATCATACTAGTTGCTTATTGTATTGTATAATTTGTTACTTTACTCACACACTGACTTATTCCTAGTTAATATTTTAGGAAAATCATATATTTTTACAATGTTTGTAAATATGTGAGCACAATGTACCTATAGCGTGATTAATGTGCCTTTGCTATATTTTTAATTCTTCTTACCAATTGTGGTATAGTATTTTTATTATTGGTGCATCGTCTTCACATATAAAAATATAATGAATGTATACAAAATATTGTGAAACATTTTAAAAGAGTAACGGTGGAGTTTCTTGCCCCTTCTTCTCCATACGAAACTACCTTTTGGAAGTGGCGCCTAGAATCAGTTCTATTTTTAATGTAATATTTGTCGTTCAAAAGTGCATTTTTAAGGGCCTATTTGAACTAAATGCTTTGACTTTGACTTTGGTTCTTCGCTATCCAGGATGTCGAAATATCCATAGGAATAGCGAGCCGATAAGGATCGTGGCATATTTCAGGGCGATAGTTTGAGTACGCTTTGGTTCTGCTTAGCCTTGAATCCTCTAAGCACACTGCTGGAGAATTCAGGACTAGGCTATCGGCTGAGGAGAGGTGGTCAGGTTATATCTCACCTCCACTACATGGATGACCTAAAAATCTTTGCCCAAACAATTGGCAACTGATGGAGTTACTGAAAGTAACTGAAACTTTCAGTAGCGCCATCAGGATGGAATTTGGTGTGGACAAATGTGCGGTCATGCATGTAAAGCGAGGGGAGATTGTGGAATCCGTGGAAATTCAACTCTCGGATTCCAAAAACCTTAGAACCCTGTTGATGTTAGAAGCGTTGGACATCAATGTTACTGACATGAGGCAATCCTTGAAGGAGCGCTTCTTTGGCCGCCTAAAGAAAGTATTTAATAGTCTTCTATCAGGCGGAAACTAGGTGCGTGCCTTCAACGGTTGGGTCATGCCAGTTTTGATGTACTCTTTCGGCTTACTCAAATGGACTCAGACCGAACTTGACGCCCTGGATAAGAGGGTCCGTACACTGCTGACTGCAAACCAAATGCATCACCCACGAGCATCGGTAATGAGACTGTATATCCCGCGAAAGTGTGGAGTTCGAGGCTTTTTAAACGCTAAGACCGGAGGGTCTTCAATCGCAATTTCCTAGAAGCCAACTTGGGGATGCATCGAGATGTGGTCGCAACAGACAAGGGCTTCACGTGGCGCTCTCCGTGGCGAAAGAGAACTGGCGCAAACCTACAGTACTAGATACTAACGACCGTAAGGTAGTATGCCAAGGCAAAGAGCTTCACGGACGCTTTTTCCGGGTCCTCCATGGACCGACGTAGACTTTTTGGCGTCTGTTTCCTGGTTACGTTTCGGCGACCTCACCCGACCGAAAGTTTTGTCTGTGCGATTATGGATGATATTTTAATTGAAAAATGCTATTATACCATTGACGAATTCCTTTTTGACAAAATGTAATAAACTAAATGATAATGATGTAATTACGCTCGAAAAATATTTTTAAAAAAATTACATAGTTATTGTGTTCTGAATATTTATTTTATAATTAATTTTATTCTAAATATTGTTTTTTTTTGTTAACTTGTAGTTAATGTCGATATTAATTTCTTATATTGTTAAACAGTGTATGGCACTAATGGGTAGTTTTTTGAGTTACCATAACCTAACTATAAGACCTACTGTATCACCAAAAATCACACTAATAACTTACTTACTTTGACTTATACTTTGATTTTGACTTTGAAGTTATCATGACGAATAATTATCGGAAATACATTGTCAAGGACGGTACGGTATCAGTCGGGCATGCCACCGTCCCGGTGAATCTATCCGACTTATTGTTTCCGATTGTTCTTGTCTTGCTAACGGCAACTCGCCTTGGAGCACACAGCCTTGTGGAATCGGAAGTGCCGTACTACAGGTATGTGCTCGACCCAGTTCTCGAGAATGATCCTGTCGCATTGTACTGGGATCGATATATCATCACTGACAGGACTATTGTAGCCAATAAGCCTGATATTGTGGTGATAGATCCGATTACAGAATACAAATAAAAATTTTAATATTGTAAATTAAACTTGGGCTAACTTGGAATTAAATTAAAAGTAAAAAAATTAAAGTCCAAATGAGTACTAGTTTTAAAACAAAAATAATAGTTTAATAAATGTCAATGAAATAATGAAATGACAATTTAATTAAATTGTAGTACATGCATGTCAAGGGAAGTTAATATTTTAGGAAATGTATCATAATTTTTAATTTTTCTTTGTTACTTTAATCAGGAAACCACTACGGGATCCGAAACACCGCTCTGGATCTTCTTACTTCATACTTGAGTAATAGGATTCAGAGCGTTGTTGATCTATCTCAACAATTTCTTGGTCCTTTCTTGTTTATTATTTATATTAATGACTTGTCTTACCGCATAAAGGATAATCATGACATAGTTTTGTGTGCGGATGATACTTCATTTTGTTTAAACTTAAACGTCAGCAGCTGAAATGAAGAAAAACAAATATAGCGCGATCTCAAAAATTGTTTACTGGTTCAATGTTAGGCAGGTGAAAACGAATGTGCTGATAATGGGCGAAGAATTGAAACCTGAAGATAGCACAGTATTCTTGGGCTTAACTTTGGATGCTAAGCTACAGTGGGGCCCACATATTGATAAAGTAACAAAAACGCTAAGCTCCTTTGCATACTCTGTTAGAAAAATATATTTTATTCTGTATACACTTTGACATTTGATGATTATTTTGGCATAAAGGCCTCATAGCCATGCCATATACATTCAAAAAAAATTGATGATTATTATATACACAATGACATGAATATCTACTTTGTGAAGTATAACATCTTTATAATTTTAAGATGGTGCGAGGACTTAGTGGGTTATATTTTTATATATATTGTCTATCTCAGTTTTGTTATGATAATCTTGCAAATTGAGAACTTAATACGGCCTTCCCAAATGTCCTTTCTTTGGTTTTGTTCTTCCAATCGTTGAGATCCTTAAGTTCTTAGCTACACGATTAATGATAAATGCGTGCACTGACTGGACATGTCCACTCAAATCTGCATGGTTTTTTCCTCAAAAGACCATTTTAGACACTTATGTACTTACATGGTTCTCAAATGATCAGATTAATATTAACTCCGTTTTTTTAAACAATGACATGAATGTTTCATTACCTGTGTATTATTTTATTGTTATTAGTGTGAATGTAAACACTATGTGGGTCACTGTTTTTTACTTTTTTTTGTTTTTTTTTATTATTTTATTTTCTCAGTTAGTTAATCTTAATCTTGGTCTGGCGGTTTGAGTAATTATGAGGCCCACCCGATGTTCAATATTTTTAGTATTATTTGTCGAATCGCTGAGCTCCTAAAGTTTTGACTTGAGCTGCACGAACTGTGACGAGCACTCATAAATCCGCCCAGTTTTATTTTAATAATTTTTACATCAAAATTATAGTCATGAAAATCCGTTTGAATAATAGGAATGCATAAATCATACAGAAGCAACACCAGTCCCCGTGCGCTAATCGGCTGTCTTGATTAACCGCTTGCTCCAACCTCCTGCGCAAGACCTTCTCGGCAGGACATAGTACTGCCTCGCTCACGCACCTCTCCGCCCACCAGCGAACAGTAATTAGCTCCGCCCCTGAAGGTGACGTCGATGCTACCGTACTGTCGCCTGCTATGCGTGCCTGCCTAAGGTACTTAAGAATCTGGAATACATTTATTCATATTGTAAGCATTGAATGAAAGAGTTGGAGTGGAGTGGAGAAACTTGAAATTGACAACAGCGTTACGTCAGGTACTATACTACACTAGGACTTCAAGTGGCATTACAGTTTCTACGGAGTAAAGGCATAACTGTGTACATATTACATTCCGATTTACGCAGTTGGAAAAACTTGCGTAGCTACATCAGAAAATATGACGATAAACAGATCGCCACCACCAACTCCAGCACATAAGTCGTCACTTCTGGAGCCGCTAAAGACTTCGTTGCATCACAGCTCCTCCGAACATGACATTACAAAGACTGACCAGTTAGTTAGCATCGAAAATCCCAACTTGAAACTGAACGGAAAAATAACTTAGCGTACTTGAAAACCCTGGAAGAAGAACTGGAGAACTTACAACGTGGTGCGAGATCGTCCTGCGTGGAAATTAGGAATATCCGTATTAGTAAATCAGAATCCAGAGAAGGCTAACTAAATACCGTGATACAAATAGGATCAACCCTTACTGTCCCCATTCAGCCACTGGAGATAAAGGATATTTTCCGTATAGGATCCAAAGACTCCGACACCAGGACCGTTATCGTGGACCTTACGAGCAATTTACGAAAGGAAAAGTATATTCAACTGTATAAAATGTACAACAAGCAAAACAATTAATTGTCTACCGACTACAGGGAATCAGCGGCCCTGCTAAATCTATATTTCTGTCCGAAAATCTTTCTTTGCTGGCACTAATCAGCATAGGTACTGCTGGAATGTTGAATAGCAGAATTTTTGTCCGAGAAAAAGATGGATACCAACATATCATGATCAGGGATGAGTCTGACCTACATAATCATGATCAGGGATGAATCTGACCTTCCGGAAAAATGACTAGGTGTCTATCATTTACTTATAGTATGTCGTAGTATGACAGTGGTCGTTTTGTTGATTTTTTATATTATTGCCATTACTTACTACGTAGAATAATTTTTTCGAAGATTTAAATCTTTAAAATTTCTTCTATTTATTATTATGCATGCTCTAAAATGAGTAAATACGTCAGTAATGTTACATAATCATTGTAATATTAATATATACGCACATAACTACTTACATTCACTATACTCACAACGAAAGATTTATCCTGTTCAAATTCTAATACAAATGGAAAACTTTGGAATCTCCTGTATAATCTCCAGTCATTTTAGATTAAGATCCGTACAATAGATCAAATCACTTGTTTGTTGTTTCAATGACAATGTTGAAACAATAGATGATATAGAACATCTTTCAGCCTCAGCATCTCATCAATGCTCCCCGGAACAAGTTGCCTCATACCTACATAAAGTTATCACGGCTTGAAAATTTTTCACGTTAACATCAGAAGCATTGGCAGCATTGCACATTTTAATAACCTCTTGATATTGCTGCATCGAATAAAGACTCAATTTGACGCCGCGGTCTTATCGGAATGCTGGTTACGTAAATGCCCTCATCTTCCCTCCATACCGGGTTTTGTATCTAATTACTCTGATCACTCAAACCAAAACGATGGTATTGTGGTGTATATTAAAGTAGAGTTATAGTTCCTTTTAGAAAAGCCTATACTTGACGATGCATATTGAATTGTGTTTAAAATTTAAAAACGAGGTGGCGCTCATTGCTGCTTATATGTCACCTTCAAATAGAAATATTCAGCACTTATACAGGTCTAGATGTAATCCTAAACTTACTAAATACTTTTAGAACCGTTATTTTATCGTTATTAACGTAGCCCCAAATGGGGTTGATTCGAACACAGACATGTACCTAAATGCTGTTGCGTCACATGTTGCCTGCTCATTTTTTCCCGACACGAAACGATAGTTGCATTGATCTCGATAAGCTTAAATCAAATAAACCATTACCTTAGTTCTGGACTCTCTCACTACTGACCATGCTCCTGTTATAGTTTTTTGTGATCTGAAATTAGAAATCCCTAAATCACCATCCCGTGAGCATCAAGTAGATATTACTGCTTGCGTAGTGGCTCTTGAGAGTGTTGATTTTATTCATGTTATGAGCTGTCATGATGATGAAACTGCTTCTTCTATCATGGTCAAACTTGTTTCCTCAGTTGTTAAATAAAAATATTCGTAGGTAGTCGTGTTTTTGTTGTCCCGAACCGAAAATGCATTATTTAGCCGTGGATCACACGTGGGATCCTTAGATGTATTCGAAACCGAGATAACATGTATCGCAAAAGGAGGAGGGACGCTGATAATAATACTCTGAAAATCACCTATAATCGATATAACAATTTTACAACAGCTGATTAAAGAAATTAAAACGAGAATTTGAACGACATGAATTTGAAAAACATCGCAAGAACCCGAAAGCTACCTGGAATCTTATGAGAACTATCTCCAATCTTCAAAAGAGTAAGGCCCCTGCCAGTGAGTTGTGATCTTTAACTTCAGACCCAACTCAGTCACTCGTTTCTGTCAACGACTTTTTTGCAAACGTGGTAACAAAACTGGCATCTAAAATCGTGAACTCCCCAAACTATAACTCTACGAACATTTCTGACTCTGGCACTTTGGATGTCCACCCTAACTCGATGGCTATTTATTAATAATAATCTAATAAGATATTGGTACGGACAATGAAGAGATAGATAATCTTATCCATGGCCTACGACTAACTAGTGCTGCAGATTGGGATGGCAACCGCAACTGTAATCTACAGTGCTAGAAGAACTCTTGTCCCAATTATCTGCCACGTCTTCAACCTTGCCCTTACATCTGGATTATTCCCTAGTGTTTAAAAAGGCCGTTGTGCACCATATTCACAAGAGTGGAGACAGAGACAGTGTCAACAACTACAGACCCAATATCTTTATTATCAATTCTGTCTAAGCTCCTAGAAAAAGTTCTAAACAAACGTCTGCTGGATTACCTTATCTCACAAAACATACTCGCAGATAACCAATATGGATTCAGATCAGGCAAAAACACAGAGGATGCCATATTGGAAATAATAGGTTCAGTAGCACAAAATCTAAAAAACAAGGATAAATCTATAGCTATCTTCCTTGATCTTTTTAGAGCTTTTGACATTGTCTCTGTCCCCCTTCTACTCAATGAACTAGAAAGGATTGGTGTAAGAGGCCTACCGCTTAGTTTGTTTAAGAGTTATCATAGTGGTCGCTCGCAAATCGTCAGGATAAACAACCAAATTAGTAAGGATGCATTCCTCACCTATGGAGTTCCGCAAGGTAGTGTCTTAGGACCTACCCTTTTCCTGGTTTACATGAACGAGCTCTGTAAACTTGATCTAAGAAACTCCTAAGTAATTGCTTACGCTGATGACACTGTTATTCTGGTTAGTGGCTGTGACTGGAACGAGGCTCGGCTTCAGGCAGAGTCAGCCTTTGCGAGTAATCGTTAGATTTCACACATAATTTGCTCACCCTCAACATGGATTAAACCAGATTTATTAATTTTAGTCCAAGGAAAGCGTCACAGCCAGCCCCACCCTTCCGTCTGTCAGCTCATGCATGCCATACAATGAGGACTGCCACCTGTTAATGTCCTGAAGTTATGCGCACGGACTCAATAAAATATCTTGTAGTCTGGGTCGATGACACATTGACATGGAATGGGCAAATCAATTTACTGGTCTCTAGGGTAAGAAAACTACTTTTTTGTTAAAAAAATCTTAGGACAATCGTAGGTACTTACTAACCTACCTACTTACATGTAGCACCCATCGCTGATAGCTAAAGTAGGAATGACTAATTACTTTTAATATTGCGCCAATTGGAATTCAAACATTTTTATTTGGAGTCAGTAAGTATGTTTCTGTATAAAAATAAAACTTATTGTTTTGACTACACTGCTAATACATTTAACAAAGTGAGGTTAAGTGGTCCAAAGATTTAGAGTAAGCTTATAACATTATATTTTGCTTACTTTTATATTATTATTGTGTGCTTCCATGGATATTGTCCAGATTGAGAAATGTTTGCAGACAGTCTACATAACGACACACATTCGGTATACATAATAATTTGTTCTTGACTACGAGGTAAAGAATCAGATTGTTCACTTTTATAAACCAGTTTTTTTGTATATCAGTATATTATAGTATACGAGTATGTTATACTGACACAGAATTAAAGAATATGATACGGAACATGAATGGATGAATGAATGATTAGTTTCCTATTCTTTAATTTGTTAGCATTTTACGAATCGTTCTAAAACGATTTCTTTAAAATATCTTTAAAAAACATTCAAATATTTTCTTACATTTTCTATTGTTGTGACACAAGTAAAATTATCAAACTGTTATTGTTTTTCTCCTTTAGGCAATGAAGATTACTTTTTGGTTTATATAACTTGAATTAGCTTAACAATAGGTTTAGCTGAAATACTGTATTTTATATAATTACAATTGTTAACTGAATTTCGACTTCTAAAATAATTAATAAGGACACGCTCAGACTCGATCGTGGAGGTTTTAATACATCTTGGCCGAACACACAGGCCGGTTTTATGACTGGCAGATGAGATGTCAGAATGAAGAAAAACAATTTTGAAAACTTAAAAAATCGTCTAATATAAATTCTGGAAAAGGAATATTTTGCCTATAAAAGAAAAGGCTGAAGCATCTGATGGGGATTCGGCATCCGGGTTTTGTCAACAAACCATCTGTTGATCCACCATCAGTTCTACGTCTGCACTCTGCTATATAACCTTCTGCCTGGAGACTCGTCGAGCTTTGTCGAAGGATACTGGCAGTCTAAAGTGTCCCTTTGACACCTGAAGACACTTTTTCTCCACCTCCTCCTCTTCTTTCCTTCACGAAACCAACCTACGAAGATCCTTCATCCTCCTTCTCCGGACTTCAATTCAAGCCTTCTATAATAACTTCTCTGTCGCGTGAACCGTGTTTAGTGTTTTTTTATATTACTGTATTTTATATTTCATCAATGAAACTATCTGTTCCAAGTCTATTTTCATCCTTTATGTAGGTTAGGATCCACTATTATGTCACAATATAAAACTGGATTATTTTGAGATAACCGGTTAAACAAGTTAACATAAAATATCAATGGAAAATCAAACGCTAGATAGAACTTAACCGCCATCGCCAGCATATAAGTAATGGGTAAACAACTATTGCAGAACATTTTCCTTAAAGGACCGTGATTATAAATAGTGTGATAAATGTAATAATAATACATAATACGACTCAGGTACGTAGCGTATTGTCCACATATAGAACAGTTACATTACGCAAGGTAGGCAAGGTGAGCGAGTATGCGCCGGCCGGGCGCGGGCGAAGGCACGCGATACACGCGCGACGTCACGCGGCCTTGCCCTTGTGAAGGCCGCGCGTGACATAAATCTGGCCATATGCAACAAAGTTTAGGCAATTCAGTTTTTAATTTTTTTTAAACACGAGTCAGGACAAATCAAAAATTCCACACAAGTCCGGGCGAGAGGACAAAAAGCCGGGTAGGTATGTCCGGATCCGGAAAATCCGGACGGTTGGAAAGTACCTAACCCACCCCGACGCGACCCGCTACTATTGACGGACAGCTACCTACAACACTGACCAACGTTAATACCGACCGGGAAAACGATCAGAGCATTATTTATGTCATGTTTCATAATATTATTGTAACATATAATAATGACCAACCTGCAAGTCTGCGCACGCGCGTGGGAATCCCGTTCATTTTCTATTTCATACCTATTTTAAAAGCTGAGCAGCGTTTGTATACCGCTATTTGTATCAATTATAAAAGTTTATCCGTATTTAATGTTTAAGTAAGACAAAAATATATTCTGTGTTTTCTCTTTACACATTTCAATAATTGAATAAGTATTTATACAATAATGAATTATAAGTAGGTACACATAAGTTCCTTCACACCTTTTTAGTAGGTAGTCTAGTCATCTCATTAATGTTTATGTTAGGGATCTTAATCACGCGCGTGTCGTTTATTTCGTAACGACATATAATTCACTTACATCTGCTCCTGCCAGTCTGCCATGAGACTGTATCATCCGCAAAAGTTAGGCTAATCTTTCGTCGACTCTCGATACCCTTGCAGACGTATCAAAGGTTCGTAGTCCACCGAAATTCAAGTGATCCGTAAGTACCTACTATTCTTGACAGCTAGTATTTTCGAAAATCTACCACGGCATCGCTAAATAGGGAAGTCCATTTTCAGCAGCGAAGTAGAAGCGATTGCTTATTAGAGCTAAATCTAAAATGAGGACGTCATAAATGGATTGTTGGAACTACCTAGAGGTGTGACGAATTGCCTTAAATAAATTTAGTGGTTGTACTGTAGTCGATTATGTTTTTGAATAATTTGTAATAGTTGTCGGTTAGTTCGTCACAATCGAGGGACCGGTAATGAACCGTATAAGTTTCCGTATTCAAGGTGCAGTTGAAAGGCCTGTGACGTCAGCAGCGGTGACGACTGGTTGCACTGGTGTGAGTCAATTATGCAGGTAAGTAGATTGCACATTGCGCGGGTCGCGGTTACCGGTCGCCAGAAAGTTCACACACAGAGCTAGTAGCGATGTGGTGATAGGAATTATAGCATCGTATCTGCGATATGCGGCGTTCTGTAGTTTTTGCCTACCCCCATGGGAAGAAGGCGTGAGTTTATGTATGTGTATGCATACTTATGATTATGAATGTTTTTTAACGTTTTTACAAAATGGTAAACGTTCTGCATCGTTCTCACATATGTATAATGTCCTATGAAATATAGGTAGTTTTTTTGTTGGAAAGAACAACTATTTCTATATAGATAGGCCCGTCCATGTAACACGTTCTTATCAATTTAAAATAATAATCAAACGTATATGCGCATGAGATAACTTTTTCGAACAACTCTGACCTCTTAAGCTCTCCCTATCCCTCTACAGGTTATTAAACCCCAACTGGTCTGAATTTATCACATCAATTTATTTGACATTAGGAAGCCACGTCGAGTCGCTTCTTTTTCGCCAGTTTTGGCGTTAGTTTGTATGGGTGCCGTTACCTACTACGCTTTGGAATGGCCAACTAGCTTCATCTTTCTGACTGCCCGACAGGCACTTTTGAATTATCAAGGGGACAATTAAAAAGTGCCTGTAATTGGTTTCTTGGAAATAAATGCTTTGAGATTGAGTTTGAGTTCGGTGTATAGGTTTCAACCAGTACACTCGCATTACAACATTCTCTTACCTACGTATAGGTATTTCGTAAAAAAACATCATGACTTTCACATAAAATAACATCACGCCTTGTTTCCCCGAAGGGTTGAGCAGCGGTGTAACTATAGTACACCCACATTTCGCAAGTTATGTTTTAAGTCCCATGTAATAAGGGGCGAGCCTATAGCCATCAAGCGGACACAAATCCAGACTGACTGCTACTGAAAAATTCCAGAAAAAAAACACAATAACACGTTGTCCGACCTGGGAATCGAGCTCAGGACCTCATGCTTAGCAGCAGCGATCATGACTTTCAATTTACTTTTTATTGATGTTTCCCTCAAACTTTTCCGCTTTCCTTGTCAGATCAACTAGTCTCTCACGAACGAGACCCACGACGTAGATCACAGCCTCAATGACGCCCGTCCGTTCCCCATACGCAGCACCTACCTGGAACTGCTAGTACCTATGCAGAACGGAATATCACTTACTCCAGTTTACCGGAGTATGTTGTAATTACTCATCAATTGGTATGCTATTGTTTGGAATATTTCATTCATTGTGGAATTACCTCCGATGTGTGAATGTAGGATAAGTGAGATTTTTCTTGACGTCGAACACATTCACCCGTCGGTACAGTGCACGTGAGTCGCCTTGTCTTTCTACTCAGTGCCCAGTACCTTAACCTAGCCGAGAAAGCCCTTCGTTCGGAAAGCCAAATTATAAAAGCATTTATTTTCAAAAGACTTCAAGAAAAGCAACAACATAGCTAATAATCGTGACTGAAAATATCAAATCATTGGCCAGGACATGCCCAGATGAACATTTAATATGCAATTCCAGCAAATAATCGCGGGTAACATCGCATTAATAATTCAATGAAAATTAAATCAAAACTGTTTTTTTTACAAATATAATTCTAGTAGGTAAGATTTTTTTTGCAAAAATATCACATAACAATATTATACATGATCAGATTAAATTAGCTAGTGAAACTTCGGTGTCGCAAACTATTTGTTTTATTTTTTGGGATTGACCGTTGGTCGTTCAGCCCAAAAAAAAACATCGTTTTTTTTTCCCTTTATCGTGTTTAAATACCAATATCGTAACCGTCGTACGTCTGAGGAGTATCATAAACTAATTTAATTTGACCCTAAAGTTCGACATGTTTGGCCAAAAATTCAGCAACGCGAATATCAGCGGTGTTAGGGCATTCGGCGCAAGATGGAAGGTGGACCACTGTATGTGGAGAGAAGACGCATTCGCTCCGGAGATCTAAGCCGTCAATGAAATCCCCTTTTGGAGATTGACTTTGCTGAGGCCGACTTCGGTCCACAATATACTGTAGGTTTTCCAAGTGGGCCGATGTTACTTTTGCCCGGATGGGAGTCACGATGGCAAATATAAGAACTAAGTAAATATATCATAGCATAGCTGGCACATGCAACAAATCTTTACTATAATCCGTTATCAGTGGCGCGTGCTAGCGGTGCAGTGGAAATGCTGCAGGAAGGTTGGCGTTCTGTGTGCGCGGGCGGCGGCGTGCCGCAGGCTCGCAGGGAAATCCGCGCACGCGTCGGCGACGGAAAATCCTCGCGGTTTTTCCGACTTATTGACCCTTCCATTGACGAGACAATGACGCCATTATTTGTTTGTAAACAATGCTCGCTGATTAGACGCTATGGTGTAATATCGACTAGGTAACATGTAGGTATGTTAAGAAGGTTAGATAGATTATTTAAAGTTATGAAAGATTTCCTTTCAGTGCACAGCGGTGGACATTTGAGATATTTCAGACGTACCATTTTTTGTTGCTGTCTGGTAAAAATAAGTGTTACCCAATATCAACATAAGATAATGTAAATGAATGAAAAATGTTGGGACACATTTTTCATTCATTTACATTATCTTATGTTGATATTGGGTAACACTTATTTTTACTGTTGTGCAAACGATGCCATAACACTCATCGTTTATTGTAATTTTTGCTTTCTCCAGTCAGAGTTCTAAACATAACACAACAACGGATAGGCGAAAGAAAAAATCCGACCGAATTTAATTCATTTCATGTATTAAATAAAATATGTCGGTCGATTAATTCTTTCAATTCATTTAATCAGAAACAATTGATAGTTAACAACCAATAACTGAAAAAATGCAGAAAAATACGCTTTTTCTCGCATGTATACAACATGTGATCATTAATAATTATGTCTTTGAGAAAAACAAGTTTCGTGTGATTTAAGTTTAAAAGGTAAAATTTTTAATGATTAAAAGATTGACACGGTATTTATTTTCCTTTCACCGAAGAAATGCCTTTCGACAAACAATTCATTATTTTTTAGGTTTTTGCCCCAAAATGCAAATCGGGCCGAATTTCGATTTCGGTTTCACCCTGATAAAAAATTCGTTTTAGGTTGTACTCTAAAGAACACTTTATTTTTGGTCAACTAACTCGTATAGGCGAAGCTCGTTGCGTAGGACACATATTATACAACTAGCTGTGCCCGCGACTTCTTTCGCGTTCATTTCGGAAAACAATAATGTGTCGCTTGGAGAAGATGTATGTACCGCCATTGAAAAGGTGAATCTCTATCTTCCGATCTTGCCTCGTAGGAAGCGCTATCTGTGTCTCTACCAATCTTTTCGAATGCAGTCACTGCGTCTTTAGGGTTTATATGCGACAAAATGTCTCTTTGATTGTTGAGAATGCGCCAGGCTGCACCTGACGTACTCAATAAATCGACTGCTCGTCTGGCGGAGTGTACTGAAGCGTTATCGTGGTGAAGAAGGATCACGATTTCAGTGCGCTGTTGAAAATGTTAACCAAAAACAGGCAAAAAAACGACTATTGACATTTTCAACATTACATTATTGTAATTTCTATTGTATCTGTGCATCCTTTGTTGGAGATTCCAAATAAATACCCAAATATCTTGAAAAGCTTGTTTCAATATAGAAAATGCTTATCTTAATGATGTTAGAACCGCTCCGCTCCAACACCTGCTTGCCTCTCGAAAGACCTCATACATATGTACAGTTGCCCGTGTGAAAAGCTACCCTTTTACCCATTTATCCATTATTTATTTATTTATATATACTTTATTGTACACCACAAAATGACATAACAAAAAAAAAAAATGTTGCCTCTGCCTATTTAGACAAAAATTACACCCCTACTTTGGAATAATAATTAATTCAGTATTAACGTGTCCACCCGTTAAATAAAACTTAACATTGAAACAATACAACTGACTTCTATAAAAAAACTCTACAAATTGCAAATAACTAATTAATTTGGAAATTAATTGGAAAGTTCCTTAATTTGAAAAGTTGTCAGCAAGGAAATACTTATAAAATGATGTATTGCAAGTCGGTAGAAAAGTTTGAATTTTTTGTGGAAACAAAAATTCGTGTACTACTTTATATTGATACTTAGCAAATAAAACACATACTGTACAAAAACCCAGTCAGAACAGGTGAACTATTCGTCATTGAGGAGTTCCGTGACAATAGGGTTTCTTCGCAGTCCATAATCAGTTAACCAGGTACTTAAACAGATATCCACTGTGTTTCATCTTCCGTACGAAAAACAATAATCTTCCGAGTAAATTGGCTGTGTGACATACGGACGGAGAGACGGACAGGACTAAATGATAGGAGTTTCGTTTCTGTGTACCATTTGGCTACTTCTTCCTGTTTAAAGTCGGTTATGAAGAATCCTCAAAGAATCTTCAGTATTTGTTCAAAAGATTCCGGAGAGAACTGAGTGAGAACTTGAATGAGATGAAACCTCTAGAGTGAAATGTAGAACCGAATAATCCAAGACCCAAGTCCAGACTACTGAACTCCAGAACAGCATCTACCTACGAAACTACTTTATTTCCGAAAAATTTTTTTTTTTTTTTAAATTTAAAATATAATAATAATAATAACGTTATTTTAAATCAAACTGAATCCAATTTGATTTAAAATAACGTTATTATTATTTAAACTAATACATGATTATCTAATATTGCATTCTATATCACACAGAAGTTCAGAACAACACATCAATTATTATTAACATTATCACCACGTTTTATTTGAAATTCTTTTAGCACCACTAATCATCCACAAATGTAAAGCGATTTTTATAATCACATATATGACGTGTTAAACATTATTGTTATCACATATATTCGTACCATTTGCGATTAAAATCTTCTTCGGAGTGATCTTGGTAGGCGTTGATTCGTTTTGAAACACCCAAACCGTCGACTGGCGCTTCGTCTCTGAATCGCATTGATAAATCCAAGACTCATCACCTGTAATGTTGTTGTAAACACGCCGAAACGAGCCTGCTTCAAATTTGTTTATCATATCCCGGCACCATTCCACCCGGGCCTGCTTATGAGCATCGGTGAGGTTGTGCGGCATCCATCGTGAAACTATCCTCCTCACGCGAAGATGCACGTGTAGAATTTCGTGAAGGCTTCCCGATCCAACCTGCAGTATGTGCTTAAATCTTTTTGATACGTAACTCGCCTATTGTCTTGTGTTTAATTTTTCACTGCTGCACGTTTTCTTCCGTAACAGCCGTCAAAGGGCGACCACTTCTTTCTTCATCCCCCAAAGTTAGCCGACCAAGCTTGAATTCGTTATGGCAACGATACACGGTTGCCTGAGCCTTCATCCATGAATTCCATTTGAAGTATATCGTACGATTCGTCCGGTTTCAGGCGACACTTGAAGTCGTAAAAAATCATAGCGCGAAAATGTTCCCGGCGCAGATCTATTTTTTTATGAGACACGATAATTTAAATTAGCTCGCAAACAATATGAAGGGAACTTTTGAAAGTGGAACGTACCTGTTCTTACTTTCAAATAATCATATTTTCAAAATAGACTATAACTCGCCAGTAACTCGCCAGTAACTCGCCAGTCTCTCATTCATATATACTTTTTTTCGCAATACTTTCTGAGGGGCTCGAGTACACTTTGTGTTACACATCCATTCACGATTATGTAGTGCTCGTTGGTTTTATGACAGGATAAAATAAGAAATAAAGATATTGCTTAAACAGTGGATTAGTAACCCAAGTAGGTATCATAATAATTTTGAAAATGAACTAGGCTAGAGGAAAGTTCACGATCAATTCATTTTCTAGGCCTGTTTTTCTAGTTAGATAGGGGGAGAACCTCGCTAAGTGGGAGAAAGATGTGTGACTAATTGTGAGTGAATCACTAATAGACAAGATCGTGAAGATACAGTGGAAACTACAAGCATGAATCACAGCAGTAATACTAAGAGCTCGCGTGACATAACCGACTTACCCCATACTAGTAGAGTATGATACCTATGTCCTTGTATCTTTCGCTTAATCACGAAGCCTTTCTGTTATTCATAACTAAATAAATATGGTTATTGTGTCATTGGTGCCGATTCTCTTGTCACAAATGCCTCTCAACTAGACAAAAAATCACAAATATGTTTAAATTGACTAAAGTGACAAAATTTTACTATATTATGGTTTGACAGCACTAAGATGGCACTGAGTTAATAATTTAGTGAAAATGGCAATTTTGCTATTCTGAAGTTGACGTTTTGTAGGTGTCCAGCCAACAAAGCTCAGTGTAAATTCTGCAATGGATACGGGCATTATGCGAAAATGTGTAGAAATAGAAAAGTGAAAGCAATTAATAAAAATAGTGAAAGTGAGTTGATGATGATCCTGTGTCATGGTAAGTAGTGTAACCAAATGTTTAACAGAAGCTCCGCAGATCAATAATAAAATTATTGACTTTAAAATAGATACAGGAAGTGACTGTGATGTGTTACCCCTGAGTTATATAGAAAAGTTGAAATGCAAGGGCATGATGAGAGAAAATAAGAATAAGTTGTATAACTATGATGGTTTCTTAATAAACTGTGTTGGTACTTTAACTTTGAAATGTAAGTTAATTAATAATAAGAATGTGACACTGATGTTCTATGTAGTAAACAACAAACAATATTGTCCAGTGTTAGGTCACAGTACATTATTAAAATTAGGTATAATAGAAATAAAATATTTGAATAAAATAAAAAGAAACAAATGGATAGTAACTACAGTGAGATGATTAATGAGTATAAAGATTTATTTGATGAAAATAGAATCGGTGCATTGAAGGGAGTAGAATATTCACTCAAATTAAAAGAAAACAGTATGGGAAGAATCTGCCCACCAAGAAGTATACCAATAGCTCTACATAAACCTCTAAAAAAAGAATTGCAAAAGTTAGAAAAGTTAGGGGTCATAGAAAAGGTCACTGTACCTACAGAATTTGTCAGCAATATTGTGATAGTCAAAAAGCCCAATGGTCAAATTCGCTTATGTTTAGACCCTAGTACTTTAAATAATTGTATTAAACGTGAACACTTGGAATTGCCTACTTTTGATGAAGTGTCCGCTAAGATGACAGGAGCAAAAATATTTAGTAAATTAGATGCTTCAACTGCATTTTTTCATGTGAAATTAGATAAAGAAAGTTCAAAGCTCTGTACTTTCTGTACACCTTTTGGTAGATATTCATTTAAGAGACTACCTTACGGTCTGTCATCGGCACCAGAGATTTTTCATAGGCAATATTGTCAGGTATTTGAGACAATTGAGGGTTGTGAGGTATTTATTGATGGCATTGTTATAAATGCAGAAAATAAGAAGGTACATGATAGAATACTTAGACAAATACTAGAAAAAGCAAAAGAAAATGGTCATTATCAATGTCAATTTGGGGTGTCTGAAATTACATATCTTGGTCACATATTGAGTCAGGAAGGAATAAAATCTGATCCAAAGAAAATAAAAAGCATATTAAATTTAGAAAAACCTTAAAAATGCTAAAGAACTTCAAAGGGTATTAGGGATGATAACATATATTGCAAAGTTTATTCCATCCATGTCTCAAGTTTGCAACCCATTAAGACAATTAATTAAAAAAGGTTCAGAGTACAATTGGATGAGGGAACATGAAGAGGCATTTTGTGAACTTAAGAAAATATTAACATCTGAGCGAGTATTACAATTTTATAATCCAGATAAAAAATGTGTTGTCTCTGTTGATGCTTCAAAAGATGCATTAGGAGCAGTGTTGTTACAAAGTAACTTGCCAGTTGCATATGCTTCCAAAGCTATGACCAATACTCAAAAAAACTATGCCCAGATTGAAAAAGAACTACTGGCCATAGTCTTTGGTTGCACTCGTTTTCACTCATTTACAAACGTACAAACTGACCATAGGCCATTAGAGTCCATATTCAATAAACCGCTGTGTAAAATACCATTAAGGTTACAAAGAATGAGAATGCAATTGCAAAAATATGATTTGGTTGTAAAATATAAGCCAGGTAAAGAATTACTCTTGGCGGATGCACTGTCTAGAGATGTAAATAATATGTCAGAGGAACATATTCTTATTGAAGATTTATATGAGTGTCAGGTGTGTATGGTGAAAACTAATTTAAGTATATCTAACCATAAATATAATATATTTAAAGAAGAAGTTAAAAAAGATAACAATTTGCAATTATTACTAGAATATATAAATAATGGTTGGCTAAATAGAGTAGATAAAATATCAGAACCTCTAAAACCATATTTCAATTTTCAAGAACAGCTATTTGTTTATGACAAAATAAAAATAAAATAATTGTTTAGTGGTACCAAAGTCTCTGGGAAATGATATGTTACAAAGAATCCATTACAATCATCTAGGCATAGAAAAGTGTAAATCGAGAGCAAGGGAATGTATTTATTGGCCTAAAATGAGTAAAGATATTGAAAAAGCTGTTTTAGAATGTTCTGTATGTGAAAGATTTAGAAAGAATAACAGTAAAGAACCTATGATGATAAGAGAAATGCCCAACAAACCATGGTCTGTAGTAGCAAGTGATGTGTTTTATTATAATGGAGATCCATACATTATAATTGTTGACTATTTTAGTAAATATTTGGAGGTAATTAAACTTTCAAACTTGTCAACAGAGAACACAATTAAAATTATTTAAACCAGTTTTTGCAGATTTGGCATTCCAGATATACCTACTGTATACAGATAATTGTACTAATTATGTTAGCTATAAGTTTAAGGAGTTTGCCAAAGAATGGAATTTTGTTCATAAAACTAGTAGTCCATATCATCATCAATCCAATGGGTTAGCAGAAAGATCTGTACAAACTGTTAAAAATATATTTAAAAAAGCAGATTATGAAGGAAAGGATAAATATTTAGCATTGCTGGAATACAGGAATACACCTATTTCTAAAGAATTCAATTATAAGTGTCCTTCAGAATTGTTAATGGGGAGAAAAATACAAGGATACCTACTATATACAATTATGATAAAGAAAATTATGAAAATCGTATGGTGCAGTCAAAATTGTATACGAATGCCTTGAAACAAAAAGTATACTATGATCAAAGAAACACAAGAACGTTGAAGCCTTTAGCGAAAGATCAAAAAGTTCTTATTACAGATGAAACAAGCAAAAAACCATTAACATATGCTCAAGTTCTATATAGGAATGAACGTCCAAATTCTTACACAGTTGTGACTGAAAAAGGTAATAAGTTAGACAGAAATAGAAGGGACTTAATAGAGAGTAAAACCACAGATATATTTACTATACAACAGGAAGTAGAGGTAGAAGAAATTAATACTGATTGTAATGATGATAATATAGATAACGTTAATGATACAGTAGTTACAGACACTGCATCTGATTGTAGAAATGAAAATACTGTAAACAAGTATGTAACTAGATCAGGGAGAAATGTAAGAAAACCTAGCTATTTGTCTGACTATGTTTAGTATAGTAATATAGAGTACTTATAAATATTTGCCTATGTGATTACATTGCTCTAATTACATAAAATAAAATACAATTAAGCGGTTGTAAAAACATTAACATTATAATTGAAGAAAAAGGGAGATGTAATAGATTAATATAGAATTAGTCTATGGTTCAAGAAATAAGGTAATGGGTCTGTGGTAAGCCCGCGCTCTTGGCTCTGGATTCTGGAAACTCAAGCAATATAGTAACTGGAATAATTAAAATAAAAGTTATGAACATAACGAGAAGTCCTTTTATTAAAACATATTTACACGAAGCCAAAAGACAAAAAAACACGTGGAGTCGCGATTATCAAATTCGACAATGGTTGTGTCAACTTTTAAAATTGGAGAATATGTTTCGCTGATTAACTTTAAGATTCTCATAGCCAAAAGTAAGGAGTTTTAGTGATAGTTTAGTTAGTTTAGTTCGATGTACAAGAGAATCGGCACCATTGTCATTCATATTAGTCAACCCCATTTTCATACACTGATAGAGTCGATTGTCCAGTCTAGATAGATTGTAAGATGGAAGCAGAGATAACTTAATGATAAACAGACAAATGAATGTTATCTTCGTGAACATTTCTTGAAAATAAACGCGCTCTGTGTTTGTGTGCATAACATTACATAGGAACGGCTCCGATATAAATGTGAGCTTTTAAAGTTCAAACACTATCGAAGTGTGTAACGAAACGTTTAGCCGACTGGCCAAAACGTGGTTACAAGTTAATGTAATTTTTAGATTATAAAATACATAGGTATGTAGAAGAAGATATTAAATTAAGAGTCAGTCGAAGCTCGCGTAGGACGATCCCCTGGTCCGCAGTCTAACACGAGGGAGCTCACGTTCATGCAGCAGCTCGAGGCGTCGGCCGCTCCTCTGGCCCGCAGTCTGTCGAGTTGAAGCTCGCAGCAGCCTCTCCGTGCTCACAGTCGCGAAGCAGCTCACGAATGAAATAAGCTCGCGTCGGCCGCTCCTCCGTCCTGCAGTCCGTCGGGTGGTAGCTCGCAGCAGCCTCTCCATCAGCCCGCAGCCCGTTGCGAGAGAGCTCGCGCAGGCCGCTCCACCGGCCTGTAGTCCGTCGCAAGGGAGCTCGCGTCGTATCTCTCGTTCCTGTGTATTAGCGGCGGCGTCGCACGTCACGTTATTTGATGTCAGGACCTCTCGTCCCAGTGTACTAGCGGCGGCGTCACACGCCACGTTATTTGATTTCTATTGTATTTCTCAAAGACGTCTCGAACTGGCGGACTCAAGCGGGAGGGTCGAAGGTGATCGAGTGAGTCCAACACATTTACGCACACAAGATATTTTTAATAAATTCACTGAGAATAACTTCTAGAAAGGTTTATATTTAAATAGCTTTTAGAAAAACATAAACTGATGAGTAAGAAAAATTGCAAAACGAAAGAAGCCAACAGAGCGAGCCAGGAGGGCGAGTCAAAAGAACGAGTCAAAAGACGGAATCAAAAAGAACCGGAATCAAAAGAACCTGGTGAAAAGTATCAGATGGTTTAAATAGCCCATGGCCGATCGTTCTAGAAGTCACTTTTTTAGTTTTCAATCCAAAAACTTCTTAATTGGTTATCGGCCAGGAACTATAAAGATGGCTTACCTACAGTGAGAACCCGGCTTAACACTAGTTTTACGATCCCTTACAATAAAATAGACGACCTCTTAGCTCTATACCATAGAAAAAGAAAAACTGACAGATGACAATGTTAGATACAAAATGTCACAACATTCAATAAAAGGAAAATAATATGAGATCACATGAAATGAGATAAATGGATGTGGAAAATAGACAGAGGTAGCTAAAGGTTTGCTTTTCAGCAGTACAACAATATCAGATAATCAAATGTAAGTTAAATGAGTGTCATACAATTTTCATAAAGACTTTAGTACCTACTGAATCATAGAAAGAATTGCTGTGCACAACAGCTCCTCAGGTGTTAAATACATAAATAGATAATAAGATGTGTTTTTGGTGTAACAAAATACCACATTTGGTTACAAGTGTTAAAACTGAAAATTATTTTCAACAGTCGACATCGCTGTCCCCGATTCGAACGAGGCCGCACGTGCAACTGCAAATTCAGGCTACATCGTTTATAGCTAGTAAATTGCATTCACACAAAAAAATTTATGATCTAATCTCGCGCTATGTTGAGGGCGGGGCGCGGGAGTGGTTTGCATAATTCGCGGCGCGGGCGTTCGCTTACCCCGGTACCGGGCACACTGGAGGATACTGTAATATCGATTACTTCGATTAGACGCCAATTTCACTCGGTTATAACTTGATACGGGCGATTAACATTTTTGCATTATGTTGGCGCCGAGAACAGCTTACAGTTATTGTGCGAAACATCAATCATTATTTTATAATTAAGTGGATGAAGATATTTTAAAATCTTAGTCGCAGCGTAGTCTTGTAAATAGCAGGTTTGTGTGAGTGGTGGGATGAGAACACTGTACGACTTAGCACCTGGATGCGTGCCAATCCTACTTCGTCTATGGCCTTATGTGAAGAAATACGGATACAGAGCTAATAGCAAATAATTGCTCACCGATGCGATGCGGTACTTACGCCTGATTTTCTCCGTTTTCTCCATCCACTCATCAACTTATCCCTCACACGATGCACTGACTGTTTTTGGGTGGTTATGTTTTTTTAGTTCACATTATCAGGATTTATAATCATATTATTAAAATAGGCACTCCCTAGAGGACATGGTTCTTCGAAACAAAATAAAAAACCGAATTTTCGACGTATCAACATCAATGTAGTGTCATTTTTGCGAGGGTAGAACTGACAGTTTGTCCATAGACCACAGATTTTGTATAACTAGTCGTATCTTGTAGACTATTTTCTGGTCGTAAACCATTGACGGGGTAGGCAGGTGGTCACGACATCAGTCAGTTACCCCATGGAATTAGTATGTACTACCATAGTACAAGGGAACTTTACTACCTAGCAGCACCATTGCACTATAACAATAAGATTATAATAAAAAGGTTATTGTTCGTAAGAAAATTACTTAAATAATTTTTTAATGTATACAGGGTGACTTGTTATTCAGCGTACTCCTTCGAACAGCTTACAGCATGACCCCTTAGCAACAATTAAGCACCACATGCGAGACAATCCAATGTTTGTGTTTTTCTGAGAATTTCCCAAAGCTCGTCGTTAACTATCAGTTTTCTCCATGCCCGCAAATAGGATGGGAATAGGTAAGGGACGGCTGATTATTTATCACAAAAACAAAACCTATGAAAAACTTAGGTATGCGCTTTATTAAAGTTAAGTATTTTAATTTAACTAAGATAAGTTCTACCTTTTACCTATTTATACTAACTGGAATGGAACAGCAAATTAAGCAGACAAATATTGGAAAAACCCGCCAAGTGCGTGTCGGACCTCACACAACGAATCGGTTTGTCTGTAGTTCGATGAATAATTTTTTCCAAGAACAAACTTAGACATTTTTATTCAAATGTTATTGTACCACTTTGTCGGCGTAGATGTACATTTCCTATTACAGCTTTCTAGTACTAAGAGCCTCTGAGATAAGCTGCGGACAGACGGACATGGCGAAACTGCAAGGGTTCCTTGTTGACTACAGAACCCCTAAAATCGAAAAAAAAACGATTTTATTAGTTTTAATTCCAAATTAAAAAAACAGTATTGACCAGCGGGTTAAAATACAGTTTCCAGCTAGAGCTAACATAATTTTTTTGTTACGTTTGTATGACAGGTATAATTTATCGAGCAGAGAGATAATATAGTAGGTATAACCTGGATAAGTGAACTCTCAAGGTCAAGGGTCATCGGGTTATTTATCACACAAAGAGGCTTTTCATTTATTTATCCAGTTTCCGAAGTAGCCAGCCTTACAAGTATCCAGCCTTACAAGTAGCCAGCCTTACAAGTAGCCAGCCTTACAAGTAGCCAGCCTTACAAGTAGCCAGCCTTACAAGTAGCCAGCCTTACAAGTAGCCAGCCTTACAAGTAGCCAGCCTTACAAGTAGCCAGCTTACAAGTAGCCAGCCTTACAAGTAGCCAGCCTCACAAGTAGCCCGCCTTACAAGTAGCCAGCCTTACAAGTAGCCAGCCTTACAAGTAGCCAGCCTTACAAGTAGCCAGCCTTACAAGTAGCCAGCCTTACAATAACAGCAGTCTTCTAAAAAGAGGCTCCGGCTAATAGAGGTCGAAATGTCCGTTCATTTAGAGAGGTGAACATTTTCAATTTATAATATTAAAAAATTCAACAAAGATTGTTGAAGTTGGCTCACACAAACAGGCTTTTGAACTACAACGTCCCAATATATAATGGTATAAATAAAAAGCACTCAAAGCTTTCTAAATTAATAATTGGGAAAGAAGTAACAAGCTGCATAAGTACTTATATCGTAACAAATAGCAATTTAATGGTTTTATCATTTGTTGTGCGTGGTAAAAGCGTGTTCTTTAGTTTTTTAACCCCCAACGGAAGAAGATGTTTGTTATGTGATTTTTCTTTTAAGTTTAACGTGTATCTATGTGGCTGTCTGCGGAATCGTAGCTCCCAAACGGCTGAACCGATTTTGTTTTGTTTGAAAGGTGACTTAATTGAGACGGTTCTCAGCTAAAAACAAAAGAAAGAAGACAATCTGCTCAGACGTTTTTGTTTATGTTGGGGGTAATTTAAATTTTAATCCTCTGGCTTTTATCAAGGTAGGTACATATTTTTATTTTATGTGTTAAATCTAATATACTCTTCAAAGAGCAGTGGTGGCTCAGTGGTAACGGTCGCTACCTACGAGTTGTAGGTCGTAAGTTCGAACCCGGACAGGCACTTCACTTTGTGTTAATAATGTCATCACCACTGCTTTCAAAACGGTGAAGAAAAACAAAGTGAGGAAACCGACATGTCCTAGAACCAAAAATTCGAAGACATGTGATATCCACCAACCCGCACTGGGCCCGCGTGGTGGATTACGGCCCACTCCCTCTCACAGAGAAGAGGCCTGTGTCCCAGCAGTGGGAACATGATAGGCATAAATTATATTCTTCAGTTAGTTAGAGTCTAAAGTTATGACTCGATCGGTTCACTAGGAGCCACTGAAGAGTTCCACTATCCACCTCCTGGTTCCATCATCAAACCCTCGTTACCAAACCCAATCTATTGGACTCGTTAAAACAAACATTTGAGCCCAAACTGTACGGGTTTACTAGTAGCCACTGAAGAGTTCCACTATCCACCTCCTGGTTCCATCATCAAACCCTCGTTACCAAGCCCAATCTATTGGACACGTTAAAACAAACATTTGAGCCCAAACTGTATGGGTTTACTAGTAGCCACTGAAGAGTTCCCCTATCCACATCCTGGTTCCATTATCAGACCCTCGTTGCCCAAACCCAATCTATTGGACTCGTCAAAACGAATCACATGAGCTCAAATTAGATGGATTTACTAGAATCCACTGAAGAGTCCACCATCCACCTCCTGGCTCCATGATCAGCTCGAAGTCACCAAATTATAGTTTTTTTATTCGAAAAACATACAAAGTGTCACCATTACGAATTATATAAGCCCAAACTCGAAGGGTTTTTTATTAACGACTGCAGAATTCCACTATCCACCTCCTGGCTCCATCATTAGACCCTTGTTACCAAGCCCAATCTATTGGACTCGACAAAACGAATCATATAAGCTCAAACTCTTTCGAGTTTACTAGAAACCACTTAAGAGTTCCACTATTCACCTCCTGGCGTCATTATCAGAGCAGATTAACGATCGCTATGTATACAAACCAGAACCTCGGATATCATACAAAAAACACATTCAAGTAGGTGGATATGTAAAAGAAGCGAAAAAAAAAAACCATATACGTGTTCTGGCGCCAAATCTGTGCCAAAACAATAATCAGGACACCAATGATCACATAACAGATACACCCGTCTATCAAACGATGCGGTCATTATGCGGTTAACTTGAACTGCTTATACCCCAAGAGACAGTTTTAAATTATTTTTTTCCGCAGAACCGCTATACATATTTGGTACCTACATGAACTTCGATTTTATTTTCAGATTAATATTTTATTAAATAAGTACTTACTGCATTATTTTAAACTAGTAGACAGATAATACTGTGTTGTTCTATAAAGTAGGTAAATATATTCCATGGTGTAATTATTTACTCCATCTTAATATTTATCTTAATTGTTTAGGGGAATACCGTCACGTTTGTTAGTATTATCACGGATCTACTGAATCGATCTGCGACCGATTCTGAGGGCGTTACATTAGCGGTCGTTGCTGTGTAGAGGTGCACCCTTAATCGATTTGTTCTGGTCAGGAGATGCCACCGCGCCTGCGACCTGACAAGGATCATCTCATCATTCGCCTAGCCTTTTCCTAACTGTCCCTGTCTAACTGAATGCTACCAATTGACTTACTTCTTAGGTAGGTATCGATATTTTACACAAAGCAACTTCTATAGTGACTTTCACGAAAAAATCTACTCGTCAAACTGATTTCACCAGATCCCAAATATTTTATTCCACAACCTTTGTAAGCTTTTCGATTTGGAAACGCAACGTCGATTTCCTTGGTGTAACGCCGATTCGTGGTCTGCTTTTTACGAGGTACAAAATAAACTTTGATAAGGTTAAAAATATTACAACGGAAAAATACTCTCTTTCAATAGGCACTTACGTACCTACTTACCTCCTACATATTTTCAAAATCAAACATAACAAACAGGAATTAGAGAAGGATCTGCCCATCCATCACACACATGCCAATGCTTAAAATTGACGCTTGCGATGTTTAATTATTGATCGATCCTCGAGCATCACTCGGCTACTTAAAACCCAGACTCTTCGCATCAGATCCCGGATCTGGGGGAGTCTGACGTCAACGGACCATATGCCCGCATTGCCAACGCCTTCATAAAAACTATTAAATAATAAGATTGTCTTACTGTACAAAGGTAAATGATTTTATTTTTAAGTAGGTTTGAACACGCAAATTTACACATCAATAATATTTTAATATAACCAGAAGTGGTTGATGTTTCCTATCTGACTACTCTGAAAAGAAAGGCTGAAACAAACTCAGAGGTCAAGCCTCTTTTGAAGTCCAGACCTAATCTTAGGCCATGTGAGGAACATGCAGATAAGTGTCTAAGATGTTCTTTTGAGGAAAGTCCAGTCAGTCCAAGCATTTGTGAGTTATTGTGCAGCTCGCAAAGAAAGGACATTTGGGTAGGCAATAAAAAATATCTTATTATAAAAACTGGTCACAAAAGTATGATCTATGTTCAGGTATCTAATGTGTTTCAATGAGTTTGAAAGTCAACGTTCAAAAAAACATTCTTGAAACTTTTTCTGAATTTCCAGTGTTTACAGGAAAATCACTTAATTGGTAGAATATAAAGAGGATTTTTAGAAAATAGTTAAATACCTCGCAGTAAGTAGATTCCGTACAAGCAAAGCTCGTAGGTACTTATAAAGCGAGCGCAGTTAACGTTAAGCTATGATTAGCTCCCACTTGTTGAACAGCGACTGCAAATTACCATGTCGTAACAAATCAAATCAAATCATTTATTCGCATAGAATGTGTCTTTACCTGTGTTTTAGTAAACTACCTTTACTATTAACCACTCGTTCATCTTACCGGTGGTAAGCTGTCAAACATCAGTTATATCATCGGGTCGGCACCCGGATCTAGTCATGTTTGTCTGCCCTATTTTAAGATTGGTTGGTCGACACGTGAGAAGCATCACCGACGCGTCGTCACGGAAGATCTTTGTGGTTACGATGTGTTTATGTATTTATTTTATGATGTTACAGCTCAAGTTAAAAAGCCGTAAAAACTCACTTTGTATGTAAGCGTAGCGTTGAAGAAAAGTTATGAAGAAAAGCCAGAGTTGGGCGGGTGCGGCAAAGGGTAATTAGTCACTGGCACAGTGTCGACGGTGTCTTACGTTTACAACTTTTCGACCGAGTGAAATGTTTTATCTTATTCTTATTTTTAGATTTTATTCTTATTTATTCTTAGATAGAAGCTATAATATTTTTACCGGAGGACAATAATTTACTTACTGCTAATAAGGCTATAGCGGTCACTGACACCAACATTGTACACTTAGTTTGCAAAAAACTTTAGAGTTTTGACTTTTTGAGTTGAAGGCGAGATCAATTAGGACTGGATGCTAAAATGTGCTCAAAAATTTGTTGAAGTTTATAAGTTTATCAGCTCTACGCACAATACAGGCAACATGTACGAAGTTACGAACACATTATGTCGTGTTATTGATCATAAAATATCTCGACAACGGCTGATTGGGTGATAACTGATGATAACCGCAAGCCGCAACCCAGTAACACTATGAAGATGAGCGAGGTGACATCAATCTCTACCCCTCCACATCAGGGTCGCCTTCAATCTGGAGCGGCTGCCAACTTCCGCAACCCAACGACACCTTCTGGGTTGCAAGACTTCAGGGACAGAAGGCTATAATTCTCTACGACTGAGTCTGTATTTCTCTGGTAGCCTGGAAGAACTGACGCTCTGGTAGCCTGGAAAAACTGACGCTCTCTCGAATACGAAATATTACGGCAGTGACTATTGTTTTTTTTTTGTTTTTTTATCACTTGTCTTCCGCACTTCTTAAAACCTTTAGTTTAAACGTGGACAATGGTGTGGGTTATATGTTTGTTAAATCCTAGTTTCGTTATTTCTCTGTATTTTGTAGCATGTAGCTGTTTTTAGCCTCTTACTGCCTCGTTGGTCAGTGGTCGCAAGAGCTACTGCTGAGCATGAGGTCCTGGGTTCGATTCCCAGGTCGGCCATAGTGTTATTGGGTTTTTCTATCTAGAATTTCTGAGCAGTAGCCCGGAGTCTGGTTTCCGTGCCCGGTTGATGGCAATAGGCTCGCCCCCTATTACATGAGACTTAAACATAACTGGCGAAATGTGGGTGTAATATAGGTACACCTTTGCCTAACCCTTCTGGGATCACAGGCGTGATGTTATGTTATGTTATGTAAATTAATACTTAATATTGTTCTACAAAAAACGTTATGTTCAAACTTTTATCAGCCTTGTTTGCTATCTTACGAAGCAAAACAAAAATTAAATACAACTTCTTAACTTTCAGTAAGCATAGGCCAAGGGACTAACAACAAATAAAAGTAAAAAACTTTATTGATTCTTATGAAAGTATTACAATATTTAGGTATGTCACTGGATCCCGAACTACGATACCCTGTGTCGCAGGATCCAGTCTCTTTCGACAGTTCGTATGATATAGGCATAAAATATAACATACCAATGCAACGGTTATAAATTTAAAAACAAAACTTTTTGAATAATAACATCAAAGAAACAACAAAAAAAAACTTACGATTAAAGGTACCAGATGTACGTGTGTATGTAATGAGAGTGAGTGTGTATGTGATGAGCTTGTGTTAGTGATAAGAGTGAGTGTGTATGTGATGAGTGTGCGTGTGATGATGAATACTTTAATAGTTGATTGATAACAGGTCTTCCGTTTCAGCATAATTAAGCCCAAGCAGCCAATCCCGAACCTGTTTTTTGCACCCAAACTTTGTTAACGGGAAGATTTTTAGCTTATTGCTAACTTTTTCATACAGGTATGGTCCGATTCGTGAGAAAGCCTTATTGCCAAATTTAAGTTTGCAGAAAACTCTGTTCCACTTTTGTTTTCTGCGTGAGCGCTGATCTACCTACCTCTGTAGCAGCTACATTTTTTATGAAATTTAAGTAGCACTGTTAAAATGTACAGTTGGCGCATCGAAAGCACTCTCGTTTTACGATATAACATATCAGTGGGGTATCGGAGTCCTAATCAATGAGAGACCTTAAGGATAGCTCTTTGTGCACGTTCAACAGTAATTTTATAACTTTTATAAGAAACCCCAAGTTATTGTGCAGTACCTAACTAAGCACAGACTGGCATAAAGCCAGGTAAGTCATCTTGAGAGTATCTTTGTCAGCTATAGATCGAAGTCTTTTAAAAATGCACAAAACCTTCCTGACACGCGAAGTAACCGATTGAAATTGCTTTGCTCATGTCAGGTGTTGGTCTATGTTAATACCAAGATACTTAATACTATTAACTTGTTCAAAAACAGTTAATAAGTACCTATATTTCAACCAACATAACTGTGCAAGAGCAGTTTTTCGTACTAACATTTTGAATGGGACATACGATCGGTCTTTGTTTGGGAAATCGTCAAATGACTTCTCAAGCTCTGGGTACAGCGGGTGGGCGTGTCAGTCTTTTACTGACTAAAACCCACACGTGTTCCTTCATTGCCTGTGCCGGGGCCACGGTATCTCTTTCGAGCAACCCGCAACCTTGGGTCGATCTACCTATTCGTGCATACAGTTCCGTGTCAGCAAAAACTGAAGTTAATTGATACACCGATACATTTTGCGGTTTAAAACCATATTTTTATAAACACAAAATTTAATAATTACTGTTCTAATTATCGGTTTGTATGTTAAAATTGCGGTAAAGTCTATAAAGTTTTTAAAGGTGGAAGTATGAATGACTTTACCGTGTCTTTGTTTGAACGAGGTTGGCCAGGATTTTTAATGACAAACACGTGGATAGTGTAGGTGTTTTATTTGCTGTTGAAACTATTAAAAATAAAATACACAGATAGCAACGAGTATAATATGTTTAATTACCTGCTACTAAGTTACTCGGAAATCGGAAAGCATACCTTCTCAAGCTTTAAGAGCTTTGGGTTTTTCCGAATAAACTTTCCAATAGCCTCGACTGTCTCTGTTTCATTGGAAACTTCGAAGGAAGTTCGTGAAGGTAAAAGCTATCTTAGAATAATCTGAGAGCTGGGGATCTTGAAGTAGGTAGCTATTTAGCGGTTTTGCTGCTGTTTAGGAAAGAGCTTTGAATTTAAATGATTTTATAACTGAGAATTTCCTTCCTTTTATTTTAGTAAAACCCGAAATTACTTTAATATTGCTGTCATTTGTTAAGCATTAGTTTAAATAATATCCTCAATTTTTTTTTTTACCCCCTGCCTTATAACATCCTCACAAAGTCATTATAACATCGAAAAACCAAAAAGGAAATAATTAAAATGAAAGTTAAAATCAATCGCACGATTCCTCAACCCGCTTGACTGGACAAAAGACATAACTACAGCAGTGGGTCAGCTGGATACTGTTCATCGACCACATCACGCGATGGTCTAGGTACCACACTGCCGGACAGACACCGTGCACGTACACCAAATGCCGGACAAAAGCCGGCCACCTTCCACCTCTGCCGGTAGGTCCGTCCGACCTTCCGACCGGACACGGCGCGGTAAATGAACTATTCCGGATGTGGAGAGTGAACCCGGACACAATCGATAACTGGCAGATACTTATAATTGCTTGTGAATTTTTCGATTGTCTTTCCATAAAGTCCAGTTATAATTTTGTAAACGCCGTATTGGTGCTTAGCGCATAGCAACAGACGATGCAGACTGCTGGAGTTCTGGTTCACGAGCGCTGACGATTCGGGTCAGTAGGGATGTAGGCATTTATTTATTTTATTATTTAGGGAAGTAGATATAAGCTAATACCTTTTTTTTTTTAACCACCACTTTATAAGAACGAACAAAACAAAAAAAAACTCAAAACGGTTTGGCCGTTTTTTAAGTTTTAGCGAGACTAACGAACAGCAATTGATTTTTTATTTAAGAATAAAGATTTATGGATTACTTATTTTATTACTGCTTATTTCTTAAGAAATTCCTTCCAGCAGTCCTGCGAAAGGAGAAATGAAAAAGAAATGTAGACGAAGATGTATGTATGTAGGTAACTTATACCTACGTATAATTATAATTGCACTCGCACTTGTCACACCAATTTGATTGCAAATTTCATGAGGTACCTACTTTTGCTAAAAATGAGTTAGCATAATATAGATGCTAACTGCAAGCTGCGAAATTGGTATTTATTTAAATCAGACCCAAGAAAAGTTCAGAGTCTGATAAAAATAAATGCCTATTTTATTCTCAAACAAATTGCGTCACAACATCCAGGATACAAGATAGGTAGGTACTTCCGGCTTCGTTCCACCCCAGCTACTTTCTTAAGGTCGTCGACAGTCAGTCAAGTGACTCTACAATAAAAGAAACTCATCATGCGTTTCGTAATGAGCGTAGTTCCTTTTGTGGTTTGACGCCAGCGACCTGTCGAGTGCTTGCTCAACCCTAGAAGCTTTTAACTAGGGTCGAAATGACAAGCATTTAACAATGTTTCTAACGTTGTATCATTAATTTTGAATCATGTTTTACATTACTACGATCGCCAATCAGTCCGAGAGGAGAGAGTGCCGACTCTCTCCTCTTGTTGTCTCGTGCCCAGTCAATGGAAGGCCCATTTTCAGTTGCGGTTTACGGGCATCTTGAAACTTTCGTTTTACTTTTGGTTTAATTTGAAGAATAGATGTAAGTACATGCGTGTGTAATAGATTACAGAACTAGACAAAAGGGGTGGTTAACAATAGCTTTGCGCGAAACTACATTCTACAAACTACGATTAACTTTTCACTTAGCTGTTTGATATTGGTTCAGCTGCTCGATGACTCGGCTGTAACTGATACACTATTAATCATAAACGAATAATTTAAAGCATTTACAATAGTAAAGTACTGTTGGAATTATTGTAAAGTCTCTACAGTCTTTGAGTTTCATGCAATAATTCCGTGAACGCTAACGCCATCTCTCGGAATTAACTAACATGGCAAATTTCTAAGGTTAGCCCAGAATGGAAAAATTTGAATGATTAAGCTATAAAGCTTCACACCGGGAATAAAACCCTATATAATTACGAAATTGTTGTTAACACATCATTAATCTTCTATATTAATAATAAATCTGAAGAGTTTGTTTCTTCAAAAATTATTTTTGCGTTTGATAGCCCATTATAAAGGAAGAACATCACGCTATTAGTCAATAATTTATTATGCGTTTTAACTTATTGTGTAAGGTTGTAAGTTGATACCTTTCACAATAAATTAAAACTGATATTCTGTGATTCTTTATTTTGTAGCCAAATATTGGGTAACATTTTGTACCCACACTACCCACCACATCTCAACTCAATAAGTGCTGAGTTGATGTCTTAAGTCGGTTGGTATAGCAGGTCCGCTTAAACAGACGACAACCTCATAGGTTGACCTGCGAGATGCCAAACAAACAAATCAAGTCGTTTGGCAGATATTGCTTAATTGCATGGATAGCCCAACATGTTAAATTCACAACTCATACTTAATAATTATGCATTCATTTTTATTAGTTGGATTTCCCGTCGGATTTTCAAAAAAAAAAAAAATTAGAAAAACCCGCCGCAAAAAAAAAAAAACTTGCGCTATCTGTCATATGGGTTTCGAAAACTAAACTTGGAATGCTAAATTGGTTTCAAATGTGATCTTTATATGGAACTATTTATTAGCTATTTGTCGACTTGAAGGAGGCTGAGTAGTTTTTTTTTTGTTTTAAATTGCATGTATATCTAACCTCCGACGGAAACAGGTAACATGTTATAAGTTTCTAAATATTAATAAAATGAAGGATTTGTTACTTATTAATTTATTGGCACACGCTTGTAGAAGAATGGACGGTAATAATCATACTAATATATTTTAAAGTACATGACATATATTTTACTCAAATACATAAAATGAAAAGTAAGTAATATCAGCATATTTTCAAGTTGCAAGAGAACGTAAGGATATTTTTGAGCACGCCATCTAGCGGCTAGTAGTGGGAACAGTTTTGTATTTGTTGACTAATGATATATTAGCACGCTGTCATGTAATAAAGCATCCCCAATCAGTTGCTGCAGCATTTAGTTGTGTTTGTAAGTAAACACCTCGTAATCTCTGACAGTAAAGTTGTACTCCGTGGCGAGTGAAGCTGGCGCCATCTGGTCGCCGTACGAGTGAAGGTTGCTGTAACTCTCACTGTTGTTGTTGCAGTTGCTCGATATTAGGAGGTCCGCGCCCGCGCCGAATATTGGACCGCAACTGTTTACAAGATAGAGATATTAAACTTTAGTACTAAAGAGATGCAATCTCTTCATTCTAGAACCTAGAATATAACATTGAAATCAACTACGCAGCCGCTAAGGGTGCGACATGAATTTCGTATTTTTTTGTGTGACAATATGAGTGGACTGATTTTAACCTTGACCCGTGTCATATATTAAGCGAACGGTGCTTAGCCTAACGTTCCCACGGGCGCAATAAAATCAAGGCGGAATAAAAACACCAAGCGCAATTTTTACCGCCTTCAACATTGTTCGAACGAGCGTTTAAAAATCACTTCGAACGGTTCGTCGTGCAGTGTGGACGTACGATGGGTTCCGCAAAATTATTAGCGGTAGACATTTGTGAGGCCAGAAGACCAAAAAGAAGCAAATAAAATTTTGGATGTATGCCTTAAATAATAAAGTCTGTGGGAAGCGCCATCGCCAGTTTGCCGCGATATTCAATTTTTTTTACATTTTTTGCAATTCGCAGGTCAGTGTCAGGTTGTATTTTGAACTATGAAAAATATGATTCGCGACCGTTTCAAGTATGTATTTACAGAATTATAATCATTATAATCATCAATGTTGTATTGACAATTTTCCTCTGAGTTCATATAATCCTATTGAATGACAATTTTATAACCATTTTAGGATTCCATTCATAGATAGGTAGGTACTTTGGTAATAGTAGGTAACTAATATTGGAAAGGGGCAAATATCTACAAGTTATAAAACTAAGATTTTATAATTTATCATATTTTGTTTCATATTGGAATCTTTGGGTATAAAACAGGTATGTTTATATTAACTTAGAATCTCAGGCGATAACTTACTTCAAAATAAATTACTTTCTTATTCCAATGTTCTAAGTGCACCACGGCCATGAACATGCGGCATGTCCGCACTCTACGAGCGGGCGCTCATTATATATAAATTAGTCCATGAGCGGGCGCGCCGACCCCTCAGCTTGGGACGATCGACTCTCGCCGCGGACGGACGTGTTTGTGCGCTCTCCCGCTCCAGTGTTGTGTTTCGTGAACCTACTCGTCGCTACCACGTGTCATCGTAGTCGCCCCGACTACTCCGATATAAAATCAATATCAAGAAATTGATTTTGATTTTAATCAATTAAAAAGTGCCTTTTTCAAGGCAAATCTTATTTCTTCATCAGACTTTCGTGTGTAGCTTCACTAGGCCCCTTCTGGGTAAAACCACAGTTTCGTGGTCCTCGGTGGAAACCTTACGGTGCCAACGAAGCCGAGTGGGGTGGTGACCCAATCACACCCGCCGAACCCCTTCAGGGCGAGGCAATCCATTGGACGGGTCCCAGATAACCGGCCTTGGGGGATCTCCTAGTCGGCTCTGGTGACAGTTTTGCTTTCCAGCTACTCACCTAGTGTCTTTAGGGTGTGTCTACACCCTTCGCGCTAGACTGGTCAGGGCCCCGTTCGCACAATAAGACTGGCGACGGGTATACAAGCTTAGGGCTCACCAATAGGTACACACCTCCCTGTCTGCACCAGACAGGGAGGGAACTCATCCCCGGGCCAATCCACCCGGGGAGTTAGGTATAGGGTTAATAGGCTCTAAGTGGAAACTTAATTTCCACCATTCCCTCCCTTAAACTTTCCCCACACTCCGACCATGGAGGACGCCCTGATAGTGGCGTTCTTCAAGGAGGTCCTATTTAAGGACCCCGACTTCCTCGCCAAGTATGGCGCCAAATTCGCTGCTCTGCAGCAGTCCGTCCCCGGTCCCTCTGACCTTGTAGGCACCGACAGCTCTGACATCGCTACGTTTAGCGATGCCCTCGAGCCCTCTCCGTCGCAACTTCTAAGTTGCTCGCCGCCGGCTGTCCACATGGACACCAGCGAGCCGTCCCCTCGCCCGACCTCGCCCTACTTAGACGAGAGCGAATCTCAAAGCTCCTCCCCCTCTTCCGACGAGGGTGTATTCAAAACGGTCGGCTCCAAAAAGAGGAGCCTCAAACCGAGTCCTGACACAAGGACAAAGAAACCGGCTATCGAAGCCTCCTCCGCTCCCGTGGCTCCATCCGCCACCGCCCCCTCTCAGGCCGCCTCGGCCTCAACCTCTACCCTCAGCCACAGTGCTGCCAAGCCCGCTGCCCAGCCTTCTGCGGCAAAGAAAATCGCCCCCCCTCCCCCTGTGTACATCCAGGACAAGGGGAAGTGGACAGATGTGTCCAAATGGTGCACCGACCTGCGTATCGGCTACACCAGCGCCAAATCTACCCAACAGGGTATTAAGGTAATTGTCCCGACGTCAAACGATTACAGAGAGCTCACGAAGACTCTCCGTCTTAGAGGTGTGTCCTTCCACACCTACGCCCTCCCCGAAGACCGTCAAATCCGAGTCGTGATCCGTAGGATCCCGAAGGAGATACCCACGGAGGATATAAAAGCCGACCTTCTGTCGCAAAACGTCCCCGTTGCGGAAGTCCACCGCATGCACCGCGCCCGAGGCAGGGTGCCGTTCGATATGGTCCTCGTTGTTTGCCCTCCTACTGAGGGTCACCACCCCATTTTCAACGTCCGTTCCATCTGCAACCTCACCGGCTTGCAGATCGAGAAGCCGTTTAAGACCGGTGTCATAGGGCAGTGTCACCGCTGCCAGCTTTACGGACATTCGCAGATGCACTGCCACGCGAAACCCAGGTGCGTCAAGTTCCTGGGCGATCACGGCACTGCTGATTGCACTCGTCCTAAGGACCGCACCTTGTGCACAGAGCCGCCAAGCTGTGTGCTTTGCGGAGATTCAGGTCATACGGCCAACTACCGTGGGTGCCCCAAGGCTCCCAAAACCTCATCTCCCAAACTGACGAAGCGTGCGGACGCCCGTCAGCAAAGGGAAAGCCCCCGCTACGCCCACGCGTGGCCTACCACACATCACCAGGAGCGACTCAGTCCTCAGAGGCCCTCGCCCTGGAATTACTTCCACCATCAGCAGGCTTTTTCAGCCTTAGCTCCTAGACCCGTTCCTGCGGCCATCCCTCCACTTATGGACCCCCGCATTCGCCTCCAGGCATTCCTGTGCCTCTCAACAAAGCCGCTCCGGCCGCGTCAGCTCCACCCGCAGCCACCCGGGTGGTCGGTCAGAACCCGATGGACGCCTTTAACGTCATCTCTAGCACTTTTACGGCCTTCCTTACCCCTCGTGCCAGGAAAATGGACAGTGAAATTGTTGCCGCCAGAAATGCCGGCAACATTTATATGATTCAAAATATTTACAATGCGTACCCGGACATTACGCAAGCCCTGATGTCCTTTAACAATCGACCCAATCCTAATAATGGATAAAGGAATCCTCGCGCGAACCAAACCTCGATCCCTAAAGTTAGGTTATTTCAATGCCAATGGCATCCTGCGAGAACGCGCTGAAATCAGCGAGTTCCTCCGCGACCACCATATCGACATCCTCCTTGTTCAGGAAACGTTCCTTAAACCGAGTTACCGAAATCCGTCAATTGCAAACTATCGTACAGTTCGCAATGATGCCATAAGGGCGGTACCCTTATCTATTACAAAAAGGAGCTATACTGCATTCCCATAAACCCTCCCACACTCTCACGATTAGAAGTGTCGTGCTGTCGGCTTGGCATGACAGGTCATCAACCGATCACCATAGTTTCGGCCTACCTCCCCCCCATTAATACTTCGGAGAACTTCCAACTCCTTACTGAAGATCTTTCTGTACTTTTTAGCCTGAGTGACTCCGTTATCATAGCGGGTTATCTCAACGCAAAACATCCCTCCTGGAATAGCACCAGGACCTCTTGCAGAGGGAGACACTTGTTCAACCTCTCCTCCTCTCAGAATTTCGATGTCATCGCGCCGATGACTCCCACTCATTTTCCCCCCGATCCCAATCACACCGCCGATGTTCTCGACGTGGCGCTCCTACAGAACGTCAACCTACGGTTGGACTCTATAGAAGTGGTACAAGGGCTCGCTTCCGATCACCGTCCAGTAGTCATGAAACTGGTCCCCCGCATAGGTCTGCCCGATTCCACCCAACCCCTTCCCAACAAAGTGGTAACGGACTGGAGGAAAGTAAGCGATCGCTTAAAATCCACCACGTCCCCCCACTTGGACCCAATCCCCGATCATTTTGACTCTATCGCTGACACGACGGCCGCGATTGACTCATTCACAGCTCACGTACAATCAGTCCTGAACGATTGTTCAAGGGAAATTCCAGCGACGGATGGCCGTCGCTGGAAGTTGCCGGACGATGTACGCGAACTGTTGAAAAAGAAGAACGCGGCTGTCCGTGCCTACAGCAACTTCCCCTGCGACGCGAACAAAGCCCATATGCGTTACTTACAGCGTACTGTAAGAACACGCATAGAGGAGCTGCGTACCGCCGGCTGGGACAAGATGTTGAGCGAACTAGAGCCCACCCACCTAGCCTTCTGGCAACTCCAGAGGAAGCTCAGATCCGGAGAAATAGTCTCCATGCCCCCCCCTGATCCGTCCCGACAAGACCATCGCCTTCGATGATGTCGACAAGGCTGAGCTTCTAGCCGACAGTCTAGAAGTCCAATGCTCGCCTAGCTCTCAACCAGTAGACCAAGCTCACCTCTCTGAGGTCGACGCTGAAGTCGAATTTAGAGCCTCCCTCCCTCCCGTCGAAGACCCAGAGTATCCACTGCCCCCAGTCACGCCCGACGAAGTGCACGACCTCATCAAAGGTCTTAAGGCTCGTAAAGCCCCCGGCTCAGATGGAATCACCAATAGGGTATTCCAACTTTTCCCTGCCCACCTGATAATGCTACTGACCACCATCTTCAATGGTGCTCTGAGCAACAACATCTTCCCACAGGCATTCAAAGAAGCCACCGTCATCGGTATCCCGAAGCTCGGCAAGCCAAAGTCAGAGCCTAGTAGTTACCGCCCCATCAGTCTGCTCAATGTCCTCGGCAAAATCTATGAGAGGCTTATTTATATGCGCCTCAGAGACTACGCCGAGACAAAGGGCCTAATCCCCAACGAACAGTTTGGTTTTAGAACCCAACACTCGTGCGTACAACAGGTCCACCGTATAGTCGAACACATCAACTTCGGTTTCCAACGAGGTTTGATGACCGGTGCTGTCTTCTTCGACATTGCGAAAGCGTTCGACAAAGTCTGGCACAACGGCTTATTATATAAGCTGTACCAACTCGGTGTGCCAGATCGTCTCGTGCTCATCTTACGGGACTTTTTGTCGAATCGCACCTTCCGTTATCGCATCGAAGGAGCGCTATCCTCCCCCCACCCTATTCGCGCAGGAGTCCCTCAGGGCTCTGTGATCTCTCCTTTAGCTTTCACGCTATTCACCAGCGATATGCCCAAGTGCAGCAAGGCGCAGTTGGCCCTGTTCGCAGACGACACGGCCATCTACTACACCGGCCGTGATGAAAATTCGATAGCTCGCATTCTCCAAACCCAAGTGAACAAGCTTGGTGCTTGGTTTAGAAAATGGCGAATCGAAGTCAATCCCGACAAAAGTCAAGCGGTTCTTTTCTCAAAGCCGCGTCGCAACCCCTGCCCCCCTCGACCGATCACCATGTTCGGCAAGCCGATCCCTTGGGAGAAGCGAGCCAAATACCTGGGTGTCGTACTAGACGAACACCTCTCTTTTTCAGAGCACATTAAGGCGGCTCGTTCGCGCGCCGCCTTCGCTCTAGGTAGACTTCACTTCGTCCTCAATGCACGGAGCAAATTGTCACTAAAGTGCAAAATGCGTATCTACACAGCGTGCATCCGCCCGATCATGACCTATGCCAGTGCAGTCTTCGCACACGCCAAGCCCGTTCACTTCAATAGAATGCAGACCCTACAGAACAAGTTCCTCTGTAGGATAACAGGCTCCCCCTGGTACGTTCGCAACGAAATCCTCCACGTAGACCTCAGGATTCCCACTATCCGTCAGTTCATGAAACGCATTTCAAAGCGTTTCTTCGAGACCGCTGCGAATCACCCCAACCCTCTGGTTGTGAAAGCCGCTAGCTATATTCCCTCCTCCATTAGTCAAGTCCGCCGTCCCAAGCATGTCCTCACCGATCCCGATGACCACATAACTTTCATTCAGGAGAGCAGTAGGGCCACCAGTACAGTGCACAAACACAGACCGACATTCCGACCTCGCCGCCGAGGTTCCTCGCGAAGATCCCGACGTAATTGTGCCCCCCGACCCTTGCTTGACGAAGTGCCAGCCCGCGCCGTAGCTGAGCCTGTAGCTTTAAATTCCCCGAATAATAATAATCAACAAAACTTGATCCAGCCTGTCCCATCTTGCTGTCCTCCCGTCAGCGACGCCCTAAGCCGAGGTCCGTACCCCACAGGTGGTGCCCTTAGCGAGCGTTCGCTTAATAATATAAGTAGTTTTACGCCCCTGGCTGGAGGCTTTGAGTCCGCTTAAGGCAGCCACAGGATAGTCCGGTTAAGTAGTCACGACCTCTCAAGGTCAACTACGAGATGCCATACCCAAAAAAAAAAAAAAAAAAGCCCGCCGAACTGACCATCGCGCGAATAAAAAAAAGAGTTTTTTCGCGTCCGTGGGAACTCAAGTACAGAACTCCGTATTCATTCCACGCTCAACGATAGCACGGACGTAAAAACCGAGGTCGTGCCAATAGAAATAGTACATACCGCTTTCTATTTGTTCCATTCCCGGCACAGCACGTGTTTTTATTCCGGTGCGACTTTTTACGTCCGTGCGAACGAGGGCTTCATACTTACTGCGGAACTAAGAGCCTTTTCGCCTCGTACTGCACTTTTGTAAAATATTGCTTTGTTCTTAATTTATTTTTCCATGATTGTGTCAATTTATCTAGTTTGTATTCTTTCTGTGCGTGTCCGAATTTTATTTATCATTCTTTTTTTACTTACTCTGGGTGATAACACAGCGCGAAAGCCTTCTTAATCAGCATGTATCTGTCGGGCGGCGGCGGGGGGGGGGCGCCCAGAGCGAACAGGAAGGCGCGCTCTGCGGGGATGTACCCCCCCGCGCCGCCGGCCGCCCACGCCGCGTCACAGTACCCCCCCACGACCTCGCCGCGCGATAACTGGAACAACGAAGAGCAATAAAACCGTTATACCTACTTGACAAAACAAAACATTTAGTAAACATACATACTAATCTCACGCCTTTTTCCCATGGGGTTAAGCAGAAACTACAAAGCGCCACCTGCCACGATCTTTCATACAATACTCAATACTTTATTGCATTCCATAAGTTTATAGATGGTATAACTAAATCCCGATAGGCACAGCACAATATGGACCCGACCCCACATACTCCTCGCGCTTTGTTTACGTTTAGTAATGAAGCTCTAAAATGTTTAAAGCTATAATGACATGGAAGTCTTACGTTCTTAGAAGTTCCTTAAACTATTTGTCATTGGTGAGGTTATTTGCGAACAAAAAATCGTAAATAACCTCACCAACTTGGGTCAAGCGTTAAAAGCCTAGCAATGTCTAGAATAGTTTATCAAAAGATTTTGTCTCGTGTTTATTGACCAGCCCACGCCATCGAACAAGGGCGGCGTGAGGCTGCAATGGGCCGGAATGCAGCGCCGACGGTGGCGCCTCCTGGGGGGGCGGCGCCGCCGGGCAGCTGACATACGTGTGAACTTTGTGAGAACAAAAATACGTATATGGAAATAGTGATGGTGGACGTTATTTTATTTAAGAAAAACTGATAGATTGTCCTTTTGAAGCCATTTTTAAATATAGTAATAAAGTGTCAATTAAAAGTATTTTGCTGTGCTCAATTTCGATCCACCGCACACACTCGTCGCATAAAATACGATTTCAATATACAAGGACGCAGAATAGCCATCAGACCGCGTGGAAGTCGCGGAGCTAATCAAGGCGCCCTAACATGTCGTTTCAGGAAGAGTTTGTCGAGCGTTCAAACAGTCAAGCGTTAATTACCTGTACTAGTAACAATACGGGTGCGACACCATCGCAGTGTGAGTGGAACGCTTGAGCAGAGAAGCCGTGAGTGGACGCGCGGAATATCAGGCGCCAGGACTGCTTCGGAGTACCGCACCTACGAGAGGAAACATATATGTAGGTACAAGTTAAGTAAAAAATTAATGCTTCGATGAAATACATTTATTGAATGTCGATCTCTCACACACTATTATCTACATTTATTATCTCATTTCTCCTATAACAGGTCTACTGGAAGAAATTTCTAAAGAAATAACTAGGTACCTTTATACTTAAAAGTCATCATGTCACATTTCTGTCTTTTACCTGACTACGGCGACGCAAAAAGGAGGGTTATGATTTTGACCGGTATGTATTTATGTATGTGTGTATGTTCATCTGTTCCCTCATAACTTCTAAACTTCTTGTCATAATTTGACAAATGAGGTATTGTTGGAAGCGTTAAATTGAATATGACGCCCTCTAGTAGAAGTAATACCATGAACTAAAAAAAATGTGCCGTGTATACATTTATAAATATTGTTATATAGGCTCACCCCCTATTACATGGGACTTGAACATAACTGGCGAAATGTGGGTGTACTACACCTCTGCCTAACCCTTCTGGCATTACAGGCGTGATGTTATGTTATGTTATATAACCCCAAAATAATTTGAATGAAAAGTAAGTTCAAAAACTAAAACCCGACTTACGAAAAATCACGAGACCAAGGCTTTACTCAGACAATTCTAAAATATTTCAGACAGAAATCAAGACGTAGGTACAAAACCTACGTCTTGATTTCTGTCTGAGATATTTTCTTGTTCAGTACTTTTAAGAGCTGGTTTTTTTACTGTGTGTACTACTTAGTAAATAAAAGAAATAAATATGTAAACTATATTAATATACAACCTCAGCGGCACGGAGTCTTGGCCAAGCTCATATCTCGCGATAGCAAAAGCTAATTTAATGAATGTTACATAATTAGGTACTTAGGGCAAAAAATGTTTACCCTTAGTTCAAGACGGTAATTCATTATGTTTGAGTGCACCGTGACGTTGTTTTTAAGTTTTCTTTTTTTATCGGGTCATTTGAGCGATGAAGTTGCGGTTTTGAATTAGTGTGCTGTGAAAAATTTACTGTTGTAATATTCCATTATTGTGATTTTGTGTATCATTCAATAACTAAAGGTGCTTTAGAACCAATTACATTAACACCTGCACAGCTTGCAGATGCCACAGCATTAATCGGCGAAGTGCTGACACAGCGTGAAGTTGCTGTCGTGCTTAACATTGATGAACGTGGTACACGTTCATCAATGCAGTATGCACTGAAACGTTGTCAGGAGACAGGCCACTACAATCGCAGATCAGGAAGTGGAGTCGTTAGATGCACATCAGCCCGGAACGACCGATTGATTGTACGGGAAATTTTAAGAAACCGCTACCTGACCGCGGTTGAGATACGCCAGCGACTCCGAATCACAAGAGTCGTAAATGTTAGTGAGCGTACGGTGAAAAGACGAATGTATGAAGTAATTTAAAAGGTCGCAGACCAGCGTCGTGCTGGTCTACGACCTTTTAAATTAGAACCAGAACTTCTCAGACAGCACCAAGTAGCTCGACTTCAGTTTGCACGAGAACACGTCCACTGGACCCTCGAGCAACGTGCGTGTTGATCACAGATGAGTTTCATAAAGCATTACGTGCTCTAGACGGTCGAGAGCCAGTGTGGAGAAGAGGAGAGCGGTTTTTACCCATAACCACCACGAAAACTGTGAGCTTTCATGAAGGCTCCATAAAGGTATGGGGAGGAATAAGTTCCGACGTACGTACGCACTACGGAGTTGGTTATCGTCGACAACCAGTTAACTGCAATTTGATACATCGTGGAGATTCGGGGTTCATTGGACATGAACAATTCCTCCTAATGAATGATAATGCACGCCAACACGTCGTAAATTGCGTATAAGAATATCAAGAGGTCGCATTTCAAAAATTGCATTGGCCATCCCGTAGCCCGGACTTAAATCCAATAAAGTCGACTTCAAATCCGCCTCAAAGTCTTAACCAGCTCCGAAATGCAGCACAAGCCGGTTGGGACAGCATACTGAAAGTCAGAAACATCATCCAAAGCTGGATCGAATGCAGGCTGTTATCGGAGGATAGGCTAAAGGAGGAAACACCCGATACTAAAGCAAAGGAAATTAAGAAAGTTACCTTATTTAATTTTGTATTATTTTTAAATTGACTGTGTGATAATCTTTTTTTATGGGAAATTTTCAAAACTTAACTGTTGGTGTAGTAATCTTTTAATTTCTAGGCTTTAAGAGCATGGGAGCATGGTCAAGGGACGCTTATTGAATGCACCCACCCTGAATTTATTGTCAAAAATATATTAAAATGCATATTATTGGCAGATTCACAAATGGTCAAGTTTCCAATGAGGTATTAAATCAAGGCTTGTTTTCTTGTCCTAATCACGATTAGCTCATGAATTACCAGTTGTTGATAACGGCTTGGAAGGCGCTCTTATCTTGCTGCAATATTAACGATCCTGTGAACATGTTTACTGCCAAACTGAAACAAAAATTTGAAGTTTTTGACACATTTAAAACTAATGCCTAATTAGCCTGTTAAAGAAACTTCATACTTATTGTTGTTAATAAATTTATATCAAAGCAAAACAATAAAAATTTACATAAATTAGGCTGTAAATTATTTATTTTTGAAAGTCAAAAGTTATAAAAGATAGCCCCGAGTTCGCCATTCACCGACTGATCGGTGGGGCATTTCATTCACCAGCACGTAGGCCGGCTTGCCCCACCGTCAATCCACAAATCAGTGCTCTTATTACAAAAAGAGTGAGGTTTCGTTACCGTGGCTGTGTCCTCTTGTCTATGTCGGCGCGCGGCGCGGGCGGCGGCGCGGCGTGCAGCGCGGCGCGGCGGTAGCGCTCCAGCGACAGCTCCATGGGCACGGCGCCCGTGGGCTCCACCTCCTCCGCGAACACCGCGCTGTCTACAACGTGGGGAGCTCCAGAGTTACTTAACACAGGATAACAAGCTCCAGCGACAGCTCCATGGGCACGGCGCCCGTGGGCTCCACCTCCTCCGCGAACACCGCGCTGTCTACAACGTGGGGAGCTCCAGAGTTACTTAACACAGGATAACACGCTCCAGCGACAGCTCCATGGGCACGGCGCCCGTGGGCTCCACCTCCTCCGCGAACACCGCGCTGTCTACAACGTGGGGAGCTCCAGAGTTACTTAAGACAGGATAACACGCTCCAGCGACAGCTCCATGGGCACGGCGCCCGTGGGCTCCACCTCCTCCGCGAACACCGCGCTGTCTACAACGTGGGGAGCTCCAGAGTTACTTAACACAGGATAACAAGCTCCAGCGACAGCTCCATGGGCACGGCGCCCGTGGGCTCCACCTCCTCCGCGAACACCGCGCTGTCTACAACGTGGGGAGCTCCAGAGTTACTTAACACAGGATAACACGCTCCAGCGACAGCTCCATGGGCACGGCGCCCGTGGGCTCCACCTCCTCCGCGAACACCGCGCTGTCTACAACGTGGGGAGCTCCAGAGTTACTTAACACAGGATAACACGCTCCAGCGACAGCTCCATGGGCACGGCGCCCGTGGGCTCCACCTCCTCCGCGAACACCGCGCTGTCTACAACGTGGGGAGCTCCAAAGTTACTTAACACAGGATAACACACACCGTGCTAAGCGAATAATAGTAGATTATGCACCGAGGGGCTTAAGTTGTGTCTTATGTCACGGGCGTCATATTGAATCTCGAGCGCAATGAAGGATTCGGGATTCACGAGCGAAGCGAGGGAGTTAATACAAGAATCCTGAATGCAGCGAGGGATTCAAGCTAGCCCAAGGCAAATACACCTTTAGCCCAGAGGAGAATACTCTACTTTTTACACCTACTGTGAGAAAATAATAGCCATAGTACGAAAAACAAAGTATTTATTAAATAAACAAACAGTAAGAATAACATATTTGGAACTACTTAGTTATATGCACTTACATATTAATTGAAGTTAATGGTTACATTTGAGACATTAGTCCAGTTGTGCAAAGATAAAGTTAAGTTTTTATTTGGTACGTTTATAGATGTTGATGTGGAATTTATTTGAGTATTGCTCGTCACTGCTTCAGAATCTTGTATTTGCAGAGGAGCATTTTGGGTGGTGAAAATTGGTGAAGGTGGTGCATGAGGCTCAGGGGAAGATGGAATGTGATGGTGTGATGTTGAAGTTGTGGTGAAAAAGAATCAGATGACGTTTTTAATGTGATGCTGTTACCAATTTGACAGCTTATTTTACTTTTGTTTTGTACAGAATTTTCAATGTAGCCCTCCGCTACTGTATCCGATTTCCAGCCACCATGGCGTTTTATTTGGGTTATATCTGCTCCCGCATCCGCCAACAGTGTAGCCGACGTTCGACGAAAACAATGACCTGTATAGAGCTCGATATTTGGTAATCCTAAGTATTTGGCAATTTCCTTTGGAATGGCACTTATTTTGTTCTTCCCAATCACTTGACGGGTGCATTTTCCACTACTGAACGCTACAAAAAATCGGTTAGTGTTTATGTTAGGAGGCCGCAGAGCTTGATACTTTTCCACAACCTTTACATATGCTCCGCGGATGACAAATGACCTTTCCCTTTTGGTTTTAGTGTCTGGCAACTTAATCAATAACAACTCTTCTGAGTGTTTTTCTATATCTTGGACCTTCATGTTTACCATTTCTTGACAACGACAAGCCCCATTCACTCCGATAATTAAAGCCACCTGTAACAAAAATAAAAATAAATTTTACTAACAACATACGTAAATTCAGTAAGTATACTTAAGCGTTCTTGTTGCTATTTGCTACCATGTTGTATTTTATTTAGTTATAAATAAAATGATGTACTTACTTTTACGGCAAGATAACTATGATCAGGAGCTTCATTTAAAAAAGTTTCAACATTCATAGGTGTGAAAACTTTCGATTTCTTTGATTGGTGACCTTCCGATTTCCTCTTTAGAAATGCTAATAGCTTAGCGTATGTCTTGATATCTATATTGTGTTTAATGCTTATTGTTGACCTAAGCATTGAATAAGTACACCATAGGCTACTTGACTTCTGAGTACAAGATAAATGCTGAAAATACACTAATAGAACAGGTTCCGAAATGGACTTGACGCCTTTCGTACTTTTCCATTTTTGGAAATTGTCGTAGGCTTTTATATAAGTTTCCTTTGACTTTTCCGGCAGTAAATCATGGGAAATATTATTAGCTTCGGTTGTAATGAATTCAGGAGTACAATCACTTATAACACTCGACATTTTATAATACTTTGTTGATAAACTTAAAGTTTAAATGCCAAAAGTTCGCGCCTTTATTGAGCCTACCAATAAGTAGCCAAGACACGATCAATTCGATTTTCAAACAAAAAAAGTCTCTTCTACGGTTTTGTCATGTGCGTCTATGGATATCACTCTCATGGAAGTGGCGTTTGTGTAAACTAAGCTTTATACAGGGCTGGTAAAATGGTTTTGGATGATTGGCTGTATGCATTTTGAATTTAGAACGTCATTGGAGACGCTCGTGAAAATAGAGTATTTTTTATAAAATGTGATAAATCGAATGTAGTCTAGATAGGTTTTATTATTTATTTATTTATTCACAAAATCCACAGCAATCTTAGCGCAGTTTACTTAAAAAAAATTAACTAATGTTACAGCCAATTATGTAAGTAATGCAAGTTTTAATGTTATTTCATTCCTTTTAAAAAATGGTTCGTAGTTATCTAGTTATTCTTACAATATTATGTCTTCGAAAACATGGCAACGATATGAATAAGCAGTCGTTATGATTTTGTAGGAAATCGAGAATAGCTTTCCTCTTTCTGGCACTAAAGAGTGTTTGTTAGTACTATACTGCCAATTTAGCTGAGCATGTGAGATTCCAAATTCAAATCACATTATTGACCAGCGGGTCATAATGAAATCCAGTACAACATTATTGACTGGCTGTGCCTCCGGCCACTAATGACTCACTTTAGGTTAAGGTTGCTTGACATATAATTTGACATTTTCGAGCAGGTGGTGTGAAAAAACCTTTTTGTTTTTGTCGACCAGCATATTATCTCACTTTTAAATACTTGTCAAACAAACATCCCTGAGAACTATCTACTCAATAGAGAAGGCACATTCGATTTATTAATTACCTGTGTACCTATTATACATTTTAGTTACAAAATTATAGTTAACAGGTTTACGTTCCTGTGTATACCTACCTACCAATTACAGGAGTGCTAGAAATTCACATAAAACAAAGCAACATCTTCTGGGGTCAGGTAAGGTAGAGGCTGTTTGAGGCTAGACGAGGCTGAACGAAGGCTTTGTATGGAATAACGTGAATCAAACATTATAAACAAGACTTTCAGCATAATATGCCGATTTAAAAATAGATAATTAACATACCAATGAGCAGTAGTCGAACATGCTGCATGAGAGGTGACAGATGATGACAGACCCGCGCTCGCTCCTCCTCGGTCCAGTGTGCCGTGGGCTGCGTCACGCCAGCACGCTGCTTTGCCCACGCGAGTGCACAGCGCCATACTTCCTCCTCTTCCAAGCATAGCTGAAAAGACACAGCAAGCAAAAATAACACGTGTTGTAGTAGTAATGTTAAAATGAGTAAGTACCTAATATGGGAATCAATCTCAATTTTTTTTAATTATTAGCCTTCGTAAGTTCGCAATATTGCAAAAATTTATAGTAGTGTTGATAAGAACCAAATTTGAGAAGGAATTTTGTTTACGTTTGTTTGTGTTTCTTTTTACTACTTCAGCGTAGGTATTTCAGTTCTTTAATGTTCTTAACAAACTTTTAATAACTTCACTAGTTTTATATTTCAAACCTACAAAAGTTAACGTACAGCGCCACCTGTTATGGAGTGGGGAAATTTTCTTAAGTTATATTATGTAAGCGAAAGTTAGTTTGTTTGTTTGTTACCTTTTTACGCCTAAACTACTGAACCGATCATCATGAAATTTCGCATATACGATGTCAGGGGTTCAGAAAAGGACATAGGGTATCTTTCATCCAGAAAATTAGTATTGTTCCCGAGGAAAAAAACAATAACTTCACAAAAATCAAATCAAATCAAATCAAAATATTTTATTTCACAATTGCTTTAGGACGCTAGGTGGCACTACGTGTCTTTTGAATCTTGATTGAATTATACTAGTAGAAACTTTAATGTGCTGAGTAAAATTTAAACATGTAATACATTTGATGAGTTTATAACCTGGATAACATCCTATGTGTTAATCCAGGTTAATATAGGATACTTTTCATACCGGTAGCAGGCGGGCGAAGCCGCTGGCAAAAGTATCCTATAAAGTATGGCGTCGCCACTATCGCTAAAGTTTTATTGGCGGAAACTAAAAAAAAAACACTAACAAAGTCAGAGGAAATGAGTTTGATAAGCGCTTCCTTGGGCAGGTTGAGAAAAGCGTTGGTCTTGACACAGTCGGACGCGTTGTCACCGATGAACGCGATGCAGCGCTCCATGAACGACGACGCACTTTTCCCACCTGTTGAACGACGATCAGTTTAATTTCAACAATTAAAAACCAAAACCTGTACCTACTATTTGGACAAAACTAAGCTGAGATTGTAAAAACTGTGACGTCAGTTAAGTACTTGTATTTGTTTTTGTTTCTAGTATTCAGTACCTACCACTTTTTGCTGTCCGATGTCAATGAAATACTTACTCTAACCCCATCTGCTTTTCAGTATAATTTTCCTCCCGGCTCCAGGAGAAAATCGCTTAAGTTGATTTTTTTCTAAACATGGACTAAGAAAATATGTGAAGATTCTGTAGTTTCACCTTACCCCATGGCATGAGTAAATGTATCAAATAATTTCTTAAAATGTGGTGAAACACAACTCATTTATTCAATATGTCATTTAGAGGTGAGTATAATCTATTTGAATGCCTCTGCTTAACTCTTCAGGAATACAGATGTGATTGTACATGTGTGTTGTGTTTTTGAATGAAAAAAGTTACAAAAGAGTCCCAGAAGGCTTGCCTGTCACTATTCCTACTTCCAAAGGCCTTGGTATTTTTAGACTTCTTCATAGATGGTGAGGTTACCTCTAAGCAGTTCAACAGGTAATTTCACTTGACCAGCAGACCTGTTGCTACTGGCGGGCGACAGTGGTGAAATTACACTGGTATCAACAGAATCATAACCAGTATGAGATGGAAAGTGTTGTTTAAGAAGAACCTGACAGATGGTCTTTCAGGATTGAGTAAGTTGTAAAAATATTATTTTGTTTTTGATACAATCTATGTCACTGATGTGATAGTGGTTTATATATAAACCACATTATGTTTGATAACTGTTTGGTGCTAAAGATGTTGTGCCCACCCCAAGTAACATGGCAACAGCAGGAAGATATTGATGGTATAGTGCCAGTCAAACCAGCCTCACAAAAACATGCAACAAAATAAAATATTCCCAGTAAAAGAACTTTATACGGTTGGTACTGTTAATTTCAGACACTCATAAGCCCATGATTAACTTTCCAGAATATAATGTTCACTTGTGTTCAGATATGATGTTATTACGTAAAGATATAGGTAATACGGGTTGGTGCCCGCAACTTCATGAAGTGTATTTTGTCTATGGGGTTATGTCATAGTATTTACGTTTGAGTCTATAGTGTTAGCACTGACACCTCATATTTTTGCAGAAAATGCAAACCATACTTCAGTTGATTTTGAGTACTAACCACTCATTAATTCACAATCAAGACATTAATTATAATAAGTTGCCTTCTGTTTTTAAAATAAAGTGCATTTTCAAACTCTTTCAAGTTTCTGTTGTATTTTAGGCAAATAAAAGTCATTTTGCAATTAATCTTAACTTTAATTAGGTAGACACTGGTGCATTGCACTCAAGCGTGGCAACGCTTTGCAAAAATAAAAAACATGAGTTTCTTCTTTTATCTGGAGGAATGAACTTAGAACTAAACTTCATAACCTATCACACTGACGCATTAGGATTTACGTTCTGAATTAACGTTATATTGTCCCCTTTCATCATTATTCTTCCAATTTGCTTCCTATTCTTCGTCTTCATGTGAACTTCTTCGGCTTCATCCAAAACAATGTTCATGTACTCGTCGAATCCCACGATGTGTCCCTCAATTCGTAGATTCACGTTCTCGTACAACCATATTTGAACTCGACTTCTGTTTTGTAAATACCTGAAGATAAGGTTGATGGGTTGGACCATCACCTTCTGGACTTTCGGTGGACCTTTGTATGCCATTTTGAATTATATTATTACGCACAAACTAGGAATATCTCTTCTGCTTACAACAAACGCTACCGAGCCCGGCTTCGCGGTTTGCGTTCCGTCAATTTGTCAATTGTCAACTATTTTTTGTCTATGGTCAAACACGACGCTGCATGTTGGGGAAGCTGGTTGTAACTTTACCATAAACTTTTTAGTCGAATAAATTTGATTGGATGATTGTGATTTTTTATCATTTTTATATCGCGCTTTACTGTTTTTTTTTATATCTTGTTAATGAAAGAAGCCAATTACTAGTTGTTGAACAATTATCTTTGTTTACAAGCTTTTTTTGAAGTAATATTATTACATGGTCGATATTTATTAGCTGCACTAAACCTGGAAATTTAACCCTTAAAACTTAACCAGCACCCTAATTGCGTAATACACAATCAATCGGAATCTGATCGTTTTGAAACAGATTGCTAATCGATTGCTTCTTAAGTTCGATAAAAATTCTGCTCAACAATATACAGAACGCAATGAATGTTCTTGAACCGTCAAAATCAAACAGATTGGTCGTAATCGTTTACGAAAGTGTGTTATGCAATTAGGGTGCCGGAATCGAATGGGGAAGGCAACTGTCAAAATAGCGCTGTCGTAGCTAGTTCCCAAAACAAGCTAATAATGCAAGTCTGAGGTCGTGAGTTTTTAATAATTTTTGCGAAAATTATTCTTTGCTATGTTCATAAATGCTCGAAAATTTGAGTCTGCCATTTTCCGAAATACCCTAAGCTTAGCAGATTGTAGCCTAAAGCTATTGGAAGAGAATTATTTCAATTACAACGAGTTCGAGGTTATGTCGGAAACATTTTAAAGAAAGTTTTGACTCGGAATTAAGCAATATTTAAGGTTTTCAATTCTGACATATTCCAAATCGAATAATTATTGTTCTAAAATATTGAAATCAATGAAAATAACGAAATAGTGGATTGCAACCAAACTCATGAATGAACACGAAACGGAATGAATGAACGAAATGTCAAATTTATTGCAGGCTGTAGGGAACTAACTATGGTCACGCCATCTACAATTAGCTTTGACCGACCTTCCCCATTAGTTGATTTTTTAATCTCTAGATATATATCTATATATATATATATACATGTCCTCATATTTTGGTACCTAAGCTATAAACACTTAGCTAAGGTGAATTTCACCAAAGAGCGGTCGGTGTCAAAATTGTTATGAAATATTGACACTGACAGCTTTGAATTGGGTTCTTCTTCTTCTTTTTGATTGTGGCAAGCGGCCTCAGCCATTATTTCCAGTCTCGAGTGTTGAAAATGGGTTCTAAAGTACTGATCGCGTTCAGTTTCACGGAAATCGGCACATAAATAATAATAACAGGACGCATACGTACATTATCATTACATTTACTTATACCATTCGAGGTAAACAATCTCAATGCTCTAAAAACAAAACTAATAAAACGACAAAAAGTGTGCGATGGCCGGGAATCGAACCCGGATCAACTGCTTGGAAGGCAACTATGCTGACCATTACACCACCATCGCATCTGATAGTCATGTTAAATTTTTTGGATATATTACATTACGCACCTGGGCGATCTTGAATTTCCATGGCTGCTGCTAACAATGTGCAAGAACTTTCCACGCTCAATGTAGATGTGACATGATCTTCACAAGCCGATCTCAGATCTTCTACTCCTAAATCTGCAGCCAAGGTCATCATTTCGAAAACACCAGAGTCCTGCAGCAGTAGCTGTGAATTAAGATGGTTTAGTTAAGAAAAAAAGTGTTTTAAACAAAAATTATAAAATGCTTAAGAGGCAAGTAGGCGCCACCTAGTGATTTCAATTGTTATTACTCGCATACGAAGCTTTTTAGTTCGACACTTGGGGCGCTGTCGTCATATAACCAAATTGAATTAGCAAAATATCAATGGCAGTCTTAAAATTTATATCTCACCTTGCCAGTGTAAACATACTGAATAAAAAGTCGGAAAGTTTCAGCTTGGACGTGCGGCATTCGAATCGGTGTCGGTTGCGCGCCAATAGATGGCGTTACGGAACAGCCTGGAATCCGACAAACTTCGCTTCGTTTTGTGTTTTGAAAGCTCTTGCATCTAGAACAAAGACAGAGATAATTTCAATTTAATATTTTTTTAGTTTGAAAATACTCCTATCAATTCACGATATAAATATGAGATATGGAGCACATAAATATATCAATACCTCATAGAGTTTCTACCTACTCTAAAAAGGTTGCAGCTTTTAATAAAAACTTAGCTAACAACTAGTTTAATATTTCAAAAAGGCGAGGATCGTCGTGCAGTCGGTAATTAAAAACCGATAATCCTCTCTGAAGAAATTTTAAGCGCAGAGCATAGCTCGGATAGCTCCCTGGGAAAAACTTAAAGTTGTCAAGTTGTGCTCTAACTTGTAATATAAGCGAACGTTGCAGAGTCGAGCAGCGCCCCCTGGCGGCGTGGAGTGCACTCGTGGCAAGTTTAATAGAATAAAATAACGGTACAACACAAGTCATTGGTGCCGATTCTCTTGTACATCGAACTAAACTAACTAAACTATCACTAAAATTCCTTACTTTTTAATATGAAAATCTTGAAGCTATTCTGCGAAAAATAATCTCTAAATTTAAAAATAACTTTGACACAACTATAATCGAATTTGACAATCGCGAGTCCACGTGTATTTTTTTTCTTTTGGTTTCGCAACGTCTTTCTTAGAGCCGGAGGCAGCCTGGGGCAGCCTCGACGTGTTTTTTATGGAAGTTTTGACTTTTTGTGTGGAAAATATAAAATAAAAATATCTTAAGGTAGAGATTTGGTGGTTTCGCGGTTGCAAAGGGGGTCGAAATTTTCATTATTTTTGTGATAGGACACACCGTTTTCGAGATATGAGCAAAAAAAGAAAAAGAAAGTTAAAGTACCGTTTTTGCACGTCTTAAGTCGAGGTGTTGGTCTGAATTTTAGTCCACGCCACCTAATTTTATTCCACACCTTTTAAATCGCGATTAAAAATAGTCAGATTCATGTTCAGATTTAGTTAGACAATGAAATTTTTAGTTGAAAAACGTAAAATTCAGAATAGCAAAATTGCCATTTTCACTAAATTAATAACTCAGTGCAATCTTAGTGCTGTCAAACTAAAATATAGTTAAGTTGTGTCACTATAGTCAATTTCAGAATGGAAAATCGTCATTTGACAGAATTAAACCAAATTTTAGTGATTTTTAGTCTAGGTTAGAGGCGTTTGTGACAAGAGAATCGGCACCATTATCTCGCGATGTAGCATTATTTGGCCGTAGACGATTTTGTTTATAACGGGTTGTACAATATCCCTTCATATTGAATTAACTTCTACTTAGGAGTACCTACTTAATTAAGTTCATACCTAATAAAAAAAATGATAAGTAGCCTATTCCTTGCTTCCAAACCAGTAAGTAGACCAAGAATGTAATCTTAGCTGGAGACTTTAGGTATCCTAAATTAAATATCCCAATAGTTGACGGATTACTAGTAGATTATCATTATCAAAACACGTTCATTATTTCGCGTTGATTAGACAAGCCCGGTGTGCCTGGAACTCTGCTGATTAGATTTACTATTGACTAAATTCAATTTTGAAGTGACGCTCATCGGCAGTGATTTATCACCTTGTTTGCGTAATGTTACGTTAATTGGATTGCTTGATAGATGTTTATCTTGTCAGTTTAGTTGTTGAAAGTAAGGTAATTTGGTTTCGCTATGATAAGTCACAGTGAAAGGTTTATAAGTAGGTAGGTACCTTTTTTTTTTTTTGGGTGGGAAATCATCAAATGACTTCTCCCGCTCTGGGTGGAGCGGGAGGGCGTGTCAGACTTTTACTGACTAAAACTCACCCGTGTTCCTTCAGTTGCCTGTGCCAGGGCCACGGTTTTCTCTTTAGAATAACCCGCGACCCTGAGGCGTCGGCCCTATCGGACCCCGTCACTTTGTGCTGACATCTTTGAGGCGCGCGTGGAACACAACGCGCCGTCGACCCGGGCCTGGTCCTTACCGGACGGCGAGCTACCCATTGCTCGCCGTCCGCAAGCCCGCGCCTACGGTGGCCGGGAATCTGCAGGCGACTCCCGACGCCCAGGGCGTCTCCTAGTCCGGCTAGTGGGGGCGTGAGGGCGCAAGGCTCTCTCCCTCACGCGCTCCGCCTCCTCCTTCGCGAGCATTACTGCTTCGCAGAAGGAGGTGACGGCTTTCCATTCCCTCTCGCTTCGTACCATGGCCTGGACCAGGGCCGGACGCGAGAGATCGCCGCCGCCAATCGCCTCTGCGAGGACACTGCGGTGCTCCGCCCAAGCTGGGCATACCTCCACCGTATGCTCCACCGTGTCTTCCGGGCGATCCACACAATGGTGACACCCGGGCGTTTCCTCCCGCCTTATGCGAAACAGGAACCTCCCGAAACAACCGTGTCCGGTGAGGACCTGTGTCAGGCGGAAGGTGAGGACGCCGTGGCGCTTCTCCAACCACTCCTCAAAGAGGGGACTTACCGCCGCTATTGTGGCGTGCCCAAAGTAGGTATGTGCCTAATGATTGTATGTATTTGCCTGAGACATGACAAAAGGGCAATGTTGTGGTTTAAAAGATGTAGTGACTTAGATAGTTTGGTCATGTTGAGAGGATTAATCAAAGTAAACTAAACAAATTTAGGTACATATTTACAAGGCAGACGTCAATGTAAATGGAAGGGACGCTCTAGAAAGACACATGCAGTCACCTTATTGAGAGATTTTCTTCAGAAAGGTCAGGTGCGGTGAGGTGCGTATCACGTACGTAGTACTTGCATCTGGCGCATGTGTATGACCAGCACCATAATTGCGTAACACTCTATTAATCACAATCTGAATTATTTTGAAGGATTTCTCAGTAGCAGCACTGAGTCTGGATTTGTGCCCGGTTGATGGCAATAGGCTCGCCCCCTATATACATGGGGCTTAAACATAACTTGCGAAATGTGGGTGTACTATAGGTACACCTCTGCCTAATCCTTCTGGGATTACAGGCGTGATGTTATGATAAGTGATAATCCAAATAAAAATAAATGTTCTATAAGTAAACATTATTTTAATAAATCATTTCAAAGTACTCTCCACTAGACTCTACACCAAGTTTCATGCGTCTGAGCCAGTTTTCGAAACACTTTTCAGTCCGCCGTTGACACCTCGTGTACAGCCTGCTCGAACGCGGGCAGCGCATCTTCCAACGGCGAAAATTGTATCCCTTTGAGAAGATTTTTTGTATTCGGAATATAAATGAGTCACATGGTGCTAGGTCAGGGCTGTAAGGAGGGTGACCCAGGAGTTTGACCGGCATGCTGTCCAGTCCCTCGTTTTGAGCGCGGTGTTTGAAGGCGCGTTGTCGTGGTGAAGTAGTAGCCCGCGGAACCCGGTGTTTGGTCGCTTGTTGCTCACAACAGAGGAAACTTTTGCCAAGCATTTGGTAGTATACCATTCAGCGTTGATCCTTCTTTGGTTCCGTAAAGAAATTGACACCAAATAGCCAGGCAAATTGAAAAAGCTCGCGATCAAAATCTTCCCCCCGCTTCTAGATCGCTTCACTTTAGTAGGCGTTGATACGTTTTGAAACACCCAAACCGTCGACTGGCGCTTCGTTTCTAGATCGTTTTGATAAATCCAAGACTGTTTATCATATCACGGCACCATTCCACCTGGATCGTATTGGTAAATCATTGTCAAGACTCATCACATGTAATGGTGTCGTAAACACGCCGAGACGAGCCTGCTTCAAATTTGTTCATCATATCACGGCACCATTCCTTCTCCATCACCATCCTCCACCATCCTCCTTACGATAAGATGCACGTGTAGAATTTCGTGAAGGCTTGCCGATCCAACCTGCAGTATGTGCTGAATCTCTTGATACGTAACTCGCCTATGGTCTTGGATTAAAATTTTCACTGCTAACACGTTTTATTCCGTAACAGCCGTCAAAGGGCGACCACTTCTTTTTTTATCTCCCAAAGTTTGTCGATCGCGCTTAAATTCGTTATACCAACGATACACGGTTGCCTTAGAAGGGTTGCCTTCATAAATTAATGGCATCTGAAGTTTATCGTACGATTCGTCCGGTTTCAGGCGACACTTGAAACCGTAAAAAATCATAGCGCGAAAATGTTCCCCGCGCAGATCCATTTTTTAATGAGACAAGATAACTTAAATTAGCTCGCAAACAATGTGGAGCACATTTTTAAATTTGAACGTACCTATTTTACTTACAAATAATCATATTTTAAAAATAGACTATATACACAAACCTACAAATTTATATTTAAATAAACACATCAAATAATTTAATTTAATATTAAACTGCTCCTTAGTCCTCTTCCTCTCTCCTTAATTTAGCTGTGCCCGACAGGGTCCATATTGATATTTTATTAAGTTTTTACCCTCTATGTAATACATATGGAATGCAATAAAGTATTGAGTATTGATTACTGTCCAGTCTCTCATACATAAAACTTTTTTATGCAAAACTTTCTAAGTGGCCTGGTATGTTCGAAAAATTTGTCTGCTCAACAACGCAAGTAACGCAATGAATGTTGTTGAACTGCCAAAATGAAAGCGATTACTACAGATAGTGTGGTACGCTATTACTCACATCCGTATAATCTAAACGAAGTAATAGGTAGCGTTCTATAGTTTATACCTTCCCCCATGGGAAAAGGCATGAATTGTATGTATGTTATGTGACTGTATTTTTATCCCAATTGCTAAAAAACAGAAAAATAAAGCAGCTTTTCTATCTACGGTAGGTACATACGATATGCAGAAAATGCTCACAACAGATGATACATGTAAAATAAAAGAGACTAACGCAACACGTTGTATGCTGAACAGGAACAGTACCCTACCTACTTTCGAAAATTTTACTTGATGTGCATTTTGGTCACGGTTCGGTTGGCGGAAATAGAGGGCTTTGAACTTTTTGACGGTCTTAGACCGTACCTCAAAGCATTATATTTCTAAACTTTCCTATCAATCACTCATCTAGTAGGTATCCGTTCCTATAAATAATAGATAGCCCAGCACTGCACCATTACACCCTGGCCCCAGGAGTGGCAGCCATTAGTGTAGGAGCGCCACAATGTGAGGTCGCTCCTGTGAATATTTCAACATGTTTAGTCAGTTAACGACGTTTACTAACATCTCACGGGATCACCAGATATTCTAAGATTAGAAATGATTTTGGTTGGGATTCAATATAAAGGAGTATGGTTGTTATAACATGTCGAGGGTAGTGCGGACTCTAAATACACGCTTGGTTAGTTATCTAAAAATCCTTGTTGTAAAAAAACAACAAATAGTTACTTACGCAAACAGTGTGACAGGACAACGCAGTGTGGTAAAATCCTGAATCAAATCATGAGCAAAACAAAAGCTTTCTTTGTATAATTGCGCATTTTTTGTGTCCAATGTTTTCCTTACAAACTTTCTTAAAAGTACCACTCATTGTGAGATGTTCTTGGCATGTTAAGTAAAAGATACTCTGTTTATTTTAGCTATACATATACCTACCACCAAAATTCCGTAGCGTCCACATAGACTGAACAAATAGTACCTACAGCTACTCAAATATATGTTCAGTTATCTAAACTAAACTTGCCAATGGTACTAGGTATAACAAATCATTCCTAAAATCCTATTAGTAGGTCCCGCAGCGATTGTAGCTACAGGGTGTACCAAGTCCACCATCCTGTTGCCGACTACCGCCACTAAGTTAAGCAGCCGATCTCAATTAATTGTAAATCCGCCGTAGCGTTCATTGCCTGATTTATTAGCGGTAACTCACTGGCTCCTCGGTGGAATTTGGAGGGAGCCACAATAAAACAACTGCTGTTCTACAGTACTGTAACTTTTCTGTCTTGCATTTATGTCTGTTTGCTGTTGCGATTTTTGTTTCGACTTTTTTTAAGAATTTTTGTTAAGACTGATTGACAGACTATTGCTTTTGACAACCCGTAAATCTAGATATTATAACAGCCGGGACAGACGGCTTAACGCCTCGCGATATGTAAGTATTGCACAGTCACCCATCCATGGACCGATCTCGCGGATTTATTTGATTTCATAATTTGTCTGCTTTAATTTGTTTTATGTTTGAAGTGATTAATGTTTCCCACCCAAATCATGCGCACTACCGCAACTTCTCTTCTCAGCATAGTGGCACAGTGCGGTGGTCTGCGATTTGTTTGCAATTAATCACAGTTTGAGCCGTGTCCTTATAATTAATTCAGCGGGAGTACATCGCAGCGTGATGGTCCACAATCTCGGAGCATATCATTAATCATGGTCGGCAGACCAAGTGTTGCTCATAGAGTTGCAGACGCGACGTTTAAATGTACTCAAAAACATAATGAACTTGTCTCCCCGCCATAACGTCCGTGAAATTCTGAACCTCCACTCCTAACTAGCATTTTTGCGTTTCTATTTCCTAGTTTATCATTTGTGACTCCAAGTTACAGTAACTAGGTAAGAACATAATGCAGCACTGCTAAGTATCTCTGCTTGGGTTATAGTTTTCAAGTTTATTGTTGGTAAGTATATTGACATGTGCTAGCTTACTTAAGGCAATTAATTTCTATTTAATTATTTGTGTTTCGTAATGTTAATTACTTTACTTACAATTATATACGATACAGTTTTTTTTACTGAACAGACAGCTGTTTGTGCAGCTGCGCTGCTGGAGAGTTTGTTGCGCCGCTTCTTCTTCCCAGCTAACGCACTAGGAAGTGGTGAAGGGCGGGCGTTTTAGGGGACTACCTTATGTCATGTTGACGTTTAAGAAGTTTCAATTTTACTCCTCCTTACGATTAAACAAAAAAATAAAAATAATTACTAACTGCATTTAATTATTATATTAAGGATGACGTAAATACTGACCAACTACGTTTTGTTTTACCAACATTCTCCACGATAAATGAATAAATTAGTTTAATGTTCCTCGTGTAAAAGTTAGTACCGAGGTAGATAGAAGATCTCAGAAGTTCACGGAAATTGCGCAGGTAGGTGTAAATGTTCTATGAAATAAATGACAGAACGCGTGAAAAAGCTATTTTATTATAATTTTTTATAATAAAATAGCTTTTGCACGCGGCTCCGCTCGCATGCACATCGGAAATTATCCTACGGGAGGAACGTACTACGGGATAAAAACAATGTCCCTTGCCCAGGAGGTCATGGTCTACCTACAATGTCCCTAGCCCAGGAGGTCATGGTCTACCTACAATGTCCCTTGCCCAGGAGGTCATGGTCTACCTACAATGTCCCTTGCCCAGGAGGTCATGGTCTACCTACAATGTCCCTTGCCCAGGAGGTCATGGTCTACCTACAATGTCCCTTGCCCAGGAGGTCATGGTCTACCTACAATGTCCCTTGCCCAGGAGGTCATGGTCTACCTACAATGTCCCTTGCCCAGGAGGTCATGGTCTACCTACAATGTCCCTTGCCCAGGAGGTCATGGTCTACCTACAATGTCCCTTGCCCAGGAGGTCATGGTCTACCTACAATGTCCCTTGCCCAGGAGTTCATGGTCTACCTACAATGTCCCTTGCCCAGGAGGTCATGGTCTACCTACAATGTCCCTTGCCCAGGAGGTCATGGTCTACCTACAATGTCCCTTGCCCAGGAGGTCATGGTTTACCTACAATGTCCCTTGCCCAGGAGGTCATGGTCTACCTACAATGTCCCTTGCCCAGGAGGTCATGGTCTACCTACAATGTCCCTTGCCCAGGAGGTCATGGTCTACCTACAATGTCCCTTGCCCAGGAGGTCATGGTCTACCTACAATGTCCCTTGCCCAGGAGGTCATGGTCTACCTACAATGTCCCTTGCCCAGGAGGTCATGGTCTACCTACAATGTCCCTTGCCCAGGAGGTCATGGTCTACCTACAATGTCCCTTGCCCAGGAGGTCATGGTCTACCTACAAGTTTGCCAAATTCATCGATATCCGTTCAGCCGTGAAGGCGTCAAATGGTAACAGACAGACAAAGTTATTAACTTCGCATTTTTTTCGTTATTGTGTGTTAATCTTAGATATTAGACATAGCGTTGCTACAGTTTAATGTAATTATTCCGTGATACATTGTTTTTTTTTCATTAACTGTATTGGTTAACGCGGCGCAAGCCAGTTATGTAAAGCTCCCAGTCGGCATGATTGTTTCCGACATCTTCAACAATCATCTTCATTTTTCAGGCAACTCGAGTTTTACATAAACCTAAACCTTCCTCATGAATCACTACGTGCATTGGTGAAAACCGTATGAATCCGTTCGGTAGTTTATGAATGTTTCACGTTCAGACAGACAGACTGACGCGGGGGAGGGGACGACGACTTTTAAACCTGTAAATGTTCACGTCCGCGTCGTTGATTTGACCTATTTCTGTCAAAGCACACTCGGCTGCTTTTCGCGATATAACCATTGTAAAATTCTTGAAACATTCTTCTTCGCACAAAACTACCTCTTGGAACTTTGAGGCAACTAGAATCAATGTTATTCCCTTGTAAATGTGTGTTCAAAAGTACGTTTTAATGGCCTACCTGAAATAAATGATTTGACTTTTCCACTGTTAGGCACGTGTAGGTAGATACCTATCGTTGTCAAGGGAGTGTCGTTTCTCTCCTCGTAGTACTTATTCTGAGCTCTTGCTCGGTAGCCCCCACCGCCGCCGCCGTCGCCGTCTCCAACAGATGGTGACTAATGGAGCGAACAGCTCTCACTTGCACCGCTTTTTGCTGATTTCCATTTAACACGTGGACTAAGGTGCGAGGATTTAAAAGGATTGCACGGATTTTCTTACTGGAAAATCCTTGGTAGATATTGGTATTCTAATCCTAAGGTTATACAGCAAATTAAAGTGGGTACTTAGACCTCGCAATCAATAATAGCTTAAGCAGAGCTAGGTAATTACAATTGCGCTTAAACGTTTGGTATTAAAAAAAGCGAGTGAGATGCAGTTTTTTTTTAAGAATTTCTAAAGTTATCTTTCTGTATGAAAATATATATGCGATACCTTCCTAACCTAAACTGTCTGCCAGAAAACCACATTATCGATGCTAACTTGTGTCATACGACATATCCCTTTGCCTATGAATAGGCACACTAACCTGAAACATTAATATTCTATGTCATTTCTCTCTTTACTAACACAGATCGGCCTCACATTTCACGTAGCAGAGTAGCCTGCATCCCATAACTGAGTTGCGTCATGCCTCCAGGCCTCCATGCTACCGCGGCGGTGCTGTGATTAACTCGATTAACTACAGTTCGCGTGAGCTGCCGCGACGTGAACATGACTGGCCGCCCGTAATTGACGCGTCAGAACGTCAGACCCTCCTCTAGTCTGATCTAATCACACGTACTTATTAGTTTTTATGTTACTATACTTATAAGTTTTGTTCTTAACATTAGGAAAATGGATGTCCTGACAGATTTATCTACATTCAATCCGCACAAAATAAGAGGGGCCTGTAATAATGCTCCCGCGGGTTGATCAGTCTGCGGATGGGTGACCATCTTTACATAACAAGACCCTCCGTGTCTCGGCCATCATTCGAGGAGCGCTGACAGTCGTACGGGTCGACACAAGCCCAAAAGTCTGACAACCAGTCTCGCCAGGGGTATCGTATTATGAGTAACTCGGTTGTGAAGTTCAGATACGAAGCCGAGTCCAACATATTTCCGACAAGGCTAGCGCTAGCAGGTGACGCCCCACAAAAGGCTAGCCAGGTGACGCCCCACAAAAGGCTAGCCAGGTGACGCCCCACAAAATCTGCGATTTCTAAACATTCACTTTTGGTAATGGGACAGCGCCATAATTGTTTTATGTACTATTTTATTATCTGGGGAACTCTACACGTATTAGTTCAAAACCAATGTCGGTAATAAAAAATCCTCAGAAACCTCCACAATTCTCATTTAACATCTCTTGCAGGACGGCTAAGTTCAGCAGCTTACGCTGTCAGAAACATCGGTCAATTTCTGATGTAGATACCGCGAGGCTGGTCTATTTCTGTTACTTTCATTTCATTTAATGTCTTACGGTATTTCACTATGAGGACGAATTGCAGACATCGATTCTATTACTATTCTGCAGAAAAGAGCCATCAGAACTGCAGTTTTTAAGGTAACATCATGACGGTACTTTGTCAACATTTCTATGAAAACATCATGAGTACGTAAGAAAAAAGTTGCATCTTTTTAGTAAACGTGTTCAAAGATACTTAATTATAGTACTAGAAATAGGGGTTCAACCAGGTTTCAGACTGGCAAAAGTAGACTCATCTTTCATGGGGAACTGTTTTAAATTTTACAATAAAATACCTCCCCACATTCTGCAACTGAATAAGACGAAATTCAAATCTTATAAGTTAAACATACAATATTTAAATTTTACAAGCTCAACCTATGCAGGCGCCTGCCTGCATAGGTTGCGTTTATAGTAAAATTGAAATCTTAAAACATGACTATGTTTTAAGTTGGGGCGATTAAATCGCTGATAAAAATGCCTGTCTTACGAGTAATGCTGGTCCTGCTCCACAACCACAACTAATTGATTAAGTCGACGTTCGCACGGACGTAAAAATATATGGCGGCGGGATTTATCGCGCTCTGGATTTTCAACGCACTGCTTAGCGCGAGTTGAAAATCCAACAGTGTGTTTTTTCGACGAGGTAATGACGCGACGCGATGCGATGCTCTCTATTGGATTCTAAATGCTCGGTTCAACATCGAGAGCTGAAAATACGCCGCGATTTTATTACGTCCGTGGGAACGCAATTTTCACACTTGAAAATACTGTTGGAGCTGCTGAAGATTATAAGACTATTTTTGCATTGTATAAACCCGATCTTAACATAACATAACATAATATCACGCCTGTAATCCCAGAAGGGTTAGGTAGAGGTGTACCTATAGTACATCCACATTTCGCCAGTTATGCTTAAGTCCCATGTAATAGGAGTGAGCCTATTGCCATCAATCGGGCACAATCCAGATTCCGGGCTGCTACTGTGAAATTCTGGCTAGAAAACCCAATTACACTTTGCCCGACCTGGAAATTGAACCCAGGATCTCATGTTCAGCAACCACTAAACCAACGAGGCGTACCGGGTTCCTAATGTCTTGCATAGACTTGAATGTGCCCTGGCGGCTGATAGTATATCATGCTCACTCAAATGTCTCGCTGACGGCGGCGCGTGTGTTGGATCATTTAGCTGCCTTCAAAATGGTTCAGCTGAATGGTGCTGATCCATGCGTCATGTTCGTGATCGGGCGCCTTCAGTTGGGACTGGTCATCTCTTAGCTGCCATCGCTTACTTTTTTGTTTTTGTTTGTATAATTATTAACGTTATTGGTGTAGGTTACTAATATTTTTGTAACATTCTTGCCGTTCTTCTCCATAGGTACCTACTATACTACCTACGTTTTTAATGGGCAACTAGCTTCATATTTCTGACTGACCGACTCCTTCCTTGACAATTGGGATGATGACTAATATAAAAAATATTCATAAAAATAATGTAATTTCAAAGAAGGCTTAGTAAAAATGAGATAATCGAAAATATCTGTTAAATCTGTGTAAATTTGAAGAAGATACACGCTTTAAAAGTTTTTGTAGGGGGTTATTGCCGTCCCTGTCGCGCGGTACTGACAATGTATGGCGCTAGTATGAAGTTGCATAGTTGTGACGTCACTTCTACGATAGTGCTGTCCTTGTCTAACAGTTATCTTAAAACGTTTATAACTTGGTAATTTTTAAGCTTTTGCACTTTTTGTAATATAGTTTGCTCTATTTGGAAACAAACAGTCTTCGGAGACAAAAATCAAAAAACTGTCATCATCCCAATTCAAAAGTCCCCGTAAAAGGTTTAATTGAAATAAATGCTTTGAGTTTGAAAACTTATTCTATCAATAAACTTTCAGTAACAGTAGGTGACTGCCTCGTTGGTCTAGTGGTCGCAAGAGCTACTGCTGAGCATGAGGTTCAGGGTTCGATTCCCAGGTTGGGCAAAGTGTTATTGGGTTTTACTATCTAGAATTTCTCAGTAGCAGAAAGGGCCCGGAGTCTGGATTTGTGTTCGGTTGATGGCAATAGGCTCGCCCCCTATCACATGTGACTTAAGCATGACTGGCGAAATGTGGGTGTACCATAGGTACACCTCTGCCTTACACTTTACCCTTCTGGGATTACAGGCGTGATGTTATGTAACAGTAAGTAATACCAAAACACAATAAACCACAATATGACAACTCCATTATTAGCTTTAATCTGAACTGTTAACAGTGTGGTTTCAGCGGCATCGTGTGTCGCTTTTACTTTAAAGCGACGACGGCCAACTTTTAATAGTGTCTCACGCACGAGCCAACGCAGCAACTTGCGGCAACTCGCGACAAACATCGCGCCTGCGTTTGAACACACAGTAAACTTACGCAAAGTATATTGTGGTATTATGTCATGTTTCGTGTTAGAGGCAGATTGTTAATGGGGAAGGATAAATCCTACGCCTTCGTGCTCTGAAAACTAGTAGGTAGGTGCCTACGTATAGGTACTACTCTACCTTCGCAATAATCGTTATAGAATACCCTATAGCAGTGTTTTCCATTCTGTTTAAAAAGTTTTACCCTCTATTTTTCCTGGCATACCCAGCTTAGAGCTCGCCTGAATTTTGATAAAAACTTCGTCTGTTGAAGCTAATTTATTAAGTAATTAATTCAATGTTAACGCAACCTACTCATCAAAGGCACAGCCTTTCATCAAAAATCTTACCTTGTAACTCAAAACACAAACAACCTTATAAAAATAAATTCCCGTATTTATTAACCAACATCACACTTAAGTAAATTACACGACCGACAAGGGGATTGTTCGCACTGAATAAAATTAACTTTGCAGTTGGTTGCGCTAGAAAACAAGCTTTCTAAGCAAAATCTGTATCGCGGCGGCCATGATTGATGACGTCACGACCGCTCGCAACAACGCGACGCGACATCGCGACAACGTTGACGCGCAATTTGTTATTTAAAGTGTGGTGACCAGACTTTTTGTTAGAAGACGGACAAGCTGATTGTCTTTAGAATTGGAATGATTAGCAGGTCCTTGGATGCGGTTATGTAAGTATTTCTAACGTATGACCCTATCTTGAACATCATGGATTGGGTTTTTGTCGGTATGAGTCTGAAGCACTTCTTCATCTATCTGGGACACAGTGAGTCTCTAAGTCGACAGGGTTCTTGTATCATTACCCGAGGCGGACACCGCGCCTTTCGTCATCATTAGTGTGTGTGTACCTATTTGAGTGAAGCCTTGAGTTCCCTACCAAAAGTATTAAAAGCGAGACTCTCCCTTGTGCCCAAGCAGGCTAGTGTTACTACCGATCACGATTAATAATAGGCTCGCCGCCGCCGCCGCAGCCGTCGCCTGTCTGCTGCTGAAGCCGAGTGAAGCCGCTGCTGATGCGGCGGACATTAATCACACTCAACTTCTTGCACTGTTTATTTTAACGCGGCTTGTTTCAGAGAATCAGATTAGTTCAATAAACTTGAACTTAACTTCTGCCCTGAAATATCGTAAGATATTTTTTTTTTTGTATAATATTGTTTTTCATGTCACTGGTGTTCAAACTTCGTGACAGCCAACCTCGGGAACCTACAGAAGTCACAAAGCAGCGTGTAGAGTAAAAGTAAATAAATAAATCCTGAGGACCTCGGTATTTTCAGCAAGCAGGAAAATACTAAAAACTAAATTTACCCGAATTTCAGCCTTATCTCGTTAGTTAATTCAGTTGGTACAGTGCTCAGTGCTGCCAACTGCATTCTAAAGACTGTAATCTGCACGCGATTCTAGTAACATTCTAATTTTGGCGCCATTCACAGCACGCGACCGTTACGTTCAAATTACAGAGCTCGAAGCTAATGAACGCCATATTTGTGTTTTTTCATGTTATTTTCGAACGTATCGCCGCCCGCTGGCGAGTATAAATCGACTCGTTAATCCTGATTGGTGTAATTCAATCTTGTAAATTACACTGCACGATCGCTGAATGTGTTTTTTGTTCTACAGATAAATGAAAAGCGAGTGAATGTATGAGTTGAATGGCTGACTTTACGACGGTAAACAAATGATTTGAAATATGTATTTTCCAGTGAAAAATGTTTTATTTAAAGTTTTTGCAATGAAAAGTAAATGAAGCGTTCCTTTTGCATTAAATATTAAAATTAGCTGCATTAGCTAGATTCGAAATTATTATTCATGTTATTTCAGTATTTTATTCAAAACATTTGATCACTTACACTAAATCGCAAGCTGAAATGCCTCTAAAGAATCAATGTCCTTTGAGCCTTTTGAAGCTCTGAGAAGCTCTGTGTTATAATCCGAAGTGGCGCGGCCTTTGTAAACAGTTTTCACACAAAAGCTTACGTCGCAACAAGATTCTAACTTAAGGGCGGAGGTAGTTAAAGTGACATTTTTCTACAAATAATAACGCAGTAATGAGCGGCGTAGAACGTCGCCGGCAGACGACCGCGCGTCGCTTGCTGCAACCGCTCGCCTCCAATTTGCGGTCGCGCTCACAATTGCTCCGCTCAGCTGTCATCGTAACACGTGCGCTGTTGGTATTGTGTACAAGTTGCTGCTTCTTGTTATTGAATGTAACATTGTGCGGTGTGTTGGAAATTATAAGTTAAATTACATTACGCGTTATGAAAGGCAGTTCTTGTTTTTTCAGTCATTTCACGTTTTGTTCTAGGTTGCTGGGGTGGAATTAGTGACAAAAAAGCAGTTTCATTAATAGACAGTTCGGTCTTCTATCTAGTTACCTAGCTTCCAATTTCAAGAAACGAATGTGTACAGTATCCAGGATCCCTTTGGTTAACTTACCTAGTGTCCAGCAAGCTTAGTGCTGGCGCGACGTGGCGCAACCTTAGATCATTTGGACATAAATCACGGTTTTACAATGTCATCAAGATCGATTTGACATTTTCCCGCGTTTACGACCGACGTCCATTGGCGCCATTACGACGTGCTACAAACTTTAGTTTGGTACTTACATTGTCACACCAATAACCCGTCAACTGTTTAATGTAGAAAACTTTGATAGTTAAATAAATGTCATCTTGCGAACCAGTGTATAAAATTACAACTTGGTAGGTCAGGACTCAAGAGAGTGTCAACGTCAAAAACAAGTTAGCAGGATTTTGTAATAAAAAAATAACACTGGTGCCGATTGTCTTGTCACAAAAAATTAACGACGATTTCCCATTCTGAAATTGACTAAAGTGACACTATATTTTAGTTTAATAGCACTTAGATGGTACTTAGTTATTAGTTTAGAGAAAATTGCAATTTTGCCATTCTGAATTCTAAATCTGAACATGAATCTGATTATTTTTAATCGCGATTAAAAAGGTGTGGAATGAAATTATTTGTCGTGAACTAAAATTCACACCAGCACCTCGACTTCAGACGTGCAAAAACAGTAGGTGCCCACTTGTCTTTTTTATTGCTTATATCTCGAAAACGGTGTGTCATATCGCAAAAATAATGAAAACTTCGAAGCGTTGCGAAGCCAAAAGAAATAATAATAATAATTAAGTTTATTTTTTTTCAGAATAGCTTTTTGACTTTTGTGTTGAGCACAAGTGGCGATGTGCAGATGTTGACATATTAGGACTTTCCTCGGACTCGTATACGTACGTAAGTGACATTTATGGATCTCATAGTTGGTTAGATCACTGTGTGGTATCTGAAGCGGCATGGAGAACGGTTGTCGACGCGAAGATATTACATGGTGTTTATTGGTCCGATCATATTCCATTACAAATAATATGTAACTTTGACTTAATTAGAACTAAGACCAGCATTTATGCAAGCATTCGAAATAAGATTGTGTGGGGTGAAAGGGATTTGAAACAAACTGACTTAGATAAGAACCTATGTACGACGAGATTAAGAGAAATTGATTTTCCCTATGAATTTAGAAATTGTAGTGACAAATTGTGTACAAAAATAGAACATAGATGTATTATTGATAAAAAGTATTATGAAATTGTTGATATACTAAGTGGTGCGTCACGTATTAGTTACCCTGGGCCGGAACAAAACAAAAAAAAATTGTAGGGTGGAACAAACGTGTTCGGCAAGCGCACCTGGAGGCTCGTCTGGCTTTTCAGAATTGGGTACTATGTGGTGAACCAAAAGTGGGTACTGCGTATACTAACATGCGAGAGAAAAAACGAGTTTTTAAAAGTAAATTAAAATGGTGTCAGAAAAACAGGGAGCAAATTAAAATGAATATAATAGCATCCTGTCACGATTTTGTTAAGTTTTGGAAGCACACTAACCAACTGACTGACAGTTCGAGCCTTCCGGCGAGTGTTGAGGGTGTTTGTGAGCCTGCAGCCATTGCTAACTTGTTCGGGAATCACTTTGCTGTGAAGTCGCCGCTAGGTTCAATGGGACAGGCCGTGGCGGCTAGAGAGCCAGCAATGGGAACACTGGTAAGGGTGTCAGCATAGGAAATAGCAGCAGAGCGTTGAGAGATATGAAGCTCGTGAAATCAGCTGGGCATGATTCGCTGAGCATCGAACATTTACTAAATGCAGGTGTGCATATGCCTAGAGTGCTGGGTTGTGCCCATCATAAAAAACCGCACAGGAGACGCTTCGGACGGACATAACTATAGGCCCGTATCGTTGGCTACGGTAGTAGCCAACTATAGTAGAAAAGTGTTGGACACTGTGCTGGACAAAGAGTTAAATAAACATCTGTCGCTACACGACGCACAGTTTGGCTTCAGAACAGGTCTGTCAACTGAACATGCTGTTCTTTGTCTCAAGCACACTGTTCGATACTATACGGACAGGAAGTCCCCCGTGTATGCATGTTTTCTTGACCTATCAAAGGCCTTCGATCTGGTGTCCTATGGTGTTTTATGGAAGAAGTTGCATGATGAAACAACGCTTCCAGGGGATTTGATTGAGTTGTTTAAATATTGTTACGGCCATCAAACCAATATGGTCAAGTGGGCAGGCTCGCTATCTGATCCGTACGGGCTGGAGTGTGGGGTCAGGCAGGGAGGGCTTACTTCACCAAAACTCTTCTGTCTGTGTGTGGATCGGCTGGTTCGTGAGCTCAGCAGCACTATGGTAGGTTATTCAATTGACGGAACACTTGTCAATAACATAAGTTACGCCGACGACATGGTGCTGCTGGCCCCATCGATCAGCGCCCTCAGGACACTGCTGGTGGTGTGTGAGCGATATGCGGAGGCACAGGGTCTTAGATATAATGCAGAAAAGAGTGAGTGTCTGCTGTTCAAGGCAGGCACTAAGACCTATGCTGTACAGCCTATCACACTCGCGGGGACCGCTCTAGAGTGGGTCACATCCTTCAAATATCTGGGGCACTGGGTCACCGCTACACAGGACGATAACATTGACATGGAGAGGGAACGTAGGGCGCTGTCAGTCAGGAGCAATATGTTGATCCGTAGGTTTGCGAGGTGTTCAAATGATGTAAAGTGTATGCTGTTTAGGGCGTACTGCCAATCTTTTTATACTTGCAGTCTATGGGCCAACTACACGCAGAGGGCTTACGGCGCCGTGCGAGTCCAATACAATAACGCATTAAGGGCACTGTTGAGGCTGCCGCGACACCGCAGCGCATCAGGGATGTTCGCTGAAGCTCGTGTAGATGACTTTCAACAGTCCCTTGATGACCGTATCTGATAGGACTGATGGCCTTATTTGGAAGCACTGGACGAGGACGCTAGTGTTGCCTTCAAACCGTGCCCAGAAGTAGTTTATGTACTCGTAGTGTGAATTTTGAATGTATTTACTATTATGTTGTACTACTCGTAACACTAGTTTGTAAGTTGTTTTATGTCCTTACTAACAATATTGGATTGTACTGATCTGACAAATAAACTTTATTATTATTATCTCCTTTATTACATTTAACAAACTTATAGATTACATTTTTAAATATTTTTTAAAAAATCTGAAAAAAATGAACAAAAAAATTAAAAATATAAAATTATTATTATTATAATTTCGGTAAACAAATTTTGTTTCTTAGCTCTTTGGCTAGTTTAAGCTACATTAACGGGCCCAAGCCAAGTCAATGTAGCGTGTGTGGTGATTTTTGTGTTATTTACGTAGGATTAATGTTATGAGGACTAATTTCATTTTCCTCAATTTGCATGAACTTCCTAACTATTCTGCAGGTGTTTAAAATTATTATTATTTATTATTATTATGATTCTCTTAAGGAATTTTAGTGATTTAAAGTGAGTAAGGGATTTTAAGTCCGGTGTACAAGAGAATCGGCACCACTGTGTTGTAAGTAAGTAGCATAAGAAGGGCTTATAAAAACTTAGTTTCGAATTTAGGTTTCGCGTTCTGGGGTTTCCGTGGTTTTTGCCATAACCCCATGGTAAAAAACCGTGAGTTTTAAATAGTAAATGTTGTACCTACCTTATCACATTTGTTTGTTTGCTTATAGCTGCTGACATAATTTTTTGCCAAAAATAGAAATGGCTCTCACAAAACAAATCACAGCACAGTTAGCCTCATGAATTACTATTGAATGAAGTAATTGTTCATGCCACATTAGTAGATAAGCGTTGGATTTTGGAGCCATTCTTAACACGACTGCCCAGAAGGGTTTATTTTTATGTCAATATTGTCCAGAGGATAGGCACGAAGCCAGTTCTTTTCTCCACACTTGAAATTTTAAAGTTTTGTAAAAACCCACAAGTTTTTTTTTTTACCTGTTTGTGAATCATTTCTCCCAGGTAGCCGAGTATTCGTAACGTGTTAAATAATAGATGTCGTATTGTGCGTTTTGTCGCTAGGCGGCGTATTGTTCCCTTTAGTATTGTTGAACTGATTTGAATCTCGCGTTTTGTTTGCTGCTGAGGTGACTATGACTGGAGGGAAAGTCTGGATAGAGTAACGGGGCAAACTAGGTTGCAGACTAGTGCACTGACATATTTTTTTGGTTTTTACACAAGAACATGCTTCATTATAATGTTCCTACAGATTTGGAATGGGTTTATCCAAGAATACCAATCACTACAATGTAAAATTTCTATATTTATATCTATAATTTTTATGGTGTACCTATTAAGTAAATAGTACCTAGTAACCTACCTATTCTAGTCTACCTCCGACTGAATTTCAGGTTTAAATTAAAGCGGTCATTCATTTTCCAATGTAATGTCTTGTTATACTTAGTATGTAAGTCATAATTTTGTCTTATATTTTTATAAACAAAGTGGTTTTTCCATTAAAGGAAACTTTTTTCAAAGTAACTTAGAAACTACAATTTTCTTTAAAAATGTCCCTATAATGGCTGGTTACCACAAACGAGCAGTTCGCGTGGAAGCGCGAGTTGTAATTACAATTCGTGTCGGTTTGTTTACCACGCCGATAGATGGCGTTTGTTTCAACAACACGCATTGTTTTTTCCCGCGCTCCACCGGCTAACTTTTCTCATTTATTCCAACAAATATGTCTAGTGTTTTAGCGGTTTAACTTGAGCGAGTGTTTCATAGAATTTCAACACACGTAGCTACGTTGTTTGCTGAGGAAATTTTATAATTGGTACACACAGGTGGAAGGATTTCTATTATGTTCGCGAATCGCGTTCGTGAGAATTTTGGAAAACTTCCTACATTGGAATGTTTGAAATAAATGTAGGTACCTAAGTTTGTTTCTACAGGTGTGCTTTTAAGACGTGTGGGACTTGTCTATTGTGGTTTTCTCCTGGTTTGATCAAGAACAATAGGTAGGTGAAAACCATGTTGTGTCCGATAGGTACACCTGTAACACATAGATAATATAATGTGTAAGCACAAGAATTCGAATATCAGCCATATTTTCCATCGAGCGACCAAAAGCTCCTGCTTCTTATAATGTACTTACCGTAAGCCTACCTACGGTACCAACCAGTACGGCGTAGGTACCTATACGCCTACCGTAAGACCTGGCTACTTTGCCACTTTTTGCTGGCTAAAAAAGTTTGAAAAGATGTTTCTTAAAAAAAACTCTTTAAAGATATACGAAGCAATCAATCAGCTAAATAGTAAATTTGTATGCATCATTGAAATAAAATATAATATCTATTGTTTTCTCATTTATTAATGATGTTTAGACCTCAAATTGTCCCTCGCGGTAAAAAGCGGTGATGACTGTGTCAGGCTACAGGGGAATATTGATAGGGTAGTGAGCTGGAGCAAGGAAAATCTCTTGCAGTTGAATACCTCGAAGTGTGTGACCATCACTTTTTCTCGCGCACACAACCCCATATTGCATTCCTACCATATTAGCGGGGTGCCTATGGCACGGGTCACAGAAGTCAAGGACTTGGGAGTAGGCTTTAACACCGGTTTGACTTTTCGTGATCACATCATGCGTAGCTGTAAAAGAGCGTACAGGAATTTAGGTTTCATGCTTCGTACGGTCCGAGGGTTCACGAATGTGAAAGCTGTTATAGCATTGTATAACGCACTGGTGAGGAGCCAATTAGAATGTAATGCAGTCATCTGGGCTTCGCATGAAGCTAAATATAGTCTCATGCTGGAGAGGGTACAAAATAAGTTTATAAGATATTTATATATGCGCTATTATGGAGTGTATCCCTTCTGCCCGTTAATGTATCCGACCTTATTCATTTTAGTTATGGTAGGATACAATGAGCTAAGGGTAAGGAGGGATCTTGCACTCACCTCTTATATATTTAAGTTACTGAGGGGGAAGGTGCATAATGCAGTTATTTTAGGGCAGGTGAGTCTGTGTGTTCCGGACAGGTACGTGTGGCGACGACGGCAGCCGCCACTGCTAGTGGAACCGCGCGCTAGGACCAACCTGCTAAGGGAGGCGCCGCTGACGCGTGCGCTTCGCACGCTCAACCTCATAGCAAGGGATACGGACTTATTTTGTTGTTCTCGGAGTGAATTCACAAGGAATGCATTGTATATAATTAGTTATAGATGTTAATAATTAAATAAGTTGCACATGTATCGCATTGGGAGTATCCTGTAACGGTAGATGTAAGTTGATAAATAAATACATAAATAAACATACATGGCAAAGTCAACCGTTACGGTAAGATTGCCTTAATAAAATGTTGGATAGAATTAATCGAATTATCATTAAAAAAAATCATAGCCATCATTGTCACATGCTTGGTCACAGTTAACTAATACTAAAATTGTAAAATAATTTGCACTGGCAATGTAAATTTCGAAAATGTGGCAAATTCACCCGCCTTGTTTAGATTTTTTCAAACTAAATAGAAATAGCTGTCAGGGTTGTCGAAAAAGCAAAAAGAATAAAAATGTCTAAAATATGAATTTATTAAAATGAAAACCTAAAAACAAACAATATAATAAAGATGGGTTACATCATAGTGTGCTAATCAGTATTACCAATCCATATAAACTAGTGTAAAATCTTTGAACGTCAATACAACTTTGCATTGGGATTGTGAATTTGCCAACAGTGATTACTAAGGTTAAATTGCATAAAGAGACGTAAATTATTATGATTTTAACTAAGTAATACTGTTGAGATCGTTTATCCCACTTCAGTTTCGGACACATTTTTATTTCAGTTTCGGAGCACGAAGTCACCATTAGTTAGCACAGGAAAACAAATAACCGCCAAAAATGACAGTTATCCGAAAGCTGGGTTGTCATACAAAAGAGAACTAAACTACAATCAAATATTCAAATTTGATTTTAACGAGGTGCTACACCCGTTAAAAAATACGGTTTCATTGTAACAAATTATTTGCCTTGTAAGTCGGTATATGGCAAATTTAAAAACCAATGGCAAAGTTGCCAGGTTTGACGGTACCAAATATCAGTGTATCTTTCATCAAAATTCCTGAACACCGACTCGCGCAACATGTATCGCAACACATACATTACGGCAAACTGTAAGTTGTACATAATCGTGAACAAGCGGGTGCTTACGCGATAAATTCAGCGCGGGCGAAGCGTCGTCGTCCTCATTGAATCATCAATCAACCCCTCGCCCCGACCGCCCGCGCTCTGCCGCCTCACCCCCCCCGCACACCCGGTACCAGTGTAATTAAGTCCCAAATTATCCCTGTAAGGGGTGGCTAGGTAAACGCTGCTGGTGGGACAGTCCGGGTACCTTTTCGATAAAATGACCAATACCGCTTAGTGAAATTAGTATGGATGAAACCATTCTGCTAGATACTGTGTAAAATAAGAAAGGTACCTAATTTAAATAAAGATACTGAAGATATCAGCTTAATATTCGCGTTTTTAGTGGTTCTGCTCTTGCATAGTAGACATTGGAAGCAAAACTAGCAAGATTTTTCAAAATAAAACCACAACGTCTACGACGATATGAATGGGGAAAAATGTTCAAAGAAAGTGTTAAGGACTTCGTGCATAGGTCTTCTCGACCTATGCACAAAGTCCTTAACACTTTCTTTTACCAATCAAAACCTACATTTTGTTCGATTGTTTGTAAGGATCCTTAATTCTATGAAAATCTCTGGTGACCCTTACACTATCCCTGTACAGGCGTTCGAACCAGTACCACCAATTACCAAAAAGATTTCTGTATCGGCGTTCCTTCTCACGTCAATCTGATACATGTACGTTTGACAGAGACAAAAGACTCGACCGATCCTTTACATGCCGTCGATGTGAAATGTGAAGAGCTTGATGAACTGAGACAAATTGCTTAATTTAAGGAGCTTTTAAAAGGAACGCTTGGCTTGCTGCACTTTGTTCACTTAAATTCGAATTGTGAGCACTAACGAAGAATGAATTTGGCTTTTAGTGAGATTTATGGGAAACAAGCTAACTCTGTAAGAATGATTTTAGGTATATTCTCTTTCTGGGCTTTGGAATTGTGCGCATTTTTCTCGCTTTATTTATCAAAACTCAACTTCCCAGTTTATGAGAGTAAGTTGGTTTCCCAAAAAATCTCAAGAATTATTTCTCAAGCGTAATTCGAAGGAAATTACGCTTTAAAATTAACGCTCAACCAAGTTCGTATTTTATGGGACGGCGCCTAAATCGTCCGAAAACAAGAACTATCAAGCAACAAGTTTCAAGTGTTTTACCAATAAATACAAAGTTTTAAGGATTTTGCCAAGATTAACAGCAAAGAGGCATCGGAGCTTGATTAAAAAGGAAAAGGGGGCAAACAAAAACTGCCGTGACTATAAACAAAATTAAGCGGCCGGCGCGCCATGGAGCTGGTTGAGAAACTGGAAGTCTTTATATAATGTGAGTATTAAGTGTTGTTATTAGCAGCTGCAGTTCGAGAGGTTATCATTTTCATAAAGGATCGCTATTGCTTTCTCGTTGAAGTGGTGTTGCTGCTCATACTTTGAGGTTCCTATACGTAGGTATCTACCGAATACAGCTTTCGTCAGACACTTTCAAGATATGCCCATAAAAACATCAAATTGTTTAAAAATACAGTGACATCCATAATATAAATACAAGGAACTAACAAAAATTTGTTTTAACTAAAACAAGGCTCAAGAAAATTGGTGGCTCTTTCAGATGTCAATGTATACGCTTTTATAATAATTACTAATAAACTTCCAAGCCACGTTGAAGATCTAAGCCTTTATAAATTCAAATAATTTATTAAACGTAAATTATGCCAGAAAGCTTTTTATACCGTTAAAGATTATATTGAGGACAAAAAGGCTTGGCTGACCTGCTCCAATTTTCGCATATTCAACGTGTTTTTTTTTTGTTTACTAACTTTTGTTTTATTTTATATACACTTTGACATTTCATGATTATTTTAAACACTATGAAATGAATATTTACTTTGTGAAGTATAATATTATTATTATTTTAATTATTGTGTGAGGACTTAGTGGGTTATATTCATATATATTTTGTCGTTTTTATTTGTTATGTGTATGTATGTTGTTTCTATTTTATTATCTGGCAGTTTGAGTACTTAATGCGGCCTACCCAAATGTCCTTGCTTTGGTATTGTTCGTCGAGTCGTTGAGCTCCTCGAATGACAAATGCTTGCACTGACTGGACAGGTCCACTGAAATCTGTATGGTTCTTTCCTCAAGATACCATTTCAGACACCTACCTACATGGTCCTCATTTAGTTATGATCTGTAAAATTAACAATGACATGAAAATTTACTTACTTAAGTATTGTTTAATTGATATTATTGTGAATGTTAAGACTATGTGGGTCATTGTTTTTTTACTATTGTGTTTTTTTATTATCTCAGTTAGTTTTTATCTTAATCGTGGTCTGGTGGTTTTAGTAATTATGCTGCCTACCCAATGTCTTTTCTTTGGTATTGTTCGTCGTATCGTTGAACTCCTTATGTTATGAGTTGAGCTGCCTGATTACTGAAAAATGCGTGCACTGACTGGACAGGTCTACTCAATCTGTGTGGTTTTGTCCTCAAAAGACCATTTCTTACATCAATCCACATGGTCTTCACTATCGATCTGACCAAGATTATGTCTGGCCTTTATAAGAGACTGTGACCTCTGAGTTTGTTTCGGCCTTTCTTCTCAGAGTAGTCAGATAGGAAAAGCCGACCTCGTCTAGTTAAAAAATATGTTTGACGTGTAAAAGTGTTTGTACAAACCTACATAAAGAAATCAAATCATTTATCATTTAGATGTTGGGCAGCAAGAACGCATCGTCAGCAGTTCTAGACTTCGCACGATCCATTATTTTAGATCCATAATAAATTAAGAATGCTTCTAAGTAATGGGAAGGTACCTACTAGGAGTAGTTGGTCATAAATGAATTCGTGTTTAATTGACTCGTGTAATATCTGTTTTACTTTAACTCCAAAGCCCAGTGTTTAATGACAGCTTTTGGACAATATGGGCAAGCATGAATGTAGATCACGGATCGACGAAGTAGATATATCCAATGTATCAATTTTTTTTTGTATGGCTTCTCGTAGTTGACCTTGAGAGGTCGTGACTACTTAACCGGACTATCCTGTGGCTGCCTTAAGCGAACAGTGCATGTATCTACCTACCAAGTCGGTATTTAAGCCTATCGTTCCTCATACCACCATGATGTTGCAAAATGTCAAGTATTCGCTAAAATATCACTCCAGTTCCACATCCCAGCACAGTATAGCATTAATAAAATTAATAAGAAACAAGCTTAGCGATGATTGATCACACTGGCTGCGACGCGGGCGCGGGCGGGAGTTTGCAACTTTTTGAATCAATCATGGGAGCAGCTGGTTCGGGCGCGGTTTATAATCACCGCTGTTTGTGTAGCTCGCAACTGAACGCTAAATTGATACACTTTATAAAGTAACAATAAAGCATTCTAGGTGTTGAGGCAAACTGTTTGAACGGTAATTGGGAAGTGGGAGTAGTGTTGAATAAACATGTTTCTGACCACTGCTGTTGGTGTTCAAGTTCGCAGTGGTGTAGGTTGTTGAATAGTTTATGCCATTGTGAAAAGTTATGTCAGTCCGCAATATTTTCAGAGGAGCTGATCCGCTGACTAATCATAGTACGAGTTTCGACCGAGGAATAACATTTATCAAAATTCAAACAACAAAAAATCTGTAACAAAATAGATACCTAGCGTAACAAAATACGATGCTCTTTTCCGACCTTTTATCAGAACATAATAATAAAAAGAACGAAACTAGAGTCGTATATCAATTCAAATAGGAAAATTCTCGAAGCTCCCACAAATAGTGAGTTATTTTTCCAATTTGCTCTTAACAAACACATTCGGCCAGTCTTGCCAACTTTACGCATAACTTGGCGGAGTTGCTCGCAAACTTGCCGTTTTTCCGGCCCCCTTCAACTGGACCACATGTCGAGAACAGGACCCTGCCTATTTACATGCAAATTGCTTGCCGTCGACTGATTTCTTTTCGATATCCCCCATCTTTAGTCTGCATAACTTTCGACACTATACATAATTCATTCGGAATGGACGGTGGCGATCTTTTTATTAGTTCCTTATTCAGATTTTACTTTGGATTACGCGCACTCGCTGAAAAGGATTCGATGCGATGCAAATGAGTTGAAATAAAAGTTTAGCGCCATCTATTTTCTAGATTTGAAATTAGTTTTACAGCACTCTCGGGAGATGGCGTTGTGTGTCGTGTTCATGATTGCATAGAAAATGTAAAACAGTTTGTGATGAATATTAATTTCTGTACTTCGGTAGTCTTTAAATCCCTTTAGCGCATTATGGAGTTCTGCGCGCCTCATCAAGCAAATTACGTCTTCACATCCCGGAGCTCAAAATTCATTTGCATTTGAAACAGTGAATGGTGCAGCGGTGAAAGGTCCGCAATTTGCACCCCGCTAATAGAAAATTACTACTACTTTTAAACAAACTTCGACGATTTCGTAAATTAAAGGTTTGTTCCTTAAAATTGTAATGCGTTTTTATTCTTTAGCCTACGTGGTGCTCAGAGTTCAGAAAAGTATGCGAATTTGGATTACTTTTGACTTTTGTATCAGTACATAATTTTGTTATTTTTCTCACAAAAATACGAACTTGCGAACAAGGTTTGATACAAACAAGTCATAGGTTATTTCCAAAGCATTAAATAAATTTGAATAAATCGGGTAATAGAAATGAAGACAAGGAATAGTAAGTTTCGACTTCAATACTTATATTTTAGCCTCTTATTCATCTCCCGTATGGTCTAGTGGCTAGGATACCTGGCTTTCACCCAGGAGGCTCGGGTTCGATTCCCGGTACGGGAATATCTTTTTGCAGTTTCTTACCTTGCTATCAAAATTATTTTGTGCGCATAAACTTTTTCTTCGTTGGTTCCGAGGATGAAGACGATATCTGCGGAGTCTTGGTCCTCCGACAGTCGCTGCAAGTCGCGCAGCAATCCCGGCAAACCGGCCCGCTCAACCGACGCAGTGCAACAAGTGCCAGTCACCCTATTCGCCATTGGCACTGGCTGCTTCTTTTTGATTGGATAAATTTTGACGAGATTTTGTGACGTTTTTCTCTAATCTATTGCCGTTCAACAGCAAAAATAGCGAGTTTCAAATAAAGTTTTCAACGACCACTGCGCTTATACATATATATACCTAATTACAAAGTGATATTACTCAAAAAAACACAATACTATCAAGGAAATTTTCACTTGTACACAAAAACTGCGAGTAAACTGTTAAACTAACTGACGCGATTACCACAACAAAACAAAAGCAGCACAGTTTGTCACTTCATTCACTTATTTATAGAAAACATTAGATTTGCAAATCGGAAACTCAAACCTTAGCTTGTCAACATAACCTCACTCACATAACTTTGCTTCAACTCCAAATAACTTGAACTTGACTAAGAAATGGTTTTCCAACTACGTTTGGTGTCCATAGAGCTTCGTATTGAGGATGAAACACTGTGTTTATAGTGTTTCGGGTTGAAGTCGGCCTCACAGGTACTAAACAGGTTTTCATTAAACTCAGGTAGACGCTTCTATTAATATTTCTATCTTTGTCATTCATTGTTTGTTTGTTTAAGTCGGGACTGACTATTTCAACCCGTGCAGCAAGAGCCTCCGTGGCGCAATTGGCTAGCGCGTTCGGCTGTTAACCGAAAGGTTGGTGGTTCGAGCCCACCCGGGGGCGTTCTTTTTTGTTGACTCTTGTGCGAATTTTCGTTGGGTTTATTTCGCGTTGGGTAGTGAGTGCACTGTGCAATAATTGTTTTTTCTTCCAACTATGCTTTAATTTCATAACAATCACATTAAAAACTCAGTACAAAGCGAGTCTTTAATGCTCTAGAGCAATAAAAATGTATGAAATTTCATTATTGCACAGTTTTTTTTTTTATCGCACCAAAAGGTGCCAATCTCAATGGATTAGCTCTATTCAGCCAGCCGATATCAATACTTTTTTTTTACGTACGTATTACTCGTTTCTAATCTACTTGTTCCAAATTTTAATATTTTGCCCAATAAAACTCTTAACCTTACTTTTAATAATTGCTCAAGTATAACTTTTAATTTCAATAATTAAACTTCTATTTTAACTGTTTGATATGAGTTTCTTTTATCTACTATTCCTATAGGTAATAGTTGAAAGAAAAGCAGATTATGCACCTCGCCTTAAGTAATTTATATTGCCCTCGTGCCTGATAGATTAGTGCCCTCGCTAACGCTCGGGCTCTAAATCAGGCACTCGGTGCAATAATAAATTACTTTGTGCTCGATGCAATAATCTACTATTGTGTGCATGTTTTGATTGCTAGTTGGTAATCATACCTTCTTACCATATTTTGGAAAGTAGGTAAGTACCTAATAAATACAAAATGGTATGGGTAAATATCCATTCAGAATGAACTTTGTGAAAACGATAGTATAATGTTGCTCAATAATAGTTAAAATAACCAAGAATGAAAAATAGGTACCTACAAAATAATGGTTTAAATATTTGGATAAAAAACAATACCTACATCGCTGTAATCTGTCTGCATTCAATCGACTACACCAGTCTAGAGGGATACCATTGTATGCAGTTTGCAGCTGTCACCAAACATTCAAAACCGCGAGATAATGCCTCACGCGGCAATGGCTCACAAATTCACAATTATTTGGTGCCAAAATTGCAACTGTAGGTACGATATTCAGCGCGAGGAAGTTAACTCGCAGATCGTAGACGTGACAGTTCGGAAATTGCAACCCAACCCGTCTACCGCGGTGGTACGACCCGTGCGTCGCCAGGCGTCGTCGCGGCGTCGGCACTTGTCGGCTATGACCGTCAAACTTCAGCACAACGCGCAACGTTTCATAGCGCGGCCTGAATTCGGAATTGTGTTTTGATTAATGGAGAGATGCGAAATTTATTTTAATTGTGTTGTTCAATTAAATGGTCGTACCTACTTCAATAAATACATAACATTTATACAGTAGAGCGAGCGGAGCAGCGGGACATATAATAGACGGGGAAATGAAGAACTAAGAAAGGAAATGAAGAAAGATGTGGGGGATGTTACTTACTCAATCTACAAATTCCTTGAACACTAAAACACGCTGGTTTAACAAAATTAAAGCAAAAAGAGATTCTTTTTACCAATAAGCAACGAAAGCTGACTGGCAGCCACAGAGAATTGCAACGTTTCATTTCCACCCAGTAGATTTGTATTTCATGTCCATGCTAGCAAAAACAGATTTTTTTCAACCACGATAATGCACCCACAATTTTGCGCAAACATAATTTAAGCTTAGCATTAAATTGAACGCATCACAGCTTCTATTGCACTGTTGATAGGAATGTGTGCACAGCACCCGGACCGCGCCGGAACGGCAGCCGGGCGGCCGTCATCCGGCGTCATCCGGCGTCATCCGCCGTCATCCGGCGTCATCCGGCGTCATCCGGCCGGCTGCATTATTCCACTGTCATGTACGGTGACTCCAAGTCCGTGGATTGTTAGTTTACATCCCATTTAGTTCAGCAACGCACAAACATAGACTAATAATAAAGCAAAAATTCGTATTTGCACTCTATGTCGGAATTGGTTTAAAATTCTATTGAATTATGCGCGAAATTCGCGTTTGAAGCATACATTTTAATGATGAACGATTGTGGATTTCCATCCTATTTGGAGGCCATTCCAATTATAAAACTTAAAATGGTTTTTTGTGGGTTTGCTTTATGTTTTATGAAGCAAGGGTGCATTTATCAAGAAGAGAATAGACGAGATCCATTCTAACTATTAATATACTTAAACAAGATAATCTAGCTAGTGCGGGATAGGATTTATAGCTAAAAATGAGAGCACAATAACCTAGAATTGCGAAATAAGCAGGCACGGTCCGTACTCGGACATCATAATTTTACCAGGGCGTTTATTTGAACAGATGTACTTAGCGATATTTCATGGCCTCTTAACTGCCTCGTCGACAAATATATTGCGCTAAGCAGTCTGGTTTCTGTGAACGTCACCATACATTAGTAGGATTTACTAAATAATTGTAAAATAAGCGCGCCTGTGTGTCGATAATAATTCTATCAGTTTGTTTTCATTGCGCCGGAGTGGTGCGCGAACTGCGTTCCAACTGCGTTGCTGACGCGTTTATGTTTCTATTGATTTCAACATATTTGGGTGTCAAGGTTAATGTTTGGTGTAACACTGTGTTCTTTTAAGTGGAGTTTAAGTAAACAGTTGAAGACGACAATGTCGAGTGATTGGTGTTTCTCAATCGTAGCTCGATATCTGGATGAGGCTTGGGCAGTGGGCCGGATGAATAGTTGTAAATACCTTAAAATGTATTATGTCCTTCATCAAAGCTTTTCACAGACGTCAGAAACAAGCACGCAATTTCGGAACAACCTGAAGGATTGAACAGCACATAACATGCTTTACAACGTTAATAAATGTTGTTGAGTTGCCAAAATGAAAAAATCAATTGACCTTGAGTGTTACACAATCACCCCACAGTCTCCACTAGCTTTCAATTTAGTCTGGTGCGAAATCCCCATGAACAGTTTCTGAGAATTCTTGGCTATAAGCTCTGACTCAGCACATTCTTCTACCTAGCAACTGACTTGACCAATGTTAGGCATACGAGTATAGGACCACACAAATAACTAGCGCTGTATTTAAGCCTATCACAAAACTATCATCAAACCCGTAACGGAAATCCACCCCAACAAAAAGTTGTCGAATTTCATAAAATAAAAATCAAACAGTGCTATCTATCATTTACGACGGGCTCTGTTCAAATATATGCGATTGTATCAATCACTGTCGAGGGCCACTGACGAAAAATTCATGTTTATTCGAGATAATATCATCAATATGTGGATTATGGTCATTCTGACCAGCACATCCCGTGTTTGTTAACACGTGTAAACCGAGATAGCGGAGGGTTAAGTCAACAGACTGTTTGTCGTTAAATATCTTCGGATTATAGTGATCGTTTATGATTCAATTTCGTAAATATTGAAGAGGTATTATTATTTTGTAAAAACTTGTGGTGATTTAATGTTTCAATGATTCTACAAAAGTGTCACAGATTTCTATGTTTTTTGTGCCGTTATAGACTTCCGAAATTCACAAATGAGGTACCCTCTCTAACAGTGGTAGCACAACAAAGCAAAAATCTCAATCAAAGTCAAGCAAATTCCACAATTAGCACGAGGACCCAACAATCAAACCCAACGCGCCGAAGACAACGAGCATGACGAGGGGCCTCATTGTACAGAAATAAGAAAACCAATTAAAGCTGAGTTCTAAACGTCACCTAACCGTTGAATATGAATGGCGGTCGGGTCGGGCGGAGTTGGCGAGTGGGGCGAGTGGAGCCACGCACTCGGCCCGATGCGATCTGCCCGCAATTATACCACAAAAGAATCAATTACACGCCAGCCAGTCGCGCGCCGGCAAAGCGGAAAGAAAACAATATTGCACTCGCAACGCTTAAACTCTTCACCGTTTCTGTGCCTTACCTTGTGACGCCACAGGACTAGGGGCTGACAGAACTGCTTTTTGTTCCCAAACATTCCCATTTTGGAACAACTTTTGCAGTTTGCTTGTGTTTGACAGTATTTTTGCCTCCTGAGGTTCGGGTGATCAGTGGTAAAGGGGATAGGCAGGCAAGGGGATGGGAAGACGATGATGATGAAGTGGAAACCAGGACATCTAAATAGGCTAGCTTTACCGAAGGTGGTGGAAAAGGCTGCTATGGGATTATTTTAGGAAGTTGGGCAGCTGATAAGCTTCCTATCTATGAACATCGTACAAAGACCTCATATTATTGGTAGAAGCTAAATTTTTTTTGGAGAAAAGTAGTGATTTTCTGATGTGTGGTTTCGCTCGGTCTATATACGCAATCAAGGTGATCGTGTCACATCCTCACAGACGCATACGCTCACTGCAGACTGCAGCCACACAAACGTTTGCCAAAATCACTTCCGCGTCAGCACGCCGCCTCTAAATTTTTAGCACCGCCGCGGCTCGTCTCGCGAGTTTGGCCCTCGTCTCTTTGAGGTGCAGATCAAAGCATACGCGCTTCTATTAGCCCTGATTACAGCGGCGCACTCGACGGAACCCGCCCCCCCCGACCCGCGACTTTCGCCCCCCGCCCCCTCGCGTTCGCATTGTCTCACAACGGCCGCCGACGGGTTAAGTTAAGATGTGTTGTAGTGTCATTGCAACTTTAATTAGCTTTGATAGTGATACGCCGACGTTTGACGTCTGTAGTACGTTCACGCTAAGTGTGGCGCGCCGCTCACGCAGCGATGCCGCGATGGCTACATACTCTAGGCTTGGTAAAGTAAAATCGTCTACTTTAGTAGCTAAACAAGTAACAAGTGACGCCACAAAAGGAAAAAGCGATTGGTTGGTACATCCTTGTGAACGCTAGAGCTAGAGCTCTTTGATAACCCCAATTAATTAGTACATAAGGCTCTACGGAGTTTGTCTACGTGACGCGACGTGACGCGACGTGACGCGACGTGACGCGACGTGACGTATTGTCGGTTGTCTACTCTAGATGATAACAATTCTATTTTGAGCTATTTTAGAGGTATGTAAAACACTAAAAGAAACAGTAATTATTGTCTGAAACACAAGAACTCATTGATAAGTCGGCAGCATCGTTAAATCTAGGTACATACATACTTATGTTTTAATTCCGCACTTATCAGAAATGAATGAACTTTATCAAGTCCTTATCGCGGCGTGCTACTTGGGAAATATTTATAGATACATCGGTTTCATTTTTCTGTCGTATGTAAAGCTACACATTCGTACATTCGTACTCTTAAAAATATTCCATAAAATAATGAATCATGATAAAATTACATAAATTAATGAATCAGTAGTGACTTACATAGTTACTTAATTTATTAATGAACTAGGTAGTACCTACCTTGTTCTTAGCGAAACTAGAAAAGAGGAAAAGAGAACTTCCGAGTTTTCGTAAATAAGGTAAAGGGTTTGTAAAATAAGCAGAAAATATGGTTTTTGGTAGTAATTTCATGCAGAGGTAAGTACATTATGTACCTACTAGGCTATGTGTTTTGTTATTTCGATTCAAATGCTGTGGCGTCGGTGGTGTAATGGTCAGCATAGTTGCCTTCCAAGCAGTTGATCCGGGTTCGATTCCCGGCCGACGCACACTTTTTCTTTTCTAGATCTTGAATTTCTCGACAATATTTTTTTTACATGCAAGGCATTATGCAATATGACATTACTCGCGTGGGGCCTTTCATAGCTCGCTTGGGGCCAATTCCAGGCAGAACGCTCGCTTTTACTTCCTAAATTAAGAACGAGTTTTATTTTAAGTACAAATCAGTTATCTCTGTGACAAGTTTACGGAAGTTTACTCATAATAATTATCTGGAAACAAAGTTACAAATAAAACATCGATACAATTCTACTGTAATACGGTATTTATAATTTCTCATACAACGCGCCAATAGATGGCGCTGCTAGTTGCACATCGACGGATCGACCTACTATGTCGTGAAGTAGTGATAGTGGCTCAAAAATGCCTTCAATTAGAAAGTAACGATGACACCATATCGAATAATAATAAATGGTCTACCGATCTCCGTCGAATATTTTGGGACCTATCTTCCTAATGTTCTCCTTTTTAACTACCCTATTTAAATTAATTTGTAAATAATGCTTAGCAGCCGACCTACCATTCATCAGAAGCTTCTTCATTTGAAGCTGAGGCAGCAAAGGGAATTAGCTTCATAAGACTTCGTCACACTATTTCGCGCCGTACAGTGGAGCACGTCTGCAATTAGGAACAAATTGTGTGGAATACCGTGTTTGCTCCTAGCGCCGGAAATTGTGTCTACTGTCAATATGGGGGGTGACTGTACCCGATGTCAAAACTCTTAAAACAGACTTTGTTGCTAAAGGAATAAGAGTGACATCAGAAGTTTGTAAGGTAAATAATAATTTTGCGTTAGTTTTCGTCAGTAATTGTGTATGATTGTCTTGTAGACGAGTTATCGGGTATTCGGGAGGGTGAGGGAGTCAAACTAAATATTGGTATCTTTGTTTAATATGTGGAAACTAATAATGGGCTCTATATCTATTGTCCGCAGCGACTACCCTATATATGTGTAAGTTTGGGGTAGGTTGGTGCTGTGTTCTTTGCTGGTTTCGGAAATCATGTGTGGCCCCTCACATGATTTCCGAAGCTATTCCGAAGCTGGTTTTGAGTTATTTAAAGGAGGTATTTTCAATCATAGCATGAAAAACATATGGCATATACTAGGTGGTTATGCCCCTGATGACCACGCAACTGCACCACAGATTTCCGAGCTGAAGTCACTTCAACCCAGTACCGAACCATTCAAAACACGTCCCCAAGGTACGATCACGGATTTTCTGTTCCACAAATCCGTTTCCATCACTCGTAAAAGCTCCCTCAGTAATCACGGATGTATAATCTTTCATACAAAAACTTTCACTACCAATCCCAACTCACATATTCGTTCAGATTCACGGTTTTTCTATCAAAGGAGTTTTATTTAGTCGTGTCATAATCGAAGGTCAAAGGTTATCGATGCGGTGGACTAAGGGAACTAATTGGCACTACACTGCACTCGTCTGGCCGATGTGCCGATGTTTGGCGAACGACTGTTTTTGTTAGCGACTGTACCACTGAAGTGTGGTTTTACCTTTGGAAAATACAGCGTGATTTTCAGAGGTTATGGCGGAGAGGGCCTTGCCCACAGCTTTATAGGAAATTCGAATGACGATAATATATACAAAGCCTATACTTGACAGCCCTTAAGTTATTGTCAGAAGCATTGGTGAGAATTCAGCAAGATGGTTGTGTTAATCAAGATTATCTTGCCAAGATATAATTGCGACATTAGAATGATGTTACCAATAAACAGGATGGAGGATGAATGATTGTATAGGTCAGCTGTATCAGCAACCCTATGAGCTATAACTATCGAATAAAGCATTCTGTAATCCGTTCATTCATTCGTTCTTGCTTTGGATCGGAGCAGATTACCTACCTCGTCTTGTCTTCCGGGCTCCATTGCTTACGAGCCTGCGTTATATTGCAACACTGTGCCGGTAATATATTCGCGCTTTGAGCATCAACTACAGCCCACCCTGAACTGCTTAGGCTGGGTGTCGGTGTCTACGCAGCTAGACGAGCAAGGTGCTTGTGAATTCGTTTTCCCTCAAACGAAACTTCCTTAGCTTCTTGATTATACAAAAGATGGCTCAGCTTTTTCTATTTTCTTTTTTCCCGATTCAATTGAAAGGCGTGAATGTTTTTTGTGAATCCAGATTCTATCCATTTTATTTAATAATTGACTTAGACGGGCAAACTTTTTGAGACTGTAGAGACATAGAGAGGCTTTGCAGCAGTTCGAGAGTGTTTAGCTCTCAGCGATAATTTGCTGTAGGCTTTTAACAAAATAAGGTTTGGCTTATCTCAGAGGGTCCAAACAACACAAAGCTGTATAAGAGACCTAATCTGTGGCACAGGTCGACCTTGATATCCAAAGAAACATCTTCAAACCCGACTTCTGAATATTCCCTCATGTTAAACCCATACATGATCTTGTAAGATAAGATCTGCGATGTTTTAGCGGCGTTCATTCGCCGGCGTCTCGAGACGATTGCGATGTCAAACAGAGATAGCACAAATGTGGTGAAAGGATGTGGGTCGCGCCCGCGGCCCTGCGGTGCTATTCTGAACTCCCAGGACGGTGTGCATGGCATTAAATAGTGCTTTGGGGAAATGGTTTAGATGTTACGAATCGGTTATCAGTTATGCAGGATGTGCAACTTGTAAAAATCTGCTGTACATAAATATTAGGTGATTTTATTATAACATTTCCTGAGCTTTTTTTCTAGCTTATGCTGTAATACAAGATTAAGCTTATATGTGTACAAAAAGATTAGCCACTTCGCTAGTTTGGAATCTCTTTTCCCGCTGAACGCTATTAGTAGGTTTGGTATCTCAGGAACTAATAAGTTACAAACATAACAGTACTTATTCATATTATTCTACTACTGCTCGCTGCTCGCATTAGGCTATAAACTATATCGAAATAGGCTAGCATTTCTAGGATGCCACTGTTAGTTTACATATTTATCGTATACAGTTAGGTATGTCTGAATGTTATGCGTTATGTTATGAATATGATATCGTGGGACAATGTTGTTAACATAATCGGAAAGTTTTATCTTTGAGAAACTTCAATATAATTCTTGACTTGATTATTAATTTCTAACTCTCTCTTGGGACTCCAAAGAATATTCCAGTTTAAGTCGCATTACAAGCATACATGTCTATATCTCAGAATAAGGCTATACGCATGCAGTAAGACGCGCCTCGTTAATCTCTCGACGTAAACACGCCGTCTGTGACCACTGCGCTGTTTATTCATGAAAGTGCTCACTGCCTTAAACTCAGTAGGCTAGATCTTGGTGTATGATGCTGTGGCTATTGCCAGGCTGTTTCTTTTTGAGGGGTAATCTGTGAAAGAGAACATATTGTGTGGTTAATATTTTGATGATTAGGAAATTACAGAGCTCGAAATTTTAGGTAGGTATGTAGGTAGTATTCAGTAAATCTTGTTTTCGTTCTTACATTATTTTGCCTCTTGCTTGCCCTCTGAAAGTTAGTCTTACTCCACAATCCCGACAGTGTTGTCGCTCATCACTACGTTGGCTAATAGATAGGATTAAAAACCACGAATATGTTTTCTTTTTTTAATTTCAATCGTTTCACAAAAAGTACTGAAGAATGCCGAATGATAATGATACTGTAGAATGCAAAGAAAGTCTTGCTTTCTGCCTATCATTGTGTCATGGCCTTTGGGAAAACCCGTGGAATGTTATGGGTAACGATTTATAAATAATATTTATAACTTATTGATATTTTAAAGATCGATTTTTAAGAAGGCTGAAGTGTCCGCTGTGTCAGCCAGCTAGCGAGACACCGCTTACACTCATTAACCGCCGCGCACAACAACTGCCAACGCATACATCACGACCCACGGTTTAAGTTACAATATCCAGCTAAAGTTTTGTTACTGATTAAACATCTTAGTACCCGACTACGGCGAACCAAAAAGGAGGGTTGGGATTTTGACGGCTATGAATGTATGTATGTCGGTACGTTTGTATGTTTCCTCATAACTTCTTAAAAGCGTTTTGGAAGCGTTTTGAACGTCCGCTTGTTATAGGTTGAGGTATGATGTCACATGAATATGGCGCCCTCTAGAGGACGTAAAGAACATTAACTCTAAAAGAATGATGCTTTGTTTTTAATGCTCTCTAATAATGTAAACTTTTTTGATCGAAGCCTGCAACTGATTGTATTATACATAGATTTGCTGTTTTGAAGGCGTAATAGCTATGCGCATTACTAATACAGTAGTTGAGCGCTTTTTAACCAACTTCAAAAAAGGTAAATGGCTGCCGCAGTACATCGATTTTACTGTGATTACCTGCTGATTACCTGCTGATTACCTGCTGACTACCTGCTGATTACCTGCTGATTACCTGCTGATTACCTGCTGATTACCTGCTGATTACCTGCTGATTACCTACTGATTACCTGCTGATTACCTGCTGGGCTGATTTACGTGATTCTTCTTTTGTTAGGTTTGATTTGAAAGTTGTTGAGTAAGCTTCAATGATATTCACTGTTGTTTACATAGCCAGCTATATAAAATTATTACACAACTAAGTATTTACACTTTTTTACAAATTAAATGATGAATAAAAAAACATATTCGTGGTTTTAAATCCTGTATAATAGCCAACATAGTCGTAGTAGAGCTGTCGATGTCAAATTTGTTATGGAATATTTACACTGACAGCTCTTGAACTGGGTTTAAAAGTGCTGATCGCATTCAGTTTCATTGGTGAAATCGGCACTTTGGTGTCGAAGTACTCGCCCACATCGCGGTCACCCAGAAACATGCCTATAGCTGGTAGTGGCCTACGACTTTGTTTGGGGTATCACAACAAAAAAAACCATCCGACTTCCAAACAACGTTAAAAAATGAAAAATTACTTTTTTTTTGTTCATGATTAATAGCGCCACAGAGTTTTTTTACATGACTACGGCAAAGCCAAAATGAAGGGTTATGGTTTTAGCAGTCTACGTATGTATCAAACCAAATCAAATCAAAATACTCTATATGGACATAAGATGTTACAGAAAGTTGTTTGAAGGTTTCAAACAGAAAGTTGTTTGAACCTTTCTGTAACAACCTGAGTGACAGCTTCTTCTGCCAGTTATACAGATATTAGTTTTTGTAACTGCGATTACTTACACAATTTTTTTTTAATAAGTTGCCAGCTGATCACAGTGGACAAACAGTAACATTTTGCTCATACATGCCTTTACAAAAAAATCAAATAAGGTTTAGGCCAAATACAGGTAAAATTTTAGAGAAATTAAATAACTTTTTGTCTAGCAATTTAATTGTATAATTTGTTGTTTTTATTCAACTCACACACTGACTTATTCCTAGTTAATATTTGTGTCATTAATTTATATGTGTTTGTTTTATTTTAACTTTTTACCAATTGTGGTATAGTATTTTAATTATTGGTGCATCGTCTTCACATATAGAAATATAATCAATGTATAAAAAAAACATAAATAATAAAAGTTTATTGTTTAACTAGATGTATCTAGTCTGAGTTAAACAATACAATAAAGGTGAAGTAAATAAAAATAGAACAGCGATTGGCTTACATCTAGTTAGTGGGAGGATTACTGCTCTCCCAGATAGGCTACATGGTAGACTGTGTTTAGAGGAAAAAATATTGTAAAACATTTTAAAAGAGAACGGTGGCGTTTCTCGCCTCTTCTTCTCCATGCGAAACTACCTTTTGGAAGGGGCACCTAGAATCAATTCTATTTTTAATGTAAAATTTGACGTTCAAAAGTGCCTTTTTATGAGCCTATTTGAAATAAATGCTTTGTTTTGACATACGGTGGACTTTACACGTAAATGTCTGACCTCGAAAAAATATATTGAAATAATCATGGCATGTTTGGTATCAAAAGAAAGTTCTTGACGAGCAAATCACAAATATCCTATATTTTAGTGATTTGCTCGTCAACAACTTTCTATTAATATATAGTATATCTTATATCTTATTGTCTAAGTAAATAAATATGTTAAAATTCTTCAAAACAAGCATACGTGAGACTGCGTTGCGTACGGCGTGTATACAGTCAAAATCATGATTATAATGATAGCAACGCATAGCTAATCAAATCTTGTAATGTCACTCTTAAGAAGAAATACAAAGCGGAAAGTATAAAAAAATAAGTTTAAAAAATTTGAGAATATAAACAGAGAAAATAAACAGACCACGGAAAAATAAAAGTACCCACAAAATTATAATGGCATGCGAGCACGGCTTCACCTTGACTATTTTTGTCCCTACGTCTTGATTTCTGTCTGAAATATTTTCTTGTTTCGTACTTTAAGATCACTTTTTTTCCGTAGTCGGGTGACTGTTATTTCAACTCATTTTTTTCTTATTGTATATTCTAAGAGCTCTATTTTGTATCTCCTTCGGTCTCCTTGAAAAGATCAAAATTAGCGCCGCTAAAGATTTTCTGGAAAACTTACATTTTGAAGTTTTTACAATACCTCAAGCACCCTTTACTCCGTGTCGTCTCGTCCACCAATTCGCCCTAACTACTTGAAGTCGCCCCCTCTGGTGCACCCCACTAAAAAGCCATTACCGCGCCTTTGATCCGCGCCGCGCCGCCTTTGATCGCGCCGCTTCGACTGGCCACTTATAACTATTGCCTGTAGCTTCAGGAAAAACTTGAGATGTAAGGAATGAGATACTTTGTTTTAATAGTATTTTGTTCATTAGCGGCGAGTCCTGTCTTAAATTGTCCAGCTAATTGGATTGTTCATTCGAGCAAAATCACCAACTTAAATTAGTTATTTTTGTAAGCAAATCTCTTCAACGCCAAAAACATGATACGTGAATTAAGTTCTTCGATATAATAAAAAATAGTTTCATTCAACATATGTCTTAAGGTAATAAACATAAGATTAATGCGTTTAAGGCTCAAGTTAAATCCAACCTTTGTTCAAAGGCATATTATTCCATTAACGACTATTTAAACGATAACAACTGTTGGTCGCTGTGATTAACTCAAGACAATGTTCGTGTTCTTTCTCCAGAATCAGCTTACCTACTGACAGGGTATATGAGTTCATATATTGGTTTTTTTATTTGACGGTATAAGTCAATTATTTTGTTATCTTATTACAATATAATTACAATGTTTTTTTTTAATGAGCTGTATTGCAATATGTGGTTAGCTAGCGACCTCGACAATTGATAATATTATTCCTGCCTGAGCAACCGGCAGCAAGTTCGTCATGCTCCCTTAGATGTCACTGCTTGCGGTAGCGTCGGGGGTCGGGTTTCCTCCTTCCCTCAAATATGGCGAGGGGGGTAATGGCTGATCTTTGCGTTATGCTCGTGAACGGGTGCTACTTGTGGTGACTGGTCGTCTTGCTGTATATGGTTTTATTATTGTTTGGCGTCTTCTAACACAGGCATTATATGCTTAAAAGGAGGCGCCGGCACCAACTAATAGTATGCAATGTTTATGAAATAAATATATTTTATTTCATAAACAGTTATTTCATAAAATAAATATTGTATTGTTACAGTAATTGTTCTGTTAATTTATTTTACTTTGATGGTCCTAGTTTATCATTTATTTATTTCATTTGTTTGTATAATAATTCTAGTATTGCATATGTAAGCTGCCATGCCCTTTAGGCCTTGAGGCTTTTATTTATGTATTAAGTTTTATTAACATTTTTGTTTCTTTTTTTTGGAATTGGCATGGCTGGCTTACGTATGGCAATTTAATTTAATTTAATGTTTTGGTAATTACAACTGTATAAAATCTAGTTCTTCTAACCGAACAGACAGCTGTGCTGCTGGGGAGTTTGTTGCGCCACTTCTTCTTCCCAGCTAAAGTACTAGGAAGTGGTGAAGGGCGGGCGTTTTGGGGGACAGTCTTATGTAATTTTGACGTTCGAAAAGTGCTGATTCTCAGCCTAATTTGAATAAATGACTTTTGATTTTGATTTATTTTTATTTTTATTGATTCACTACAACCCACAACACACTACACAAACTCACACATTACCGTTTCCAAGCACATAGCAGTAAACCACAACCTTGTCTATTAGCCTCCTAGACAAACATGATTCCCTGGTACCGAGCATAAAAGACCTCATTCTTTGCCACTTCATATTCACGTAGAGTGCTCCATACGGCGATAATTAGCCCCGAGCTTTGATAGCGAGATATGACGTGGTGTGACGTGACGTTACACTCGCTCGAAATTAGCTCTCGTAACAGACCTACTTATGATATGATAGTAAGTGCTCGGCTTTGAAACGTGGCCCGATTGACGAATCCTTTTAAAATGGTGTAGAGCCTCACGGAATGTAATTTACGCGATTACAAAATTCCAGAATTCTTCTGCAAGCTTTTTACGATTTCATCTGCAAGCTATATTATGATGTAGTACACTTATATAGTACACCTACACCTGCATGCACATAACTACTTGTGTGTTAAACGGTGTTGTTAAACGTTGTTGTGGGGTTTTGATAAAACACCCGTCTACTACGAGTAATATGATGACGCGCGCTCGTGTTTCAAACCCACAAGACTAATATACTTGAAGAAATACAAATTAGTCTTTGCAGGATGAGTAATGATGGCTGTACATTCTGTCAAAAAAGTATCGGGAATGGATGGGGATGGATGATTTGTTTATAGTTCCCAATTATTATTTTTGTTTTTTGTTGTTGTTAGATTGGCACAACTGTTTTCTATTTTGGCGCAGTTTGAGCTGCATCTGTTATTTAGATTAAATACAGTGCTGTTTTTATTTAGATCATATCTGTGTGTCTTAGTCTGATTTCACCAATGAAATTGAACGCGATCAGTACTTATACTCGGTTTAAGAGCTGTCATTGTCATTATTTTGTATGGAATAGTGACACTGACAGCTCTTGAATGCCGTTTAGATGACCTGCACCCTAATTGCGTAACACATTTTGTTTTTGAATGCGTTTCTGAAATGAAACAAATTGCGATCTTAATCGTTTGCTATAATCGGAATTGTGTAATAAAAATGATCTCAATTCTGCCAAATTTTATAGGGATGTATATCATTTCTAGCTCTATCTCGCGTTTTGTTTCATCGAAAAGGAATTATTCGCTTCCGAATAATTTTGCTACAATTTAATTTTGTTTTAACTACAACTGACCGTCTACTAATGCTTATAAATAAAATTGTACAATGATGGCTGAAAAATTAAAAAAACAATTTATAAAACAATTTCTACCATAAACTACCGAATTTGAAATACGCAACGAACGAAACTTTCTTTTCTTCACGTTTTAGTTATCTGTGGCCTATGACAAAATCGTAGAAAAGCAGTGTTGTCAAATAAGTGGGACTTCCACTAAAACTAGGAGTTTTGGACACCCGTACTAGGGCGGTCGGCAGACAAAATTTATGTTGGTTAGGACTTTGTAGAAAATACTACGATCATATACTAAAACTATTGTTTGTCTAAAGTCTAAAACCTGTGTCAGAAATTTTACCATTTATTTATTTCAAATGCCGAAACTACTTCGGATTAGAAAGCTGATTTGTAAAGACTGTTTATCATGATGAATATAGTGAAGAATTTTATAAGAAGCTGCGCCCCTGTAAAGATCGAAAACAACGTCATTTCGAAAAAAAATACACGGAACATACTTCCAGGATAAAAATTGAACTGTTAAGCCATTAATGTGTATCTAACAAACATCCAAACATCTTCACTAACTTTTTCAAGTAATTTTATTTGTGATATTATATAAAGTAAGTAGTTCTCCAAGTTTAGTCCTACAGCCCAAGTGGACTCGGGAAAAAAAGTTAGCACACTGATAAAAGTTTTTTTAATATTTACGATTCGCATTGTTTTGCTTTGAAATACGAAAGTTGTTTTTTATTGTTCAACACATAGAATCATTTAAAATGTGACACAGAATCATATTTACTTACTACTCCTATAGGTACATGTACATGTTGGCCTATGTTACAGTTTCGAATTCTTGTTTTGTGTGTTTATCGCTGAAAACGTTCGGCAAGGACTAGGGGCTAGGGCTGATATGGCTCTGTCTTCGTTTTGTACTGGCTGCACACACACTCCACAGTGAAAAGTACTTATGTCAATATATCATCACTACAAGTAAGTACCTATGCCAATATCTATAGGAATAACGTGTGTAGGAGTGTACCTTCATATCTTATTGATTTATGTAGATAGAGGTTCTTCATTGGTCAGTCTACCTAAGGACAATCATTCATTTGTTGTGTAGACACAAGTTAGTAACCTATGTGGGGTCAGCTGTTTGTTGCAGATAAAATAATGATTGTAAATTATTATATCACCTTCAACCTCGCTTAACAACTGAAATTGTAAATTGATGTTTTTGTTTGTACTGAAACAAACTATAATAACAACTTCAAAAAATAATCAAAACATTTTTGCAGACGGTGCTAAAGCTTACAAGAATGGAATACAAATACCAACAATAATCTAGTTGACATATGGGAGAACTCCTTACAAAGACGTTTTTGTGCAGGACATGGAAAACCAATCATCTGTATTAATAATTGAAGATAAGCTTTTTGACACAGTTATGAATCAAGCGGCAACTCACATAATTGTGAATATATTTCCTTGGGCGAACTATCTACTTATGTAGTCACATCACATATTTTATGTTTACCTAACTAATATTTACTATTCTAATTTAGTCTTATGTTAAATAAAAACATCTTGAGACTGAATAATGGGCTCTAAATAAAGAAGACATACAACCCACAGCAAGGACTAGGCCGATGGCTTTTGTTCAGCCATAGGCATTAATGGCAAACTAGGCATCTACTTTATTTGAACAGAAAATAATTTGATTTTGTTTTCAAACTGTAGGAAAGTTCCCGGGGCGTTTCACCTACAAAGACAAGAAGGCAGCATAAATGATGGATCCCCATTGCTGTTTCTTCGGCTACTGCTACTGTTTACTTCTGACATCACTGCTACTACTGCATACACACTTCTAATGCTTAACGTAGAAACTGACAATTGTTTATAAAAGCTATTCATATTTTTTATTAGAACACTATTGATTGTGGTCTGCTGGACAGCTATGTAAACATATGTACCTATTGTGTTAATTGAAAACAGTGTAAACTTTTAAAAATAACTGGATGAAATATTTAAGAATACACTAAGAACTTACAATTTTTTATTAATAAAGGAGAGTGTTTATTGTTATACTAATTACAAAGAAGGTGGTATTTAGCTAAATAAACTATTATTCAATAGATATAGGTAAATAGAAACAAATAAATTAAAGTTAACAAGAGAAAAAAACTGTTTTATTATATTATTACAACCTTCATGAAAATAGCAATTATTCACATTTAACATGAAATATTTGGACATGAGACAAAATGAAATTGGAACAAATATATTGCATGGATTGGTGGAATTTGGCAGGTAATGTATTCCCATAGAAGTCATCATGAATAATTTATATACCTTCTGCTTGCTAATGCTTGCTGTGAGTGCTGAGAGAAAGTTATTTTCCTGAATAATGTAGGTACCTCTTTGAGCCTGACACCTGAAAGAACACCAAAACTAATTAATTTCCATCATCCATCCACAAGTTTAATAGGCCTCTCCTTTAGACACTTCAATGCACAATCAATCTACAGAACATTAATATTCTGCTATGTACAATAATTTGGTGCCTACAATTCTATTGTTTATTGTCTAACCTCTGTTATTAGTTGAAAAGGTGGATGGCCTAGGATATTATAATATATCTAAGTATAAATACATATACATTGCTAATTGCAGTATCAAGCAAAACCAATTCAACGCAAAAGAGTATTTTGAAAGGGCTCCATAAAATAAATTCAAAATTAAGTTCTCTAATTAGATAACTTCATGACTATCATAGCGCTGCTAGAATTAAATGTTAAAATCCTCAAAATAGATTTTGAGGATTTACACTAGGTACATCCTATATGGTTATGACAAAATACATATTTAATAAATGGGTAGGCATTTTTACAGATTTTTGTAAATTGGTTAGGTTTATACAAAGAGCTTTGGGTTTGGTGGTGCCTTACCTATTTTTGTATTATCCTGTACCTACCTACTTATCAAACAATGTGTGTAACAAAAACAACATTTTTCCTTCTTTGAAGATAGGATATTTACATTCCAATAATGGGCACATTCACTGTTCAACACATTTTAAGAAAATAATATTGCTATTACCTTGAACATTCAATGGTGTGGAATAGGTATGGTGTCTTTGTTCTCAGTGCTTCTGGCTTTTACAATGAAGTTGTCGACTGGGTTGCTAACTAAGCTTGTCGCTTATGATAAGTTTGTTATGGTATATCTCGTATGCCTATTTACGTATTTCTTTCGTTAAAATGTCACCAACATACCTAGTTTCTGAAATATATGTATCTTTAGTTTATGTTGTAAGCACTTTTATCAGAAGATTTTTTTTACAATTAATCCAAGAAATCCACCTCGCCGACTCGATAACTAAAACACCACTAATATTGATTTCTCATTTAGGTTTTACACTAAATCACATTCACAATTTATCAGGAAGACTACCACTTACATGTTTTCGAATTATATAAGGAGATAATAGGTTTAAATCCAAAAATATGTGGATCGGAAAACGAAAACGGCCAGAAGCTTGACTTCGGTTTCAATGCGGCTAGTAGTTGGTTTCATGTCAGTGATCCAAACCAATTGTCACTTGTCATAATGGTTGCACAATTCGAAATAAAGGCGCTTGCCCAATTTTTCCTGGCATATCGTTCACTCTATTCGTCTCAAACAGACTAGAATTGGTTTCGTATGTTAGTGGAGTTACACAATACGAAAGTCGTAAAATCAAGCAGAGTGCGGTCTAAACGAAGACAATTAATCTCGATCATTTGATGAAAATGTGTTACGCAATTAGGCTGCTGAACGCGTTTAGTAACATTGGTGAAATCGGCACTTAGTGTATATTGCGAATTTCATAATGGACAAAAACATCGAACTCGACAACAACATCAACCACAAAACATCAAGAACAACATCGAATCAACATCGAATTTCGTGTTCGGAGTCACTGAAAATATTACAGAAGGTTTACGGTGAATCGACTTTATTAAAAACATGTTCTCATGAGTGGCAAAGCGTTCAAAATCGGTCGAGTTGTGATGATGGATTTGCCTCGCTCTGGAAGGCCATCAACGTTTTCAACTGAAGTTAACATCGCAAAAATGAAGGAAGCTCATTCAAGTATGTAAGAGATAACCGCTGAACTTTATGTGTCTCACGAGTCGATCCGTACCATTTTTAATAATCTGTTACGAGTATGTATGAAACATGTTGCCGCTCGGCTAGTTCTAAAAGACCTGAATGTTCTCCAAAACTCAATCGCATAAGAGTCGTTGAGGACGTGCTAGAACGAGTCAATTCCGACCCATAATTCATGCAACGCATTGATACTGGTTACGAGACGTGGGTTTACGAGTTTGACATGCAAACTAGTCAACAAGCTTCGGAGCGGCGCCTTCCAACTGAACAGAAACCGAAAAAAACATGCCAAAGTCGATTAAAAGTCAAAGTCATGTTGACTGTTCTTCTCTGACTTTCGCGGTGTTGTGCACTCAGAATTCTTGCTGAAGGTCAAACGGTAAATAAATAATAATATTTGAGTGTTATGCAGCGTTTATGAGAGAAAATTCTACGAAAAAGGCCAGATTCGTGGAAAGGACATTTTTGGATTTTGCGTCATGATAATGTGTCTTCGCTCAAGGTCATCATTGTAAATGAGTTTTTGACCAAAAATTCAACAAATACCGTCGACCAAGCACCTTATTCACCAGATATGTCTCCAGCCGACTTCTTTCCTAGACTCAAATTACCACTTCGAGGCACCCGTTTTCATTCGGTAAAAACTTAAAGGAGAATTCGCGGCGAGAACTGGGAACTGGGAAAAAGCGATTAAATAAATGTTGGATAACTTACATTTTGTGTAATAATGACCCGCTACTTTCTTGATAGAGTAGTATATACGACAATATAAATAAAAGAGTATTTTCGATTTCACTAGCAAAATATTACAAGTAAAACCGTTGTTAATTTTTGAAGATTTCCTTCAACCTTTTTACGTCTATTGGACAGATCCGTTCCAAGTAAATCAACCGTGACCATCTATCTATCGTAAGGGTCCTCCGAATATCAAAAGAGGTTTAAAACATCAGCCTCCTTTGTGCCGACTGCGTGTGATCTCAAATCGGTGACTTGCTCATTGATTCGGAAATGTGTATTCGTATGTCGTGTGCACTGACGTCATTTATTCGTATTTGTACAATCAATATTGCCGAATGCTTCCTCTAAAGTTACGGCGGAGAAATTGCTTTTCTTGCTCGTCTTGGAGAGGTATAGGAAGTTTCATTGCCAGTCATCCTTGAACATTGAATAAGTGCCAAGTGCCTGTCATGATTCCATGAGATGTTGTGGGCCAATTTATTAAGACAACATGGCATTGTATTTATTGTGACAATGTTTTATGTATTGCTGTTGGAATTTATGAAGGCAAAATAAGATACAATAATTATATTGGTCCTTGTTAGGGTATTCTAATAATGTCGCATATTACACGAAGGATATTGGTTTCTTAATGGAACTTGTCATCATTACTAATATTTTTTCTCGAAATGAAACGAGAGTATTATAAGAAATATTTCTTTGTGCTGATAATCTGGGAGAAATATAGATTATTAATTTATTACTCATTGAGAAGATTCAGATAGGCATCCGATGTGACTTCTTATTACTTACCAGATATTAAGATTGCCTAATTAGTATTAGCTATTTGCTATTGCGATGTACGCAATCAACGATTTATTTACCTATCTATTTGTTTAAGACTTCGTACAAAACGTTTTCCCTACTATTTTAACTATATCGCAAGGTTTAAGAAAGGCCTTGTGGACACATACAATATAATATTATGGAAAAAACATGTTAGAAAATTAAATGAATTCTTGTCTGTAGAACGGGGAGCATGATACCTATTGTCAATTAATAGGAATCCACCGTACAGTGTTTTAGTAATATGGCTCGTAAATAAGAATCCTAAGACACACTTGATCCCATTCAATCTCATCCATGTAATTTGCATACACAATCTTTTGCTACCAGGAACTTATAAAAATAAGAAGCCAAGTAGTAAGTTACACAGCTAATCCAAGACGTAATCTACGACGTAACTTCTTGCGAAGTACCAGGAGTTCATAAAAACGAGATAGTTGTATGTTCGCGAGTGCGAGTGTGCCCGATCCGACGCGCGCTCATCACGGATTCCCTTTGCCGATGCTGGTGGTGCCCCCCCCCCCTCCGCGACAACGCAGCCCCCGCTCATACCCTCGACCCTCTCAAAAGAAATCCTTGCGATTGCTAACTAAAAGTACTCGGGACTGTTTTGATCTATTTCGATTGCAAGTGTAAGTTTAAGTTAATTACTTGGCCATGCATTTATTAGTAGGCACTGCATTTTGTTTTTTTTCCAGGCAATTATGCGACTTGCAGAAATGCAGAATTAAAGTGTTTTAAAGATAAACCGTGTAGGTAGGGCAGACAAAACATTAGCTTATAAAGGTTATCATATAATGCTCATTTTCTTACCTTGCAGTTACGTTGTCATCGATTAAAATCCATCTACCACGTATAGTTCCCAATACTAATGTACTCGTTAAAAAGATGTTATGTTTTTCATGAATTGGCAGTGAAACATTTTCACGCAGCCATTTTTAAATAAAATATAAGCAATTGCAAACATCTTCAAGATCGATTCTATAAAGTAAACCTGACGTTCCTTTTGGGCTCACATGCACCCCGATGTTACCTTCCCTCGGGATCTAGTTTCTCGTTTATACTTATTGAAAGATCCATTGCCTTCTCTTTCGTTGCAAACGTCATTGCGTGGCGCATTGTTTGCAAACGCAATGGAAATTAAACTCTGACTCAAACACAAGGCACTAAGGTCGAAATTGGATCGGATTTCAGTTGTGAAAAGGAAATTGGCATTTACCTCGACAGTGGAAAAGCCAGTTTTCCGCGGCAAATTTCGAAAATGGAATCCGAAAGTATACTGCGGCCAAGTTAAGTTTACCGTCGTGGCTGTTGTTTTCGTTCGGACGTGGTTCTGTGTTTTGAGTTTGACAAGTGCAAAATAATTTTGCCGCTTTGTGCGTTCGAAACACACCGGCCGGTCGCATTCGTTGACATGTACCGGCACGCGAACGTTTTTGTTCCGTTTTCAGTGTTTTAAAATTTGATTTTTATTCGAAATGTGACGTTCGACTTCGGAAACTGTGTGTACAGCCAGTGTCGTAGTTATTTAACGTAGAGTTGTAGGTAAACAAAGAGGTTGTGTTACGTCGGTGGCCTGAGAATTGTATACGAAGTAAAATTAAGATTTTATTGGTTAAATAGTAAATAGCGTTAGTTAAGTGTTTAAAATAAATTGAATATTTTAATAAGCTCAGTAAATTCAGCGTTTCGTGATTTCATCGTTATTCAACTACAATAAACAAGGTAATTTGTACTTATTAATACACATATGTTGATTTTCTTACAAAGTTATAGCTATGTACAAACACAAGTGAAGGTATATTAGTGTGAGAGCTGAGAAAGACTGCAGGTTGTGCAGTGGTTGCGTGGGTCGTTGACCCCGGTTGCCATGGCGACGGCGGCCACCATGTGCGCGGTGCTACGACGCTGCTACGCGGCTACGGCTGATTGCTGGGAATGCTACGGTGGCCAGTTTGTTCTTGTCAAACGTCATACAAATTTTGACTTTTATTTATTTTATATCATTTTTTAAATGAACGGCAGATGATGATAGATGTTCATAATGAAGATACTGTGGTAAACAACAAAGGTTTTCGCGACTTTCAGTGGCGACAAGTGCAAACCTGATCTCGTATGAAAATATGTTTGTTCTATAATCATTTAGTTATATTTTTCCTAACATGCTTAAGTGGCATTTTAAAAGAAGGTGACTGCAGTAGGTAGTATTGAATACTTTCAAAGGAGCTGCCTCATTAATACTGACTTTTAACCAAAAACAAAAGGGGCTCTCCTTTTCTCAGTACAACCTTGCATTATAATTTTTATAATAAAAAAAATCCTCTGAATCCTTAAACTCTGTAAAACAAATGATGGTTAAAGTAAACAACACGCACGCACTCGGTTAGCAGGCCGTATAAACTTGTAAGTAGCAGAGTTATGGCTGTTCGACATTTCGAGCAGTAAAGCAATAATCCGGGTATTGTTCGATCGCTGATAAAGTTGTGGCGGGGCTGAGTTCCACGCTGGGCTGAGCGGTAATATAGTGCTGTGAATCTATGCGGTAATAACCTTGTGTGGTTCAGTCCAGCTCTGTATTTCGTTGTGAGTCCATCGTAAATCGCTCTATCCAATGCTGGAATTAACATACTAACAGGTGAATACTGTCTTTGTTTCTCGAATTGGAAAACCAAGTTTGCCAGTAGCAGTATACACCAATCGGTTTACGGGGTGCACTTACAAATCTCGAAGGCATACCAAAGAATTTTTAGACATCGTTGATATACAGAGTATTTATTTTTATATATTTAGGTACCTAGTTTATTCCTTTTACCGTATTGAAAACTAAATACATTCACGATAAAATAATACTGGTCGATGACGAAAATTCCTGTAACTTGAAAATTTATAATGGTACATGCATGAAACTAACTTTACATTACAGATAATTTTAATATAGTATGAAATAAAACCTTAAATGATGTACAAAGTAATTAAAAGAAAAATTAAAACCTCGAATTTAGAAATAAATTCAATTCGCGGTTGTTTTACTTTGCCCGTATTCTTTGGCCCCGAGTGTGTAAAAAGCCATAAATTCCAATTCCAAATCCCAATAAATCTAAGAGCAGGAGAAAATCGACAAATCCTCACCTTATTAATGAAGATGGTTTTGGCAAAACTTGACAGGTTTCATATTTTATTAACGAGGGAACGATAAATCGTGGAAAAATATGATTAAAATGGTGAGCGGCGCCTCGGTATAAACTAGGCTCGCATGTTCGGTAGCTGGTGGCTGGAGCTAGCGTGGTCTCGCGGGACATCGCACGTCGTGTTACAGGATTATGTAAAACTCCCTCACTATAACTTTTGGAAACTCGTAGGCTTGAATTTGGTTTTGAAAAGAAAATATTACAGTTTTGAGTAGTAGTTAAAAAAGTAGTACGTATTGTCTATTTATGTGGGTCTGCCAAGAACTCCTGGGGTTGCTCACACGTAATTTATTCATGTGGCGCATGCATGCGTGTGGTTTAAAAATTGAAAAAGGAAAATAGGCTTTGCTTTGCAGAAGTTTATTTAGCCTACAGCAAGACTTAAAATATACGCCCAAAGGTAACCAAAAACACTAACTGAAAACTTAAACTCTTTGATTTTGGTATTGCGAGATCGCTCAGCAAGATGCTATATTAAATTAAACTTAAAGTATAGGCATAGCTTCCTCTGTGCACTTAGCTTCGCTATATGTGGGGGCGGCACTAACCCTTTTATTGTTTTATTGTACGGCGCCGCGACCGTTTAGCCCTGATTTACAATCATTGTCCGATGTAGAGCCGAGTGACTTTATACAAAGGATAAGGCCCATAAAAACATCAAGCGCTTTTACGCTTACATAATTATTAATGGCTTTCATTCGTTCAAATTATTCATAGATTGTGACGGGAATGTTCAATGTGGGATGTCCCATTCATTAAGTATCTAGCTAGTACACATATTTGTGTGCCCAATCTGATATAATTATCAAGTTTTGGAGCGCATCTCCTATCATGCTTGCAAAAATCGCATAGAACGAAACTTGAGAATGAATTTATCTACGTTGTTTAATTGGCCCATTTATTTGTAAGTTAGTAGGTACCTACAGTAGGTATAAATAAATTAATGATATCTAATAATTACATTAGCCATGTAAAAAATTTGGTAGTATTCTCATGACGGTAACAAATTCTTTATTTCCTAGTCTAAGATGGCCATTGTTCTATACTTACAATAGCTAGGTAGGTACACAACTCTAAAGTATATTATGTAATATTACTTAGTTGTATACGTGGCAATGAAATTGTAAATTATCAGATATTATGAATTTGAGTAAGTATAAGTAAAAGACATTCATCTGAAGTAAGAAAGAATACTTTAATTTCTTTAATTTCTTGATACTTGAGTTTTCTTATAAGTATTTCTTCCGCTTGAACTTTCGTAGTTACGTCGATTTGACTGAGTGGAATGTTAATTCCTTTGGGGCAGATATTAAAATATTATAATTTACCAAATAAGTACTTACACAAGTTAGCCACTCATGTATTTCGCATTTTTTTTATTTGACAAAATGTCGTCGTAACTAAATATTCCTAGTACTACATTACCCATTTCCCCGCTGCGGCGACGAGGTGCGAACGGTTGCAACACTTGGACACCTCGCCACCTGTGTAGGGATTCCCGCGGGGATCGATCCGCCTCTCTCTCCCCCGCTGTTGGCTGACTAGTGCTGTCTAATGTGAACGGGATGTGGAATCCCGGAGATTTCTATGTGCAGTTCGAATTTCAACAGACCGTAAATAAAGCAAGGACTTTGTGGAAAAGGAGGCGGGAAATGTTTTCCGCATCTGTGGAACTGCAGAGTAAAACCTGTTTTTTATGCCAAAGTGAACTTTGCTGGTGGCGTGTATTATTTATCAAGCACAAATTAATGGCAACACTTGATAATTTGTTGAAGATACTCGTATCGCTATTCCTATTCCAAACTGAAAACAGTTTGTTTAGTAGGTACACTTACTTATTGCGAACCGAACATTTTTTTTTGTTGTTGTTGCCTTAATTCCCGGGAACATAACAAGATCCCGTGACATTCAAGCCTAGCATCACTAGTGACGCGTATGCTAATGCTACCACCCACCCTTTTACTTATTATAATTTTATATTAAACGTCCCGGCTTTTCGGATGCGTTTCTTTCTGCCTACAATCCGGTGTGTTATTTTATGTAGATGTTCTTGAAAGGGGATGGGCAGCACCCTAAGTCTTAGTGACTACGTCTGGCCGGCGTTGTGTGTCATCCTTATTAGCATTCAATTTACAGTATTTGAGTCACTCCTTTTTTTTTTTGCAAAACCGAAATAACAGAGGGGGCCGGGTCATAAATCACAGTCGATTAACAATTGAGTTTTTTTTTAAATCTTAATTATTGAGTAAACCTTTCTTATCAAATCTGAACCTAGGGCCTAGACAAAGTAACATTCGATTAGCGATGACGCTAGTAGAAAAGCCAAAAAATGTATGGGAATGACATAAGCTATCGAAGAGTCATGGCGTAGTATCATAGTGAAGCGAGAGTGATTGTAGAAATCGAATAGTCTCGAAGCGAATGCCATTTGTCTGGACCCTCTGTTAAGAAAGAGCATCAACTCTCATACGAAGTGCTGAAAAGCAATGCATCAAAACATTTTATATGAAATACATGTAAAAGTAACAGAATCGACTTCTTTTACTGTTTGTACCACCGTTTAAACTTGGTCTATGCCATCGTGGTATTGTGTCTCCAGTTTAATGTCTTTTAAGGGGACTACAGGACCTAAACGCAAGTATTATAATACCTAAAAGTATATGACCACTGCAGTCAACAAAATCAGAAAAATATACGATGTTCTTCAGGATATACGCTGGTTAGATAGTGTGTTGAAAACGAAATACAACTTATTTGAAACGATAGAAAATAATCACGAAGAGACCTCTAAAAATTTCTTTTTACGATTAAAAATCATAACTACAAATATATGCATTAATTCTGATTCAGATTGTTCAGCAAGCAACATATTAACGTATAGTGTATCATAGTGTTTTATGTTTTAGTCCATTCAATAGATTTATTGTTCTTTGTTTCTTATTTATATTAATGACTCGCCTTACCTCATAAAGGATAATCATGATATAGTATTGTTTGCAGACGACACTTCACTTTTATTTAAACTGAAACGTCAGCAGCTGGTTACTGACAATGTAAATAGCGCCCTCGCTAAGGTAGTTAACTGGTTTAATGATAATAACCTACTTCTTAACGAGAAAAAAACTAAATGTATTAAGTTTACGATACCTCATGTTAGACAAGTAGAAACTAGTGTTCTTTTAAAGGGTGAAGAGTTGAAACCCGAAAACTCCACAGTATTCTTTGGCATAACTTTGGATGCCAAGCTTCAATGGGGCCCCCATATAGATAAATTGTCAAAAAAACTAAGCTCTGCAGCATACGCCGTTAGAAAAATTCGTAATTTAACTGATTTAGAGACAGCGGGAGAGAGACGTCGTACGGTATTCTTTTGTGGGGAAATTCCGCCGATATTCGCACAATTTAGGTTTTACAAAAAAGGGCAATTCGTTCAATTTATAAGTTAAGTCCCAGACACTCCCTCAGAGATAAATTTAAAGAGATTAATATAATGACTGTGCCTTCTCAGTATATTTATGAAAATCTTTTACGAGTAAATGCACATAAAAATATTAATCTGTTTAAAAAATAAATTGATATCCATAACATAAATACTAGGAACAAACACAAATTTGTTGTTCCCACTACCAGGATCAAGAAAATAGGTAGCTCGTTTAAATGTATTCGTTTTTATAATAAACTTCCTAGCCACATTCAAGAACTAAGCCTTAATAAATAAAAATAAAAAAAACATAACATCACGCCTTGTTTCCCCGAAGGGTTGGGCAGAGGTGTACCTATAGTACACCCACATTTCGCCAGTTATGTTTAAGTCCCATGTAATAGGGGGCGAGCCTATTGCCATCTATCGGGCACAAATCCAAACTACGGGCTGCTACTGAGAAATTCCAGATATAAAAACCCAATAACACGTTGCCCGACCTGGGAATCGAACCCAGGACCTCATAATAAATTTAAATCTTTTATAAAGCGGAAATTATGCCAGAAAGCCTATTATACTGTCAAGGACTATATTGAGGACAAGAAGGCTTGGGATTGAGCTGCTCCAATAAGTTTACACAGACATAGTTGATGTTAAATTTGCTATTTTACTTTTTTATTTTAATGATTTTTTCTATATACGTACCTTTTTATTTAAACAATGACATGTATATATTTACTGTATAAAGTATAATATTGTTTTAATTTTTGTGAATGTGAGGACTATGTGGGTCATTGCATTTATTTTTCTTTTAATGATTTTCTGGCTGTTTGAGTACTTTACGCGGCCTCCCCAAATGTCCTTTCTTTTGTATTGTTCGTCGAATCGTTGAGCTCCTTAGTTCTGAGTTGAGCTGCACGATGATTGACAAATGCGTGCACTGACTGGACAGGTCCACTCAAATCCGTGTGGTTCTTTCCTCAAAAGACCATTTCAGACACCAGTCTACATAGTCCTCATATGATATGACCAAGATTATTTTCATATTTTTATTTACTTTGACATTGATGGATGCAATGACATTTACTTTGTAAAGGATTATACTACTTTAATTATTGTGAATGTGAAGACATTGTGACTTTGTTGTTTTTATTAATGCATTTTTTATTATTATTAGTTTTAATCATGGTCTGACAGTTTGAGTAATTTATGCGGCCTACCCAAATGTCCTTTCTTTGGTAATGTTCGTCGAATCGTTTAGATCCTTTAGTTCTGTGTTGAGCTGCATGACAACTGACAAATGCGTGCACTGACTGGACACGTCCACTCATTCTGTGTGGTTCTTTCCTCAAAAGACCATTTCAGACATCAATCCACATGGTCTTCACATGACCTGACCAGGATTATGTCTGGACTTTAAGAGAGACTGTGACCTCTGAGTTTCGGCGTTTCTTCTCAGAGTAGTCAGGTAGGAAACGCCGATCTCACCTAGTTTTTAAAATATGATTGACGTGTAAAAGTGTTTGTAAAAACCTGTTTGCAGAAATAAAATCATTTATCATTTATCATTGGTAAATAGATAATTGCTTATTTCTTGCAATCAATTACCAGCGTTGTGTCATCGCGCTTCTCTTTATCTTCTATGTAGTCTGGCAGTGACCGCGCTTAGCTCTTGTCAGCCTCATAAGTCAACAGATTAATGAATGAAACCGGCTCTTATTCTATGGCACGTTTAAAAAACAATATCACGCCTTGTTTCCTCGATGGCTTGAGCAGAGGTGTACCCACATTTTTCCAGTTATGTTTAAGTCCCATATAATAGGGGGCGAGCCTATTGCCATCAATGGGGCACAAAACCAGACTCCAGGCTGCTACTGAGAAATTGCAGATACCAATAATACTTTGCCCGAATCGAACCAAGGACCTTATACCCAGCAGTAGCGCTTGTGGCCATTAGACCATCGAGGCGCTTCACACGTAAACTAAATCCATTTATTTTTCTCATAAAATAATGCCATAACATCACATTCAAATATGTATTATTTAACTGCTCCGGGATTCTTTCCCAGGGCTAACATGACAGGCACGAGAACACTCTCTATCTCGATTTATCGAAATTTGTCTACGAATCTGACGTTATTAGAATGCCTAACATGACCGTTCTGCTCGAGTATGAATTTGCCATGTTGCTTAGGAGTTTTTAATTTATTTTTATGTCTACTCTTCTCGTCGTCAAAATGCGAGCTAAATCATGTGCTATGTTAGGGTTTAACGAGAAAACATCAAGTTTGACAGAACGTGTCGAATATTTTGTATGGCAGTGCTGTCAGAAAACGAGTAAAGTGACGGTATAGACACGACGAGAAAATACGAGAGTGAGTAATTGTTGCGTCTGGCATGTTACCCCTGCAGTCATTGTAACACGTATGTATAAAGATATACGTGACGAATATAAAAGAAAAACGCTCATCATATCACCGAAAATCGTTTTTCCCATATCGACATCATATTTCCAATTACTTACTGTATGCTGACATCCAAATTCAATATCGTAACAATTTGCATTCTATTTCACATATGAAAAAAAACCTTGTTATATGTAGAGCAATTAACTGCTGTAAGCGACTCACACTAAAGCAAAGACCTCATAAAGGCCAAATACATACAGAGAATAAACGGGCATAGATTAACAGTGCAGGTTGGTAATTTCAGACTTTTAAAAATGCTGGTTTCCTCATGAAGTTGTTGTTCACATTGGTGTCTAAGATTAACTCAGAAAGTAAGTACTATGACATTGTAAAAGTCATACAAGTCTGTAGTTAAGAAAGAAAGCTTTTTATTTCATCAAAAATATAAAAGCAGATAGTCCCGCTTTACAATATGCGTATGTTCGTAAAGTGTCTCGTCAGGGTGACACCCGAGCTTGGTCGGAGCAGGGGGAGGTGTGACAAGTCTAATGTGTCACATTATATGCTTCACACCTCGATCGTGTCCTGAGCCTGATATGGGTCGTTACCAGTTCATACAATTTTATTGTATGACCTTGTTTTAACTTAAGATCTTCTTTGACATAGTCTTCTCAATATTTGACATTATATTCCTACAATTCAATATTTAACTCTTTATTAGTGGCTTTTGTGGACAGGATATTAATTCAGATTTGTTACAGTTGTGATGGCAATCATGTCATTGGGTTAAAAAAACACAAATAATTTAACATAACGCCTGTGATCCCAGAAGGGTTAGGCGGAGGTGTACCTATACTACATCTACATTTCGCCAGTAATGCTTAAGTTCCATGTAATAGGAGTGAGCCTATTGCCATCAATCGGGCACAAATCCAGATTCCGGGCTGCTACTGAGAAAACCCAATAATACTTTGCCCGACCTGGAAATCGAAATCAGGACCTCATGCTCAGCAATAGCTCTTGCGAACACTAGAACAACGAGGCAGTCGGTTAAAAAAAGTTTTGAATTATATTATTGTTTTAGATTATTTTCTGTTTTGTGAATGTGAGGACGTTGTAGGCCTTGTAGACTGTAGATTTGTAGACCATACTACTTGGTGCTTGTTGACAGGCCTACACTGTTCTCCCGTATCTGATAACACTGAAATTTGAAAACTTTGTAAGAGCCAATTATTTTAAAAAGAGTAACCGTGGAGTTAATCTACCAACCCGCACTGAGCCCGCGTGGTGGATTACGGCTCACTACCTCTCATAGAGAGGAGGCCTGTGTCCCAGCAGTGGGAACGTTATAGGCTGATTATTATTTATTATTAACCGTGGAGTTTATTGCCTGCTCTTCTACAAAGGAAACAACCAATTGGAACCGTGCAAATACCTTCTAATGTTTCATAAGTGCCAATCAGTGTAAGGTTTATGTGAATTAAATTTTTTGGTTTGATTGGATTTGATCCAATAAGGTTTAACCAATTCCGATTTGGATTTAACCTCATCAAAATGTGTACCGAGTGTAGCTGCTATGCCTTAAGATTTACCTAATAGCCTTTATCGTCTTTCTGACAATAATTTATTCCAATCGAGATTAACATTGATTGACTTATCAATTTAAACAGCACTACACGTCTCGTACTCTCTAAATAAAGCGTTAAATACAAACATTACATTTTATGACGTTTCTAGGAAACAGGAGAAAAATAAATGTACAAGAAAGTACGCAGGTGACGAAATAGTTTGTTCTTTTGCTTTTTTGTCACTCTCACAGAGTGCCCTTTGTGGAGCAACCGGGAGCAACCCTCGCGTGACGTCACGTTATTGGTTCACACCTCGGCGCGGTGTTGAGTGACGGACAGATGGCAAGTCATCTGACAGCTTTACTGGTGTTGCCTTACCGTTACTGGGAAATTGGCGCGTTTTTGTGTTCTGCTTAATGAGGTCGGACTAGTTAGGGTTGGCATACGTAGGTATACTATGAATATCTCTCCAAATAATATTTATTTATTTGACCATTTATGTAATTACACACATATAAACAGACAAGAAGAAAGAACAGAAAAATAGGTACAAAGGTGATGCTTATTTCTAAAGAAATCTCTTCCAGCAAACTTGCGATAGGAAAGTAGATAAAGTGAAGTGGACAGCGTCTGTAAAAGAAAAAGAGAAATAAAAACGTCATGCTCCCTGGCAGAATCACCTTTGCTTTAACAAGTTTAAGTTAAATAAAAAAGTCTATGGAATGGCTATAAAATTCTAATCCTATTAAAAAAAGTCTATGTAAAATAATAAATTTATACACTTGTGGAAAGGTAGTTTTGTTTCACTCTTCTTTTGCAAACTGCATTAGTTTGTCAGTCCCTAATGTCAGGCGGAAGTGAATATGTGAAACGATTGGCTGTAATAAAGCATGACTTGGTATCTCTTAAATTATTGAGCTTGTCAACTAGATTTCACTGTATTAACTTTTACAGAACTATGCAATTACATAACAGACATTCTTCTCTGCCTCAGCACGGGGATTTTATTCAGCATCGTGTAATGTGCACATTGTGTTGCAATAAAAAACTGGAAGAAAGGATATAAAACAGCACACATTAGGACTAGTGCAGACTGCTGGCTCACGGGGTACATGATACACTAGTACTTGTAGAACTCTGTACTGGCACGTGTAGAATACACAAGAGCTTTTCCTGAAAGTGGTATTGTTAAACACATATATAGTTTTAGAGTACGCAAACCTGTTGTTTTAACTGTTTAGATCATTGTGTTTATATGTTGTCGACTGTTGTCTGTAACGATCTCTTTCTCAGTCAGGTTTCCGATTTGTTCTCGCTGTGTTTAAAATATGATTTTTTGTCGCATCATCTTACTGTTTACCCCACCCTCCTACTTTCGGGCTTACATCAAACTCAAACTCAAATCATTTATTTCAATTAAACCATTTACAGGCATTTTTGAATTGTCAAGGAGTCGGTCAGTCAGAAATATGAAGCTAGTTGCCCATTCCAAGGCGTAGTAGGTACCTATGGAGAAGAACGGGCAAGAAACTCCACGGACACTCTTTTAAATCAAATTGTGTTTACAATAGATTGGTTACATCATTCATGTTGAAATTATGGAGTTCCTTGCCCGTTCTTCTCCATAGGTACCTAACCTATGGAGAAGAACGGGCAAGAAACTCCATGGACACTCTTTTAAATAATAATGTTTTACATATATCTTAGTTATATCGATTAATGTTGACACTATAAGTTAGAATGATGTACAAAAAACCGTACACGTTAAAAGCGTCCAGAGTGCATCAAAACATAATTAAAAACAATCCAGCTAATTAATTATTAAAATAAGCCGTGGCAGCCAAGAGATGACCAGTCCCAACCGACGGCGCCCGTTCACGAACATGACGCATGGATCAGCACCACTCAGCTCAACCATTTTGAAGGGAGCTAAATGATCCGACACACGCGCCACCGTCAGCGAGACATTTGAGTGAGCATGACATACTATCAGCCGCCAGGGCACATTCAAGTCAATCTATGACATTACCCGGTAAATGGTAGCTCTATAGTACAAAGTACTCACATCTGTGCAGTACATCTACATATAATATAAACCTGAAATAACTCAAAACGAAGCCTCTATGACTGCTTTTAAGCTTCTTCCTCTCCAGTTGTGCTACAATAGTACCAGCATCTCTCACCCGCACAAGTTAGTTCAAACCCTAACATTTAGTTAGGTACATCCTCAGTAAATCGCACAGAAGTGCGATACATTTAGCGTTGGTTCTGTAGCTCAGTTAATTCGGCGGCACGCGAGCTGCTCATAAATAAAAACAAAACGGCGTCGTAAATCAATGCAAGGTTTAATCTCTACTATAAAGTGCTGGTGTTTGCTCGTAACCACCACAACGAGAGATTTTGCAAAAAATCCGACACCGTGTAATCTATGAGGTCTTATAATATGTATATTCTTGTTAACGCACACATATTTTAAGGTAAGAGTGAACAAATCGTTTTACTTCATGCTTTTCACGATCTAAGACAATCCGTCGATCTGTCGGTTCTCCAGCTACGAGTATACCACACACATTTGGAGGAAACCTTCCTATTGCAACCCTTGGAGAACTCCCTATTGTGCAATATGCGTTTAGCGTCGGCTCGACACGCCGACCACTTATTGCATTGCTGTCGTACCGGTACCAATTAATCAGGAAATGACCTTAATAAATATAGCATTTGGGTTTTCTGCTTTGTTTGTAATCAATCACTGTAGCAGTAGCCATGAGTATCCTAATACAAGCTGTGGCTGGAAACAATATTATGTCCAACACCTTCGTAGGTATATTTTCCCCAACTTCCACGTAAGCCACGTAAGACGCCATGTAAACCACGTCCTCTGTAAATAAACCTCACTCTAAAGTCTCACTCTTCGGTAGACGTTACCGCAAGTGTTACTGTAAACTAGTGTAAGTCTATGCTGTAAACACGTGAACGTTAGTGTTAGTTAACAATGCAATCGCGGAGACTTTAGTGTTGTGTAAACGTTAGCATGTTTAGAGTTCAGAATTTAGATCGCTAGACAGGGTTGATGCGTAATAATTATTAATCCCATAAATAATCAATAAGCATATTCAGCCTACTCTGTTCCCACTGCTGGGGCACAGGCCTCCTCTCTGTGAGAGGGAGTGAGCCGTTATCCACCACGCGGGCTCAGTGCGGGTTGGTAGATGTCACATGTCTTCGAATTGTTGGTTCTAGGACATGTCTGTTTCCTCACGATGTTTTCCTTCAACGTTTTGAGAGCAGTGGTGATGAAATAATTCACACAAAGTAAAGCGCCTGCTAGGGTTCGAACACACCCCGAAATACAAGTCGTAAGTCGCGGCAGTTACCACCTAGGTCACGACTGCTCTAATAAACATATACACAAAGTAACTATTTGTTACAATCACTAATACAATTATGCTATTTTTATCTTCATCAGCATTGTGCCTACGAAAGATTTACATCAATGATTACAACACAGGAAAATGAGATAGACCGTATATATACGCTCTATAGAAAAGTGTCTTTCTCAGCAAGAACCCCGTGCTCTTAGTGATGTGCCAACAAAGTGCTCGATCAACAATATTTGTCCCGGACGGGAAGTCCCTTATATCCGCAGGATACCATTCAACGAGATTACTCGATCATAATCGAATGAATACTCATAAACACAACCCGAGCGGCTCGTTACCATCGGTTAACCAACCGATAACCGGTTAATATATTTGCGTTACCAAATCATAGGTTTGTAACAGCTTCTCTTTGTAAATTACTGTGTAGGTAATCTAGTTAAACGGATGATCCGGCCGAACGGGAGCGGATAAACCGATCTCTATAATTCGATACCTGAATTGAAATTGATTTAGTTGTAATTGAATTATATAACATAACATAACATCACGCCTGTAATCCCAGAAGGGTTAGGCAGAGGTGTACCGATAGTACACCCACATTTCGCCAGTTATGCTTAAGTCCCATGTAATAGGGGGCGAGCCTATTGCCATCAACCGAGTACAAATCCAGACTTTGAATTATATGTAAATGTTTATTTGAATGTTTGGATGACGATGACTAGAAAGTGTAAACTAGATCGGAATCCCCTCCGCTATAACTTCTGCTGAAATACAGTTAGAACAAAAAACTTGAGAGGGGAACAAAAAAATACACCTTCAGTCCTACAAGTTGACACGTCTTGTTTGTATGTACCGACTGTTTTACACTCGTATTTATTTGAAGAACAGTGTGTTCAGTTTATTGACGCTATTTGCACACCATTGCTTATCACTACAATGGGTGATCTTTTGTTAAACCGCGAACACGACCGAAATGACATGAGCGAGTTCTTGAAAATAAAGTCGTTCCCAACCCAAACTCTAGTCTGCCAATGTTTTTTGAAGGAGGTTCCATGAAAACACGGGAGTTTCATTTTCAGCCCCAACCTTTTGAACAGCGAGAAGTGGTGGCACAGTAGTAACACCCACACAGGAGCTTTACTTTGTGCAAATTATTTCATTACCATTGCTCTCAAAACAGTGATGAAAAACATCTTAAGGAAACAGGCATGTCCTAGAACCAAATATTGGAAGACATGTGACATCTACCAACCCACACTGGGCCCGCGTCGTGGATTACGGCCCACTAGATCTCACCAGTGGCCTGTGTCCCAGCAGTGGGAACAATTATGGGCAGATTATGCCTTCGAACAGTACGACAATAAGGCACATTTCTCGAAAATCATACAAGTTACTAACAAAAAAGCTTTCCTGGTTAGTACTAGTCCATCTACAGCAGATAATTGAATCAACCGATATATCTAATTACGTAATTGTGTGTGCTGTTAAACGACGCGTTATGACTGAACGGGTGCGCGGGAGTGTAGCGGTCTTCGTGATACACTGAGCGACAAACCGCGATATAAATTACATAGTGTGAAAGGATGGATTGCTCTTTGCATTGTATGAAAAAAATTAATTGACGCATGATAGCTGCAGTTGCAAGCTAAACAACAATTCAAAATAACTTGTAAACTGAATAAAATGTTCACTAATAAGACGATTTGATTACCTACTATATTTTGAATACTTAGAACTAAAATAATTTTGTTTCGAAAACCATAATTTATGAAAAAGCTGTGTAGATACGGTTTCAGTAACGTTTTCAAGATAAACTCTGCAGTTTACATTGCTGATGTTTTCCGTTTATCCGAACGGACGGTTAAGTGTTTTTATTTTTCCTCTCTTTCTCGGCCCTAGGGGTGTGTGAAGAACGTGTCAGAAAGGTGGATGAAAGGGTGATGAAGACTATATGTACAGGTAATGATATCCTCTTAATTAGCAAGCTTTGGGTGTCAGAATGGTTACTAGTTATTTACTGTGTATAAAAGAAGGTGCAGGGAAAGGATTGTATGAAGTAAAGCACAAAAAACCAATACTGGGCATTTATTTCAATTAGTCTTGTCACTTAAATACGTTAATAAGAAAACTAGTGGTCCCTTCCAAATCTAGGTCATCATGGAGAAGAATTACCAAGAAACTCCATGGAAGTTTGTTTTAAAGTTTTAAAAAACACATTTTTACATATAATGTTGTTATCACATCAATATCTTGGATTGGACGATTTAACACACATATTATAAGTATACACATACAGAAAAACATAGTTATCAGCAATTTATTGACTTACGTGAATCGTTCATCTTTCACCACAGTTGTATTTAAAATTCCCAGGATTGGCAGGTACACGTCTTTTCATAGTCTTCCAATATTACTCAAATACATCCAATCCAACATATCGCCATTTTTAACCAATTATATATTGTCATGCATTGTTTAAATAATTTCTAATGTAGCTATTAATTAATAAATCATAAATAGTTAATAAGATAATATAGCATTTTTATGTACTTATTCTGAATCAGAAAGTAAAATCTGATGTCATTTATTATCATCTACTTAAAGTTATAAAAATCGTTTAAAAGTACGTTACTCGAAAATTGCAAGCCTCGTGCTTACTCATTCAATGTAATGTAATGCTAAATTATAGAACAACTTATACATACAGCTTAAAAAATCAAGGAAGTATTTTAAATACAATTTATAATCCCGTTATTAATAAATTTTTGGTGAGTAAGGTAAGTAAAGTAAGTTTAGTAGTCTTTGTATTTATTTAGACCGACTCACAGATCACAGATTTCGTTCGGAAATTACTGTTCATCTAGAAATACTGCGACAGTTTAGAAAAAGTATTAAATCAAATAATAATTTTATATGATGCTATACATATTCCGTCAAGCGCGTAATTAATGATCTCCCAAGTTGTCTCCGTAATTTAACGATTCATCAAAATCACCTGAACAGCTTTTTACCCATGAAAACATAAAAAATTGATCATTAACAGGCTCCACAGCGACAATAATGTATGTGTAATCTTAAATACCGCGGAAAGTACTCGACTCAACAGCAGATAGTAGTCGCGGCATCTCAGCATTGCGTTTCGGTACAGTGACCGATCGCGGGTGGTGTCGGCGTCGGTCGGTTTGTAACCCGACACCGCAATGGCACGCGAGGGTCCTCCGACACGGCTCTGTGGCCAGGTGATAGGTTCGTGACATAACGGTGGTTTCTGTGAGCTTTATTGGTAATACATTGACCTGAACCGCATTCCGGATGAGGCCGCAACTTATGCATTTCACAAAGTTGCAAGCACATTTTTGGCAATTGTAATATTTGGGCAGAAATAAAGACCTCCATGTTTCGGATTTTCGAAAAATATGAAAATGTTTTTAGGGTTCAAAAGGAAAAATCTGAACTTAATTCTGGTATATTGAAGAACGTTCGCATTCTAATCTGTCTCCATCTGTCAAAATTACCTCTAACTTTCATACATTTAGGACACGTTTCTGACATTTCATCGTCGCCGAGGTGACTGCGGAGATTTTGAACGTTTTTAATTAAGGGAATTTGACTTCTGAAACCTTTATATAGTCTCACTTCGTTGTAAAATTTCTACATGTATGTCACATGTAGAAATTTTACAACGAGTACTTACATTGAGAGACCTTTGGATGGATTAAAGGGAGAAGGAGAGACAATACTGCAGGTAGTCAGTGGTGTACCATATACATATTCATTAAATACATACATACATAAATCATGCAGGTATCTACACATATATATCTATATACAATAATAAACACGAAACAAGACTCAGGAAACTATTTGTAGTAATGTTTAAGGAGAGAGGAAGTGTTTTTTTACCAGAATTTTAAAAGTGGACAGTGATTGAGCACTCCTTATCAACACGGGCAAGGCATTCCGTACCCGTACTGCTTGAACGGTTAAAGACTTGTCATAAAAACTGGTGGAATGCATCCGATCTCTAGTCTTAAGTTTTCCGATGACCTCATATCTGTTATGTGTGTCATGAAGTAACTTGAAACGTTTTTTAAGATAAGAGGGGGTTGTAGGGTTGAACAGAATACTGTAGAGCTGAAATAAGATATGAGAATTCCGGCGTAGACGTATGGGAAGCCACTTGAGCTTTGTACGAAATTCAGAAATGTGAACCTATATGCTCAGGCCAAATATAAATCTTATGCAAAAGTTTTGAAGTCACTCAAGTTTATCTCTTTTCTTACCCCAAGAAAGATGTTTGTCAATCCAAACCCCAAGGAAAACGTCGTGAGGAAACCGGCATGTCTTAAAACCAAAAATTCAAAGACATGTGACATCAACCCGCACTGGGCCTGCGTGGTGTATTACGGCCGACTCCTTCTCACAGAGAGGAGGCCTGTGTCCCAGCAGTGGGAACAGTAAAGGCTGATAATGCATACCAAAACAAGTATTGGGTCTTGTTCTTGGTCAGTATATTTCTATAAATAAAACTGATAACAGGGTTAACAACTTGACTGGGCTCACTTAAGATGATCTAAACTCTAAAGTCTACAAACGTAGTAGTAACACAAACAGCCCCCAGTTAATAGCCACTTATCTAGCAGCGCGCTATGACTGATTACTTGCGGTTGTTTCACCAAACAAATCTGTTTCCTTTTAATTATCTGTTGAATTTCAGTCTGTGGCGCTTTAATAAATCAGCGTCTCCATCGCGAAATATATAAAATAAATATTCATAAAATACAAAAAAAAATCTGAAAATAAAATTTCCAATATTCATGTATCGTACGTTGATGGATTACTGAGTACTATAATGTACACTTTGCTAACAAAATAAGCAATGGATAGTAAAGTGGCAGAGTGAGCGATTGTGTGTAGAATGGCTGGCTTTAATAAATCAGGGCTGCGACCAGAGATTATAAATTTAATATTCATGGAGTGCGATGGAACTCATGGAACGAGTGGTATACATTTGTATTCCGGACGCGGTCGGCGACACTCGGCGCGCCCTTGGGCCCGCTTGTCTTTTGTTTTTAGTGCAGTTTCAAGAGATGTGGAACGTGTGTAGTTATGTCTGGATGGACAGAAATATCTAAGGTCAGCTAGAGTAGACTGTATTTGTGCTCTTTTACAACAAAATTGACTTTGGACGTACAAATTAGTACCAACCTACATCACATTTTTTTGTTATAAGCCCTTTTTCGTGTACTCGTACATACATACCTACTTGATGTTATGTAAGTTTAAAAAACATACATTTATCATTATTTTCCTTATTGGTGAACCCTTACTAAAATGAAGATGCTAAAATGGGCGGGAGGTGTGACCGGTATACTGCATACGAGGCAGCTCCAATCACTTAAAATTTCCGAAAACCGTCTAAGACGGTGTAGACACTTTGGAAGCCGAAATAAAATTCATGTGGTACAAATTGCATTTAATCTGCCGGAACAAAAGTGAGGCAGTCATTGACCTGAATATAAAAAGATATCTCAAGAAAGCCCAATTGCAAGAACCGACCACCCAAAACAGAATAGTTTGGCGCAGAGAAGTGAGGAGACCCGATCCCAAATACGTGACCAGGGACGGAAGAAGAAGAAGAGGTGCACCCTTACGTTCAATAGCCTTGTTTGATGCCAAATTTCTTATATGTACTGAAATTCTATACTGACGTCGCAGCCAAAGCCTTCACGTCATTACCCTCCCTGAAACTTCCCCTATGATTCTGAATAAAATAATTTACCTTTTAAAAATTAAAAATCACACACACATTAAAAGAAGCGTTTATGTTCACGAAGAGAGCGTCGTCATACTTACGCGTCGCGTTAATTTTCTTGTAAGCCTAATTACACACAAGCTTATTTGCGCCTCGCCTCGCATCTCCTGCCTCCGTGCCTCGACGAGGTGTGAAGTGAAACTTGCCACAAAAAACCCTTTACAACGTTTTCAAGGGTAACGTTTTATACATCGCAAACGAGGCTAGGAGCTCGAGGTTATTTTGAGCTAGATTGTGCCTTGGTTTTTTAATTAGGTGGATTTAGACTATTAAAACATTAACATATTTACCAAAACCACGACTTCCAAACGGAATCTCTTATTTAATGTTGGCAAAGGGAAGACAAACATCGTTAGGTAGGTCAACTAACTAGCTTAGGTCCAGTAATTCATTTAGTTGGGTTTGTTTAATTTTCTATAATCTAGAGATTTGTTTTGAAAGTGGCGTAGGAAAAGCTATTAAATTACCCAACCACGTAAAATGTATACAACATTCTAGCAAACTAAGATTAAACTGTAGCAGTATCAAAATAGATAATTTCTTTAAATATAATTTCACATAGCAACCAAATTTATGTATTCCTTCAACAAACAATTATAATAATTAATATCAGTATCGTGAAAATTATTATCCTTTAATCTGGCTCCTAGAGTAGGTCGCAGGCGCGAGCCGTGACGCGGTTGCGTATCAAAGCGACGTCGGATCGCAATTAAGCATCTCACAACGACATTAATTAAAGACTTCTTTCGGAATTCCGCAATGCCTCGCCTCGCGCTTGCCTCGCCGCCGATCTAAACTAGCCTTTAGTGAAAAAAAGTGTTTTAATTAAGAAATTTGTGGCGCGTTTTGTTGTGTACGTCATTTAACGTTCGCTTATTTTGCAAATGTTTGCAGATGTGGTAAGGTAAAAAGGAGTTTTGGGGTGGGGTGTTCAGGTGTTATATTTAACTGAACACTGGTTGAAGGAACATAAAGTAGTGTTTATCAATGATGATAATTGAACTGTACAAAGCGCATTTGTAAGGAAAAGTGCCATTCGCGGTGGCTCTTTAGTTCTTGTCTCAAACAAGTTGAAATGTAAACAACGTTTAGATTTAGTTAATCTTTCTATTGAGCGCACTATTGACTTGTCTTGTATTGGTCTCGAGCGATACGTTATAATTTGTGGTTATCGACCCCCTTCTGGTGATTTTATTAGTTTTGAATCGGTAATGGAGGATTCTCTCAATAGGTTAAAAACAAGTAATAAGAGTATAATTTTATGTGGAGATTTTAATATTAATATTTTAGATGTTACTCCATTAAGTATTAGACTTCTCAATCTGTTTAGGTCTTATAATTTAATTTACTTGTTTTTTGAACCAACTAGGATCACGGCATATTTAGTAATTGTGATGCCAAAAAGAAATTGGTGTTAAGTGACTTAACGTCCGACCACTGTGGTTTATTACCTAGGTTCCCGATGTCATTACCTAAAAAGCCGCATAAACTTGAATGCAGGCCATATACAGCTAGTCGTTGTAAGTTTAAAAATAATATAGCTCATAGAATTACACCATCGTTACTAGAACACGAAAATCCTAATGAAATGTACGGAGCCCTTTTTGATGTTGTGCAAAAAAAAATACCAATCTATTTTCAAGACAAAAACCATTAACATTAATGGCACCTCCGTTGGCTTCAACCAATGGGCTCCTCCAGGTATTTATAAAAGTAGAGCGAGACTATACGAGTTACATGGTTTGAAAAAATACAGTTTTGATAATCCTTTATAGTATGTAAAAAAATATTCAAAATTATTAAAAAAAAAATGCGTTTTTGCTAAATCAACATTTTAAGCGATTCAATTAAAAATTCCAATAATAAAGTAAAAACCACTTGGAAAATTATTAACAATGAAACGGGTAAGTCGGTTAAACAATAAAATAAACTTGAAATTATGATCGATAACAAATTAGTTAATAAGGCAGCTGACGTAGCTGAGGCTTTTAATGAGTTTATTGCCAATATACCTATAACTACAACTTGCTCCTTAAATTCGTCCCCGTCTAAAGCTAAGAATCTTTTGAACAGCAGTGTTTCAAAATGTACTCGCATATTTAGCTTCGAACATGTAACGCCTAGTGATGTAATTAACGTCTTTAACACACTTAAATCTAAAAACACTGGTAATTACTGGGGCATCTCAATTAAACTTTTAAGTAATGTAATAGACATCGTAGCCCCCTATCTAGCTGTTACTTTTAATAAATGTGTCGATATAGGAACTTTTCCTGACCTCATGAAGAGTAGTAAAGTCATACCATTATTTAAATCTGGTAATAAAAATAACATTGGAAATTTCAGGCCTATTTCTATCTTACTAGCATTTAGCAAAATATTTGAAAAGTTAATACTTAAGCAGTTGCTAAGACATTTTTATTTAAATAACCTCCTTCATAATGAACAATATGGCGTTACAAAAGGACGTTCAACTACAGATGCGGGTGTTGCTCAGCTGAAACACATATTTAATGCATGGGCGAAATCGCAAAATGCTATTGGAGTTTTCTGTGATCTCTCTAAAGCCATTGATTGCGTGCACCATAACACGCTTTTGCGTAAACTACGTCATTACGGTGTCCAAAACGAAGCTCTCAACGTAATAAATTCTTATTTACACAATAGGTTCCGATGTGTAGATGTCGATGGTGTGAAATCATCCGGGCTTCCAGTTCAGTTAGGTGTTCCTCAAGGCTCAATACTAGGTCCATTCTTGTTCTTAGTGTATATCAATGACTTACCATTATATTTAAATGATATCTGTGACTTTTTACTGTTTGCAGATGATACCTCTCTTATTTTTAAAGTAGACAGGAATAGACAAGAGTTTGACGACGTAAACAGTGCACTCTCAATGGTAACGGGTTGGTTTACGTCAAATAACCTAGTTTTCAATGCTAAGAAAACTAAATGTGTAAAGTTCGTCTTACCGAATGTTAGAAATCTAGGACCCAACATCGTCTTAGATAAAGAGCTGTTTGAAACAGTAGACTCGGCAGTTTTTCTGGGCATAACCGTAGATGCCAAACTTCCTGTTTTGATGCCTCAGATGTCGTTGTAATTAACTCAAGACAATGTTTATGTTCTTTCTCCAGAATCAGCTTACCTACTGACAGGGTACACGAGTTCGTATATTTATTTTAATTTTATTTGTCTTTATAAGTCAATTACTTTTAGTTATATTCATTTATTATTGTCATGATCTATTCATTACAATGTTTTTTAAACGAGTTGTATTGCAAAAAGTGGTTAGCTAGCGACCTCGACAATAAATCTTAAATTATTCTTGCCTGAGCAACCGGCAGCGAGTTTGTCACGCTCCCGTAGATGTCACTGCTTGCGGTAGCGTCGGGGATCGGATTGCCTCCTTCCCTCAAATATGGCGAGGGGGGCAATGGCTGATCTTTGCGTTATGCTCGTGAACGGGTGCTGCTTGTGGTGACTGGTCGTCTTGCTGTCTATGGTTTTATTATTGTTACTTCGATGGTCCTACTTTATCATTTGTATGTACTAAAAAAATAATCCAATGCATATGTAAGGTGTCACGCCCCTTATGCCTGGAGGCTTTTATTTGTGTATTAAGTTATGTTTTTGTTTTTTCTGTTTTGTGAATATTGGCGTGGCTAGCTTGCATATGGCAGATAATTTAATATGATTTTTTGTGTTTCGGTTTTTCTTCTTTGATTACCTTATAATTGAATAGTTCAATGGTTTTTCTAACTAAACAGACAGCTGTGCTGCTGGGGAGTTTGTTGCGCCACTTCTTCTTCCCAGCTAAAGCACTGGGAAGTGGTGAAGGGCGGGCGTTTTTGGGGACTGTCTTATGTAATTTTGACTTTTGATTTTGGTAAGGTTTGCGGAGACGTAGTAACCTTTAAACACTTTACAAGTTATGGTGACTTGGCAAAGGAAAACTTTAAAAATAAATGGCGGAAGTCCGCTGGAAATATGAATGATGTCTCAATTGTTTTCGTTACTAATTGTCAAACACACAATACAGTCTGACACTCAAAATCTGCTAAATAACGATGGACAACCCAAACTCAAACTCAAAGCATTATTTATTAAACATTATTTCAATTAAACCATTAACAGGTAGGTATTTTTGAATTGTCAAGGAGTCGGTCAGTCAGAAATATTAAGCCAGTTGCCCATTCCAAACCGTAGTAGGTACCAATGGCAAGAAACTCCTTGGACCCTTTTATAATAATAGATATTGTTCTTACAAATATATCAGTTACATCATTAATGTTAATCCTTTAAGTGAGAACGATCACCACAAACCGTAAACGATAAAAGCGTCCAGAGTGCAGCAAAAAGTAAATAAACACATAAAAAAAATAAGCCGTGGCAGCTAAGAGATGACCAGTCCCAACCACCACCACCAGTGCACGTTCACAGCCAGACTTATCCTTACCTATCCACTGCTGGACATTGGCAAATTGCTAAACCGCTACCACTCGTTTCTAATAAACTTTAGTAAGTACTTACCGACTGCTGACCAAGTTATTGACAAAAATATCGAAAATAAATAAACAAATTATTGTATTTTTATTACAAATGCAGAACATCGCAGTGCCGTTAACTGTTACAAATGTCCGGCTATCTGTCCGGTGTCAGTTTGCTGCTGACGCTAACGAGGCTGTCCGTCTCAATAAACATTATTACGAATGTCAACTAGTTATACATTATAGATTTATAGCACTGTTTGTGTTTGTGCAATGGATATGTGGGTCAACATTGATTTCAGAACAAATGTAATACGAGCTTGCGTTTTACATTTGTTATTGAATCAATTTCCCGAATTTGCCAAAGTCTGGATTTGTGCCCGGTAGATGGCAAGGCTCGCCCCCTATTACATGGGTCTTAAACATAACTATTGAAATGTAGGTGTACTATAGGTACACCTCTGCCCAACCCTTCGGGGAAACAAGGCGTGATGTTATGTGTGTATTAAATCAATTTTGACCCATCATTGAAATTAAACCTCATAATTGCCGATTTATCGCAAGTTCATGGTTTAGAATAAATGTGCTGAAAAGATGGAGCTTCAGTAATAGGATTATATCATGTCAAAGATAATAAAGCAGTTTTGATTTACCAATAGCTACTGACCAAAATGAAGGCAGATATTGACTTTAGAACACTTTTACACACTTGAAGTCAACACCAATAAGAAGTACTCTCCTTCATAAAGAAAAACAGCCAAAAATATAAATGAACCCCCTAAACGCGCCGAGCCTCGTCTGAAAAAAATAAGAAAAACCTTTTGTCCGTCGCCGGTGTGGCGTCCGTTAATTAAACAAATAACCGGTATAATGAGGGTACAATAAGCTGTTACCACTGACCGCGGGCGACGATGTCTTTTTACTTTTCTTTCTTACGCATTCAGTTTTCGGTACCCCGAAGACGGCCTTTTTTCTTATTGTTCTGTTTATTTAACCGCTTTATACACATTTCAGTCACTTATTTTTTAAGCGTGTTTAGGTTTGTGATTTATTAGTTCGATAAGTGTAGAATCCTCCAAATCCTCCCACATGTGATCTTCCATGACAACTAACCATAACAGTGTGCGCATCGCTCGCCCTGTACCGTTCACACGATGCAAGTATTTTTACGTCGGGTAATTCGTAACATCTATGTTCGTAAACATGGTTTTGTAAAACATCAATTTAAACTACTTAGTAAGCCAATTCAAAAAAGAAACCTAAACACAATTAACCATAACTAAACTCAACAAGTAAGGTCAGCTTCAAAAGCTAACATCAAATATGTAAAAAAAATGGAACAAAAATATAATTATGCCCAGATAAATTCCCAAGGACAGTTTATGGTCGCTTATTTGGAATTTTCCCAATTTGCCCATCTATATCTCAAAAATTCCCGAGCATTAGCCCGTCTCTTCATGAATAATAATAATAATACAATACAAATGTTGCATAAACTGTACAATACTTTAAATAACCCTGCCTCTTAAACTAGGATCACCTGTATTTTAAGAGGCAGTGTTCGGCCGAGCAGTTCCTTAAACATAATTTAAAACAATAGGTACTGAGGTAATCAAGATTTTCTTAAACTTACATAGATTTGTTGTGTGGAGTGTGGGTGTGAAGTATGTAGGTGTGCATGTGATAAGGGGTGCGTACAGTGTGTGTGTGTGTGGGGGTGTGTGTGTGCGTGTGTGTGTCTGATAGGTGAAGTGTAGTGTGGGTACGAGTTTATGGTTGGGGAATATAGGTGTGTGTGTCCTTTTATTGTAAATGTGTGTTAGACAGTGAATACTTGTGTTATTACGTGATATATGTGAGTAAAGACTCTGTGTAGGCATAGTCCTTTTGCAATAGCCACTCTGTTAGTGTGGGTTTAAGTTTGTGTACGTTTAAATTTATTATATTTATTTGTGAGTTAATTTTTTGGTATATGTGTGTACTTAGTGTGTAGAATTGATGTGTTGCGAAGGTCGTATTGTGCTGGGTTCTTGGAAGGAGATTTACTCGCTTATTTGGATTTGGCGGAGGCAGATCGACATGTATTCTAAGAAGTGATCTGAGCACATAGAGTTGTCGTACAGTCAGAACTTTACAGTCAGAGTACAATTCTGTGGTCGGGTACCTGTAAGGTTTTTTAGTCATGACTTTGAGAATGGCTCTTTGTGCTCTTTCCACTCTCAAAACACTAGTTTTGGTTGCACCACCCCACGCAGATATGCAGTAACCAAGAACTGACTGACCCAGAGCATAATAAACCATCTTCAGTGTGTCAAGATTAGCCGAATCTCTAAGGGACTTAAAGATGTGGATAAGGCGCATTGTTCTCGTAATAACGGCCGCAATTTGTTTGTCCCATCTTAGGCCGCTATCAATCTGCACTCCAAGGTACCTTGCACTGTCAGCTCTGGTGAGTGCTGGACAGACACAGGGTTCATTTAAATTGGGGCATGAGTGAGCAATTACAGAGAAAGTATGAGAAGGTGCAGTGTTACGTCGGATTGCGAAAGGTACGTATGTAGTTTTGTTTAAGTTGAGTGTCAGGAGGTTTAAACTAAGCCATTTCTTTATTTTGCTCAAGGCATCTTCTGCGGTAGCTTTGACCATATCCCATGTAGGTCCGTAAACGAGTATCGCGGTATCATCAGCATACGCATAGATGTTACAGTTGATAAGGCACATCCTGCACAGGTCGTTTACATAGATTTGGAAAAGTGTAGGTCCAAGTATGCTTCCCTGAGGGATGCCATAGGTTACTGGTTCCTCGTCACTGTAGTGTGAGTCAATTTTGACCACTTGTGTACGATTTTTGAGGTAATTTTTGAATATCTCAAGTGGTATGCCTCGCACACCGACGAGTTCCAGTTTAGCAATAAGCTTAGGAACAGAAACGGTGTCAAATGCTTTGGAAAGATCAAGTAAGATAGCCAGACATTTTGATTTGCCATCTAACCTTCTAGCAACCTGTTGCGTCAGATCCAATACGGCATCTTCTGTCGACACTCCTTGCCGAAATCCGTACTGATTGTCTGCAATTATTTTACGTTTGTCCAGAAAGCTCTTCAGACGTTTGTTTAAAATCTTTTCAAAAATTTTAGAAAGGGCAGACAGGACTGATATTGGCCTGTAATTATTGACACTGCTTTTGGCCCCCCCCTTGTGAATAGGGTGAATTATTGCCTTTTTGAGAGCATCCGGAAATTCACCTGTTTGGAAGCAACGGTTGCAGAGGTAAGTTATTAGTGGGACCAATACATGACGGGTCCTTTTAAGCAGTATAGATGATATTTCGTCCCATCCTACAGCACAATCATCTCGCAACTGAAGTATGATAGACTCTACCTCTGCTTCGTCAACCTCCAGCATTACAAGCGAGTCAGCTGGGGAAATTTGAGAACGGTCATGGGCTAGAGTAGGAGGATATGGGTTACTGGTAGTGTTGGTTTTACGTGCCTGTGACATGATTTTCGCAGCCAAATTTTTGCCTACATTGCTAAAAAAGAGATTCACATCGTTTATTGATGATTTAGGGTCGCCTCGTAGTTTGAGCAGCTCTGAGGCACTGACATTTGTCTTATGTGTGCTTGTGATATTTTTTATTGTGTTCCACATGCTTTTGGGATTATTTTTAGCTTTTTCTAACTCCCTTTTTTCGTAAGCTATTTTAAATTTCCTAAGCAAGTTATTGCAAAAATTCCTATAGCGTGTATATGTGGTCTTTAGAATTTGATTGTTTGGTTCCTTTTTTGTTTTCAGATGCATTTTATCCCTATTTCTTATACATTTTAAAAGCCCAGGAGTCATCCATGGTTTTATGGTTCTTTTTTGTCTAGGTATTTTAACTATTTTGGTATGTTTTGAGATAGCTGATCTGATAATACTTATAAATTTGGTCATACATTCGTTTACATCTTCAATTTGGGATATAACTGTGAAGTTCGTATCTTCTAGCTCAAGTATAATGGCTTCATAATCAAGACGGGTGGTGACTTGGCAAATTTTCCGTGGCGGAGCAACGTTAGCTATAGATAGGAGGATAGGTTTGTGGTCTGTAACATGTGATTCCAGAACTAGTGTGGTTGCACGTAGGTTTGACTTAAGAAGTAAGTGATCAATGCAGTGCTCCTGTCGGGTAGGAAATAGGTGTGTTGGCATAAGCCCATAGGAAGCATTTATCATAAGTTATTCTAAGCTTCGGTCGTTCCTATTACTTGGGCTTATATCGATATTTAGATCACCTACGAGAACAACACTAGTACAGGAGGATATTTTATCATATGTTTTAACAAGGCTCTGTATAAATTTATCAAAATTTTCTTTTGAATTAAGGGACGGAGAGCGATAGACGGCAAGAACAGCTAACCTTTTATCGATCTGACAAACAAGACAATTCCCACCCTCAAAAATCGGTTCCCACACAGAACCCTGCAAACCTTCTTTCGTGTAAATTATTACACCATCATTTTGGTTAGAATTCCTAGAAGTCGAATGAATCTCAAACCCGTTCTAAAGCATGCAAATGAAGGTTTTCATTTATTTTTTCGGTACACTCAGATGGACTCGACGCACTGGATAGGAAGGTCCGTACATTGCTGACGGCATATCGGATGCATCAGCCACAGTCATCAGTGATGAGACTGTACGTCCCGCGGCAGTGTGGGGTCGAGGTTTCTTAAATGCTAAAACCCTCCAAAACCGCGAGATTTGCAAACTAAGGGAATATTTTCTTCAAATTTACGTGAGAATGCACCGATATGTGGTCGCAGTGGACAAGGGCCTCACCCCGATCTCCTTGGCGAAAGAGAACTGGCGCAAACCTGCAGTACTAGATACTAACGACCGTAAGGATGTATGGCAAGGCAAAGACCTTCACGGACGCTTTGGCGTCTGTATCCTTGCTACGTTTTGAACTCTTTGGGGAAGCCGAAGGTTTTGTCTGTGCGATTATGGATGAAGTTATCATGACAAACAATAAAAAAGAACAATGAAATACATTGTAAATGGTCATACCACCGTCCCGGTGAATCTATCCAACATAATTTTTCCGGTTGTTCTCGTCTTTCTAACAGCGACTACTTGCACAGACACAATCTAGTGGCTAGGATTTTCCACCAGCCACTTGCCTTGGAGTACAGCCTTGTGGAATCGGAAGTGTCGTACTACAGGTATGTGTAGAATGGTAGTACTGGGATCGATCTATCATCCCTGACAGGACTATTGTAGCCGATAAGCCTCATATTCTGGTGATAGATCGACGAGAGCGTCGTGCAATGATTGTTCATATCGCTGTCTCTCATGACGAGAATCTCGTGGAAGCTGAGAGAGATAAAAACAACAAGTATCTTGACTTAGCACACGAGGTTGTCGACATATGGAACGTCGACCCTGCAATAATTGTGCCTATAATCGATACAGTTAATGGCCTAATAGCGGAGAGCCTCTACCAACACTTCAGGAGGCTCTCATTGCGCGGCTGCGTCAATGGCTTGATTCAGAAAGCAGTACTCCTGGACACGACACGCATGGTAAGGAGATTCCTCTCTCTAGAGCCCTAACCGCCGGCAGCTTGGACCCTGTTCCTGATGCCGATGGCTATTTTATTTTTGTATATATTTTGTAAAAATATTTAAAAATGTATTTATTATGCAAGAAGATGAATAGACGAAAAAACTAGAATGAACACATAACCAAAGCAGTGCTCCAAAATTCGCACACTATCAAAATAGCACGAAGCTCACCCATGAAGTTACATAACTGCACTGAACCAGCTCTTTGTTTCCATAGGCAAATCCACTGAAACTTTGATGAGTTCCCGTCGATTTGGCTCATAAAACGTGGGTAGTTGAACACTTTGAACAGTCGCGGGTAAACAACGTAAAGTAATGGTTTTACAGCCGATAGTTATCACGTCTCGTACACTGGCGTTCTTGTAAACACTTTCAGTTTAGATCGTTATATTACAGAAAGTTGGAATGTCAACGTGTAAGTTGTAACCTGATTGCTGACGTTGATTTTGAAGGTGTTAAGATATCAGGAGTACCTCATTACTCATACTTATTGGATCATCATCATCATCATTATTGGCGGTCATGTTGCACCCACTACTGAGTGTAGGCCTCCTCTCTTTCGTGCCATGCCCACACCACACACATACATGTACCGTTCGAGTCTCATCCATGCCTTACCCGCGATCTTTTGTACGTCGTCTACCCTTCTAGCAGTTGATCTGTTCACGCAAGTTATTGGATACGAAGGCGTAATCGTTACTCTTATAAAATTATGAATACATCGCATTTTGCTTTCAGTAGGTTCACGTAAATTATCTTATTAGAACGACGAGCCGTTTGGTCTCACATAGTATATAGTCACAGATTCAGTAAACAAGCGGGGTATGGCAAAGAAGTGAAAAAGCGGGTAGGTAGTTTGATTACTGTTGTATTTTGCTGCGGCGACAACAATTTAATTATACCTAAGTGCTGGACCACTTTCTTCTTCACAATCAGCACAAATGCAATTGGCTTGAAACCAAAATTGCACTCAAACCTTGATCTTAGCGGGTTTGATAACTGTCAAGAAAGCAGGTAAAAGTTATCTGAGGTAAACAAAATGAAATTAGTGACAAGCTCACATGAAACTCTTATTACAAAATGTTGGGATGATGTTCTTGCCTGAATTTACCTACAGTGTCAGTACCTACATATCCGTGTCGTTTCTATAATCCTGGTGGGTATCGCACGTAGTCCCGTCATTTGGCTCGCTGCCAGCTCATTTTCCACTTCAATTTCACATTTTGTCAACACTAGTTACAAAAATAAGTTGATTCGCTTTTGTTTCCTACTGCGATACACTTCTTTGCGTCGTTTTGTCGCAGTTGTGCGCCCGACCCGTGTTTGGTCAGGAGGATGGAAGATTATATTAGTACTAAAAGTGTCTTTTGTAATGTTTGTGTAGAGCACGTTAACGATGGATTTTACGAAAACCTATGTTTTCGTAAAATCCATTGTTACGTGATTAACATGCAAACATTTTTTTTTAAATTATTCTAAATATTTATTTATTTATTTACTATCATTACTTTCATTTGTTTTCACAGATAGGACCAATGTAGTCTCTAATTTCTACACTTAGAGACGTCACAAAACCAACAAAACAACCACCGACAAAATTGAAACCTTTTACCATGACATATTTTTTTAAATCTTATCTATTGCAATGCTTCTTTTGGAAATGTCGTAGCACATCATTCGCCAATAATCTGTACCTTATCTTCAAATCAAAACTACATTTCCAGTCGATGTCCAGCAGTGGACGTCTTTCGTATGAAATGTTGATGATGATTTTAAGTTATATTTAATTCGAATTGTAAGTGACTGTGCTATTGCTGTGCTTATTCTAAATAAATACCCATTTACTCCTTATTTCGTCTATATCTGTCACTGGACCAAAACTCCCACGACACGCCATAAAACGTACGACAGAAATGATTGTCCCCATGTATGGCGCCATCACGCGCGTACAATCACGCACAATACTGTGATAACAAATTGCACTTTTGTTGCAGATTGTACGAGGAACCTGTCCAGTGGTTGATACGCGACTTACAAAGAGGATCAAAAGGTATGTGAATATTTTAATGAAAGACAATTTCTCGTAGAAAAGTGGCGATTATAACAGGTGTGCACGCACCTTAAAATGTAACTCATTACTTACCAACTATAATAGACAGTAAATTAGTTTTCGTAAAAACATTTACACGAAAACCATCATCACCCCTCGAAATAACCTTTATTAAAATTACAATTCCTTCACGGTAGCAGTTTACATAAATTTTATTTTACTTTATCTCTCTATTATATCTAACGCATCGCACTGTGTGGTGGTAGTACGCACTAGGGGCACTAGGGGTGTCACCCTACTTCATTACAGCCCCTCAAATCGCGGGGCACGTGCGTGGCGTGCGCAACACGGCCGGACACCCCTGTCGCTCATCGTAATCCACTGAAGGTTGACCTCCCCTGGTGCGATGCTTTAATTTTGTAACTAAGTATTCCGTGTTTGGTTTACGCGATCTGTGCGAATTTATCGTCGAATAGAGTAGGATCTGATATAAGGTACCTACCACACAGTAAATTAATTAGGTTTGCAGGCAAGAATTTTTTCAGCAAGCTTAATGAGAAAGTTTTTGTGTCTTCATAATAAATAGTCGTCAAGCATCGACTAATTGTGAGATACAAGCAATTGTATGTATAATTGATGCGAGAGACTCCCGGAAGTCAAATCAGTTTGTGAATTAATCATTTCACAAAGTTTCATACCGCAACTTTAACTCTTTCTTTCAAAAGCAAAATTACTATGCTTCCTCTGCCCTTTTTCGGTTTTTTTTGCCATCCCACATGCAACTAAAACGCGTAATGTAACTTCACCCGTTATTTGAACTTAAACTTCGCATATTGTACCGTCAGCAACGCAATTCAGTACTGTCAAGCATGTTCAAAATAGCAGAGGTCTCCATACCTTGGTCCTTTGTTGACACAAACTGACGTCAGGAGCCGTCCGGAAATTATTAAAATTATAACTGACTTGCAATTTTTGTGCGCAGTCAAACGTTTTAACACGTCACGTTTCTTTGCACGCATGTAGTAGTGGAGGGCGGGATCGTTATTGATGATATGAACATTTTTATTTGATTGAAATTGAATCTTTTTTGAGGATTTGTTTTGTTTTGTTGTCGAAGGAACCAATGCGAAAAAAATTGTGCGTGTAAGCTCCAACGCGTGATTGGAATAAATAAAATATAACATAACATAACATCACGCCTGTAATCCCAGAAGTGTTAGGCAGAGGTGTACCTATAGTACACACACATTTCGCCAGTTATGCTTGAGTCCCATGTAATAGGGGTGAGCCTATTGCCATCAACCGAGTACAAATCCAGACTCCGGGCTGCTACTGAGAAATTCTAGATAGAAAAACGAAATAACACTATGCCCGACCTGGGAATCGAACCCAGGACCTCATGCTCAGCAGTAGCTCTTGCGACCACTAGACCAACGAGGCAGGTACTAGACCAACGAGATAGAGTATAAAATATATAGTATAGGCAAATAAGGTAAATTAACCCATATGTTTATTTATAATGATTTGATAAAATATATAACTAATTAAATTATTCATTTCGTTAATGCCTCCATCTTGGATTTACATTTTGATCTCACTATTGGATTTAGCAGCCTCGAAAACTATGAACACCACACCCATAACGACAATTTTTAAAATTTACGGCATAACGGCTTAATAATATATGAAACGATTCAGGGAGTGAACTCCGATAAACTCCATAAAGTTTGTAATCTTTCTCAGTTGCTGGTCTTCTTCGTGCTCTACTCCGACCGATACGTCTTAATATTTTGTCTTGCCGGCTGCAAAAAAATGAACTTTTCACTCCGACCGATCACTTCTTTATCGAAATGCGTATTCGTATCTAAAATGCGTAGATCGCAACATTTCCTTCAGCTAATGCTACATTATACCGCGCTACGACCGCCGGCCGCCGCCTCCGGCCAGTCCGGTCGGCAAGGAACTCACTCTCAATATACATAATTTGTTCGCTCTGAGTATTGTAATGTTACTGCTTTATTATAATGTAAGGTACTTGATCTTAGTCACGTTTGCTGGTGTTTAGTGAAATTATAACATAACTTGTGTTAAGTTCAGTAACTATACCTAGAATGGTTTCATATAGATTTCAGTATTTCGTGGGTTGGCAAGCAAATCTGCGAAATCAATTCAATAGGAAAACAATTAAATTAAAAGTAAACAACTGTACGTTAACAGTCATAGAGTTAAATGTGTACTACCACAATAACAACCACCAATTGATCAATACTTACCTGAATCAAGATTAGTGTTCGGCATCCATCCATCAAAACTTTAATTACGATTCTCAATTTGTGACGCAGCACACTCATCAGTGATCGCTCATGCGATGTGACAGCACGTTGATTTCCACCGAGGATTGGCTCCGCGATGCCCATGGCACTCCTGCGGCATCCCCCGACTGAAGGTATACTCGTTATGAAGGGGAACAATATTGCTTGAAACTTGTTTGAAAAAAAAATGGTGCTTTCTGCTCAACGCAACCGATCGTGAGCAGTTGAGGGTTTATTTAATTGAAATGGGTTTAGGAGTGTTACTAATATGTTTTATTACTATGTGGTATGTGGCGCCTAGAATCAGTTCTATTTTTAATGTAAATTTTGACGTTCAAAAGTGCCTTTTTATGGGCCTATTTGAAATAAATGCTTTGACTTTGACTTTATGAACTTCTAAAATATTAAAATGAAGGCATTTATTTTGTAAAAATATCAAAAGAGGTCTCGCTCTCTCAACATAAAAAGCACCAAATTAAAAGTTGCCAGGATTGCAATGTTAATTGGACATTTAGGTCATTTTGCCAATGATGTTTTATTGTGGGTACGTGACATCTACCCCAAAAGTGCATTACACGACAACATCACAGAGGTCGCTCAAGTAATGACGACAAATTGACGCGTCCGCGTGACATATCGCCGGTCGGCCGGCCGCCTGGTCGCCGCGACCGACGCATCTCGGTCCGGCCGGTATATTCTCATTCCCCCACTAATGTATAAAAATGTTAGGATCACGTAAGTACAATGAAGGATTTGGAGGGATTCTGAAGGTTGGTGAGGAGACCGAAAGCTTTATTGAGTGAATTAATTCAACATTTCGTGTGATCCTTCATTTAGGCTCGTGGAATGGAAATGTTCTTTTATTCAACAGTTTTTTTACCCGACTACGGCAAAGCCTATGTATGTATGTTGCTCCACCGTAGCGGCTACACTACTGAATTTGATACGATTTTGATGGATGAGGTATTAATAGATTCGCTAAGTCCGGGTTAAATAGGCTATATCAATTATCATAAATAATTTTTTTAATGCCATTAAAACAGGATACAGCAAAATGTGAGACCCTGGCTCCAGATCTAGGTAGAGTACCTGTATTTCAGGAGCCAGTGACTTCTTCCATTTAGGTTACAAATAAGTTTTATGCACCGAAAGGTAATAAAATTATACTACTTAAAATTCAGTTTCATAGTAAACATTTAATTTATACACTAAAAGCAGAAATCGATTTGGAGAAGGCCTATGACAGTGTGTGTACCCTTGTATGGTGTGGACTGGCGCTTGGTACGGGCACTGAAATCTTTATACAAGGATTCCAGTGCTTGTGTTAGGATAAATGGGGCATACACGAGCTGGTTCTACATCTCGAGGGGTGTTAGACAGGGTTGTGTAGCGTCACCGTGGCTGTTCAACCTGTACATGGATAGTTGTCTGACAGATATGAAAGATGGTGAGTGTGGATTGACGATGAATTAGTGGCCTGTCAAATGCCTCCTCTACACAGATAATCAAGTTCTCCTTGCATCGTCAGCAGAACAGTTGCAAGACATGGTGACTGTGATGGATGAAGCATATAAGATGAAAGGTATGAATATAAATGTAAATAAGACGAAAGACCATGACTTTCGTCGGTCTGTCTTGTCGTTTGAAATTGGGCACGCCACATTAGCGGCGATAAGTCCCCTCTTTGAGGAGTGATTGGAGATGCGCCACAGCGTCCTCACCAACCGTCTGACACAGGTCCTCACCGGACACGGTTCTTTCGGGAGGTCCTTGTTTCGCATAAAGCGGGAGGAAACGCCCGGGTGTCACCATTGTGTGGATCGCTTGGAGGACAAGTTGGAGCACACGGTGGAGGTCTGTCCAGATTGGGCGGAGCACCACCGTGTCCTCGCGGAGGCGATCGGCCCTGGGAGTCAGGAGGCGCCTGCAGATTCCCGGCCACCGTAGGCGCGGGCTTGCGAACGGCGAGCAATGGGTAGCTCGCCGACCGGCAAGGACCTGGCCCGGGTCGACGTCGCATCGTGTTCCACGCGCGCCTCAAAGAGATGTCAGCAGTAATTGACGGGGTCCGATAGGGCCGATGCCTGCCAGGGTCGCGGGTTGTTCGAAAGAGATACCGTGGCCCTGGCAACTGGCAACTGAAGGAACACGGTTGGGTTCAAGTCAGTAAAAGTCTGACATGCCCTTCGATCCGCTCCACCCAGAGCGGCAGAAATCATTTGATGATTTCCCAAACAAAGAAAAATGTATTTGATATAGAAGAGGATGTATCGGTGTGATGTAAAAATAAATGATAAGAGTGTGGAGTGAAGTAAATGAGCAACTAAGTGAGTATATTTGGGGAGTCTGTTTACAAGGGATGGAATTATTGATGGAGGTGTGGAAAGGAGAGTTAATGCGGGAAATAAAGTGAATGGTGCTGCATTAATTGTGACCAACCAGTCGATGTCCAAAAAGGCACGACTGGCTGTTCACAATGGTGTGCTGGTGCCTCCGCTTATGTATGGAAGTGAATGTTGGGTGTGGCATAAAAAGCATGAAAGCTGAATAAATGCTGTGGAAATGCGTTCCTTGCAAAACATGTGTGGTGACTATGAAGGCTGAGGAATGGATGTGATAAGGCAACGGTTTAAAAGATGATGTGACAAAAACTTAAAAGAGTACCTATGCTTAAAAGGTTTGGTCATGTTGAGGGGATGAATGAAACTGGTTTCTGCCTACCTGACATATACCCGCTGCCGCACAGTGGGTCGAAACTATGATTTTAGTGACTTAGGGCTCAACTTTGCTTTTTCACTTTTTTTTTTATGCGGATGGGTAGAGCTCATTAACCTCAATAATAATTGTTCTGATGTATTATTTCCTAAACTTTATACTTTGGGTAGAAAAATGTGTTTTGTTATTTTTTTGTATGGAGCGGCTCAAATAAACTTAAATTCCTGCTAAGTAGCGTGTGATCCCGCGTTGAAACTTTATTTTTCATATACCTTGTCTGGTCTATTATCATTTGATGCTATAAACAAATGCATAAAGTTGCAACTCTGCCAAATAAATGGATCGAAAAAAATGAAAAAATACATAGAATAAAAAGCTTCATTTTTTACTTTCGTAAGTTATTTTAAGTTAAATTTGATATGGAATAGTAAGTAAAAGCACACATAATTACTTAGCAACTAACAACAATACATTTAAAAGGTCCCTAATTAGCTTAAATTTACTAATACTACATATATTAGTAAATTTAAGCTAATTAGGGACCTTTATTTAAAAATGTGGATATGAAATCAATTAATTTCTATTTGTGTGTTTAATTACTGTAATTAGCTTAACCTTTTACCTTATAAAATAACAATGTTTTTCACTTTTAGTCATTACTGTAATATTAATTAGGATAATTAGTTAATGAGGGTAGTAGAAAAATTAGTAAACATTGTTTGTCACTGGATTCTGGAAGTATAAAATGACCATAATTTATTATATACTAACTAGTGTTCGTTTATTCGTACTACTACTAACATCTCGTGATTCTGATCGTCCCTTTTTCGTTATAATGGATAATTTAGTTAACAATTTAGATTTATTTATGATTTTAAGAGAGCAGGTCAAGTCACTGTCGGATAGTCAAAAATTCTTTCAATTCCTACAACATAAAATAAACGTGACCGAAGAGAACAGTGTTGAGCTCCAAAAATTCTGTACGCGCTTTTGTTCAAATATAAGTGCAAGATGGGAACGAAGTAGTCGCACGTTAGCACAGTTTGTAAGAAAAAATGGTGATTGGTTGGAACGTGCAATAAACTGGCCCGGATGAATGATACCTGAAGCTGTGAACACTGAACAGGAAAGGCTCGAGATTTGTAATACTGAAGATGTCGAAAATCTACCACCATCTACTACAGAAGCTTCGACATCTACATTTACACCTCGAAAACCTTTCGAGGAATTGGGCTCCAGGCAAAAACGACGACGCGTTGATCAAATTAACCAATCGCTTTCGTTATCCCCGGATGAACTTAAAGCTACTACAATTGCTAGTTTAAGAAACACCGGAAATGAGGATGTAGGAAAAATTATGAACCATTTACTAAATCACCCCGAAGATCTAGAAAAAGTTAAAGAGTGTTTAAGTACAAGTAAACCGAAAAGTAGTACATATTCACCCGATAAGGCACTGTCTTTATTAGTTTCACTTAAATTAAGTAAGTGGCAGTATATAAGCCTAAGAGAAGCAGCAAGTGAAAATAGGTCTGATTTATACCCTTCTTATTATAAAATAAAACAAGCGAAGGCAAAATGTTATCCAGGGAAAGAAGACATAATTATAACTGAAGAAGGAGCTGCTATTAAACTGCAAGCTTTACTCAACTTGACGGTATCTAGGCTTTTAGAAGTGATTACTTTAGATTTGGATTCGCCAACTGAGTTACTGCTAATAAGCAAATGGGGTTTTGATGGAGCCTCAGGTCAAAGTAATTATAAACAAAAGACTGAAGCAGAGTTTGATGACTCAACTATCTTCATGGCCAGTCTAGTTCCTATAAGGCTTCAACAATGTGATGGAACAATTGTTTGGGAAAACGATCGACCCTCATCAACTTTCTATTGCCGTCCGATAATGTTCAAATTTACCAAAGAAACGCAGTCAACAGTGGTAACTATAAAAGCTAGCATAACCGAAGAAATAGAAACACTTCAGCCAATCAAGTTCAATCAAGTTGAAGTTAAGCATCAATTGCACTTGACGATGATAGACGGCAAAATATCGTCATATTTGTCAGACACATCTTCAGCTGTCTGTGATATCTGCAAAGCAAAACCGTCAGAGATGAACAATTTAGAGTCACTTGCTCAAAAAGAGAACAACGAAGAAGTGTTCCAGTATGGAATGTCATCTTTACATGCCTGGATAAGAAGCATGGAGTGCTTACTTCATATCGGTAAATATAATTTTATTAGTTCATAATTTTTTTCACGTTATATAGTTACTTGTGAGATTTTTATTTAAGTGATATTTCTTTTTGTTTGCAGCTTATCGTTTGGACGTCAAAAAATGGAGTTGCAGGGGCGATGACAAAGAAAAAATGTCACTCAGAAAGAGCGCTATACAGCAAGCGTTTAAGAAAGAATGCGGTTTACTTATTGACGTAGTCAAGCAAGGAGTAGGCACAACCAATGATGGCAATACTGCCAGAAGATTTTTTAGGGATGCAGAAACAACAGCTCGCATAACAGGAATAGATAAAGATTTAATAGAAAGGTTTCATGTGATTCTTCAGACGGTTGCATCTGGAGAGAGCGTGGATCTTTCTAAGTTTTCCGAATTTTGTAGAGATACTGCACAATTGTACGTTCACTTATATCCCTGGTATTATATGCCTTCCAGTATACATAAATTGTTAGTACATGGGAGTGATATAATTAAGCACTTTGGTGCCATACCTATAGGTAAACTGTCGGAAGAGGCAGCGGAAGCTCGTAATAAAGATTTCCGGAAATATAGAGAGAGTCATTCTAGAAAGGTAAGTAGAACGGCGACAAATGAGGATATTATACACAATCTTCTTTTGTCTTCTGATCCAAAGATCACAAGTCTAAGACCTTGAATGGTGAAACAAAATATAATGGTTCTCTCTCCAAAAGTCAAAGAGCTTCTGCTGATTTTTCCCACAGAATCCGATATAGATTTTATTGATGTAGATAATTTACAAGATAGTCATAGCGATAGTGAATAAGATTTTTTGGTAGTTTGTAAGTTTCTTGTTTTTTTTATTAGTTTATAAATGTCAAACTCATAATTGAAAGGAAATAGTAATGTTTGATGTTGTTTATAGTTAGTTTTTAGTTTGCTTGTGTTAGTTGTAGTAATGTTAGTTTACCTTTACTAATTTGTATTATTATGTACCTATCTTTACTCACTATTCAGTATTAAATCTAACTTAAAATAACATTTCATAAACATGTTAAAGTCATTAAAACAAAGAAATTGAAATTCATAGATCCCTAATTAGCTTAAATTTACTACTACTACATATATTAGTAAATTTAAGCTAATTAGGGACCTTTTAAATGTATTATGATTAGTGTGATTAGCTTTAAATTTACTAATACTACATATATTAGAAAATTTAAGCTAATTAGGGACCTTTTAAATGTATTGTTGTTAGTTGTTAAGTAACTATGTGTATTATTACGTGCTTTTACTTACTATTCCATATCAAATTTAACTTAAAAGAACTTACGAAAGTAAAAAATGTAGCTTTTTATTCTATATATTTTTTCATTTTTTTCGATCCATTTATTTGGCAGAGTTGCAACTTTATGCACACGTTAATAGCATCAAATGATAATAGACTAGACAAGGTATATGAAAAATAAAGTTTCAACGCGGGATCACACGCTACTTAGCAGGAATTTAAGGTTATTTGATCCGCTCCATACAAAAAAATAACAAAACACATTTTTCTACCCAAAGTATAAAGTTTAGGAAAAAATACATCAGAACAATTATTGTTGAGGTTAATGAGCTCTATCCATCCACATGAGGAAAAAAGTAAAAAAGCAAAGTTGAGCCCTAAGTCACTAAAATCATAGTTTCGACCCACTGTGTGCCGCCTGGCGGACGCCGTGTGACATATACCCGCTGCCGCCTGGCGGACGCCGTGTGACATATACCCGCTGCCGCCTGGCGGACGCCGTGTGACATATACCCGCTGCCGCCTGGCGGACGCCGTGTGACATATACCCGCTGCCGCCTGACGGACGCCGTGTGACATATACCCGCTGTCGCCTGGCGGACGCCGTGTGACATATACCCGCTGCCGCCTGACGGACGCCGTGTGACATATACCCGCTGCCGCCTGGCGGACGCCGTGTGACATATACCCGCTGCCGCCTGGCGGACGCCGTGTGACATATACCCGCTGCCGCCTGGCGGACGCCGTGTGACATATACCCGCTGCCGCCTGGCGGACGCCGTGTGACAGCGTAAAGGAAAGCAAATGTTTGATAAGGTGTGCTTCTTATTCATTTGTGCATTGTCAGGTGTAATACTGTGCTGCTTGTTAACAACTTGCATTATATAATTCTGTCTTACTGTAAGAACTTCACACTTCTCTTATATATGAGTATAAGTATCTCTTCTCGTCTCATCATCATCATCATCATCTTTGGACCCTTTCCAGGTGAATCATGAAAGTCTTGCATCCAGCTCCCCATACAGCAACACATTATCCCACGACTGACTGCACGAGCGCATAATACACAGTGCGAAGGAGTTCTAAGTCGGCCAAGTTTTTTAAATGCCCAAATAAGTTTCCTCAAACGCGGTGTGGTGAGGTATATGTGCGTATTTTACACGTATGAACTTAGTGATAGCTGTGCCGGAACATGTATTTTAAGAAGCCAAATTGCAGACATGCTTTCTACTATCTGAATTGACAGGTTAAGTTTTAGAAAAAGAGAATTGAAGAAATGTTGGTTTTGAAAGGTTTGAACCTTTCAAAACCAACATTTCTTCAATTCTCTCGTGAGGCAGTTAGATCTAAGCCAATGGCTTACTTTATGCAGTCCCAGTTCGGCGATATATCCACCATATTACATTTATTGCTTAACACGTAAATTCCCTCAAAAGAAAAACTGAGTTTGGTACCTAAATGAAAGGTCTTGACGAGAACTTTACAAATCTATACTAATATTATAAAGAGGAAAGATTTGATTGTTTGTTTGTATTGAATAGGCTCCAAAACTAATGGATCGAATTCAAAAATTGTAATACCATTAGACGCCAAAATTATGTCTGATGAACATAGGCAACTTTTTTTTTACCAAATCCACGCAGACGAAGTCGCGGGCAAAGTGCTAGTATGTATATAAATAATGTTGTCTAAGTAGTAGATATGTTTAAATCTTAAAAACAAGTAAAAGGGAGACTGCGCTACGTACGGCGTAGCTGTACAATTGTTACCTAAAACCATAAAAGCATTATTAAAATGATAACAAACACGCAGTTCATCAAATCTTAACGCCATGTCTGCCTTGCCTGTATACCATGTGGGTACGAAGAATACCTACATAATTATAATGTCACGCGAACACGGTGTCACCCTCATCATTGTTGTACCTACGAGTATGTCTTGATTTCTGTCTGAAATACTTTCTTGGTTCGTACTTTTTAGATAACTTTAATTTTTCCGTAGTAGGGTTACAATTATATAAACTTTATTGGTAGATGCAATTAGATTCGGTTTGATAACTTAGAAACAATGCTCCTGCTATCGTTTTAAGACGAGCAATAAAGGGGGAAAGCTTATGTCGTGTCAAAAAAACCGAGTTTCTTAAAATGCAGCTCAAACCTAACTTACATAATTATTTCCTCTATAGTCTTGTTGTCAATGTACATTTGATAATGAATAAAGGCCGCATGTAACATAATAGAACACTTAGATAAGAAGCCATTAAACTTATAGCTTTAACAATAAAAGCGATTACCACAACGTCTTATCTCCATCTCCGGTATAACTATAGCAGTAAGTTTTAATGGCTGTTAGCAGTTACTAAAACTGGATTAAACGTTGTAAACTTGATCAGCGGCAGCCTATTGTTTAGTCATTTGTTTAATTAATCTGTACGCCATTGTCTTTGTAACGACATTGTGATTAGCTGGAATCGATTTGAATAAGCGTCTTAGTGGGGACCCACCCCAGACGAAAAGATGATGGAGTTATAAACTGTGTAGATTCGAATGCCTGGAATAAATGACAACAAGTCGTGTGTGCATCCTACAGACAAAACGATTGTATCGGAGAACAGTTGGCTTGACGCTGCGAACCAACCCTATAAAACAGTTAAGTTGCTTTCACAACTGACCTGTTAGAGCCCAAAATCCCTTAAAATTCTGAAAAGTAAACAAACCTTTGATAAAGCAGGCAGGTCTACGTCTACCTTCAGTTATGCAATTAGAGTATCGTTATTTGCGGAATCTTTTTATTTTTCTTTGAGTCTGTCGATCCGTTTAATTTGTCTTCAGCCAGTTCAGCGAGAAAAGTAATTAAAAATCAAATTGTGGTCCGTTGTAGGACGCTTTGATGAATGATGAGTTGTCGTGGAACACGTTTAAGACTACACTTACATGTTGCCAATAATTATGAGTGTTAAAGAAATGTAATGAGATTATTAACACAAACACACTCTCGTTAATAAACTATATAAAAATGACGTGACTCTTCTAAGCCACATTTTTTTATATTCATCTTCAGGCACGCTGTAGATAAAAGTGATACAGAAATGTGTCTTCAAGTTAATCATTTTCACGACTATCACCGACAATATCAGACTTCTTCAGCACAAAATAAGATTAAAACGACACAATGTCGACGAACTTGAGAGCTCATTCCTTCAGAAGAAAGGGCAATAACTCCGAACTCTTGTGTACTCTGGTGGCAAATAGATCCTGTTAAAATTACAACACAAAAAAGTGTTGGAAATACGGTGGAGAGCGTCGCGGCCGCTTCTTATGAAGTCTTGTAGATAATACGAGCGGGGCCGGATTGAAGGGAGGAGGGCTGGTTTAGACGGGCATGATTGAGCGTATCTGAAAATGTAAAAACGTTCTCTGAGGTAAAGGTCCCTGAAGACGCCCAACTATTTTGTTGTATTTCTGTTGACTGGCGAAATGCAGCTGAGGTAATGATGTGATGAACGCATATTACTGCACAAAGATAGGTTCTTAGATGTCACATATTGCAGTTTTCAAGAAGTTATTAGACACACCAGACAAGTAATTGCATAAATTAAAGTCCCAATTATATCAGCTTACAAAGTCCGCCCCTGCATTCACAACTTTCACCAAGCGCGCGCGATTTGCATAATTTGAGCATTTTTATGCTTTATTCCTTGAGGTTCCACTGGCGACTTATATTTCTTTGTAACTGAAATGTCTCTTCAGCGCTGAAAAGGCTGTTGGGCGCCAAGTTGAGTGCTGAAAGCTCTTCAAGCACTTTAGCTGAAATTTTCTTGATATTTAAACTTAGATAAGATCACTTTTTGTACAGTTAAGCTGCTACTAGAGTGGAAATACTAGGATTTCATGGTTGGCGAGCGGTGGGTGATAATGATAACAGTAATGAACCAATAAAATGATTTTATGTATTCTTTACAGATACGAGTAGGTACAAGAGAGTTCCTGATTGTCATGGGCAATGTTCTTTTTATTTGTTTCTATTTTTAATTTGCATTGTAATTTCGATAATTACTTATTTTATTTTTTAATTATGAACTATGGATAGACTTACAGCTGAAATTTAAAGTGAAAATAAATGTGAGACTGACAGCCAATTCATGTTACATATTAAATAAAAACAAGAGTAATTACCTAAACATACAAAATCTTAATTAAACAAGCCAAGGCTCAGGCACTTTCTGGCCTTTCTGACCTGTTATGAAAGGACCAAAATCATGCCGTTTACACATGCTATTAATGTTTCAAGTGGAAACATTAATAGCACGATTAATAGAATTATTGATCATTTTAAATAAAGAAATACAGTCAGGGATTGCTCGCCGATTAATATGGGGTAATATATGAAGATTACCTCAACCTCTTACAGAGGTTGAGGTAATCTTCAGACCGGTAGGGTACTTTCTGATGATAACACAAATACTTGATGAACCTTTTCTGGGTGCTCTCTTGATCAATGTATTCGTAAGTAAAGATTTTTTTAAGTTTTGGCTTCAGTGAAGCACTTGGACTTGATGAAGGTATAATTGAGCTCTTTCGATAATATGTTAGAACCGAACATTTAGCGGGGTAGATTTTAATATCGTCAGCTAAACACAACAGTTTAGACGAAATCAAGCAAGAGTTGATGTCATATATATAGAAAATGAAAGTAATGGTCCAAGCAATGAGCCCTGGGGGACTTTACTGAGGATTGGCACCCACCCTGACATATAATTGCTTAATACTACTGCTTGGGATCCGTTCTCTAGACAAGAAGAAAACCTCATGGTCAATCCGATCGAAAGCTTTACTGTAATCAGTATCAACAACATCAACCTGCTTACCGTTATCAATGGCGTCAGTAATAAAACCATTGAGTAGAATTAAGTTGATGTCGGAAGACCTTTCTTTCAAAAAACCAAGCTGAAAGGAACTAAACGAATTTTTAAGAGCATATACACCCGGTTATGGATGATTCTTTCAAAGAATTTCACCACAAAACCAGGCCACTCAGAAAGTATTGCGAAAAAAAAATTGTATGTACGAGAGACTGACCAGATATAGACTATTTTGAAAATATGATTGTTTGTTTGTAAAAATAGGTACGTTCCAATTTCAAAATTTCAATGATCGTGTGTCATAAAAATGTATCTATTATTTTAAGGTTTATTATTGGTTCTGTACAATTAATCCGCAGGACAGATAATATTTTCAATGAGAGACAAACACACGAACTAGCAACATCACTCCCAACATTTCAAAAATCGAACTTGAAGCCCGCCATATTACGTTTCAGTGTCAAGTGGCGTCAAGTCACGGTAATAATATCATACAGTATTGTAACTCGGCCGTATCTTTAAAATAAATGCCTACAGCCGCGCGGTACGTAAACATGCGATAGGGCTGCCCGCCTACTGCATATTAATTACATTTGCCTACTTTGTGTTTCCATTTAGTTTTGTGATTGTAAATATACTTTTGTTCAAATAAATAAAATACTTTGTTAATTTATTAGGAAGTGTTCAATAAAATGCGTGATGATTTATGATTGGTAGATTTAATTAAAAAACCATTTTTATGTTTGAATATCAAATCGGTCTTATAAATTTACGCCCGAAAAATATTTGCGCTTCGACTGAGAGGTACGAAATGCTTTATTATTAAATTTTAAACTATAAAAATCCGCATTCTTATATAAAGCTTAATTAAAATTGTTTTGGGAAACATGGACAAGGTGGAGAAAAAGGAATATCTTTTACTTGGATACCTGCAGCTACTTTACAATTAATATGTTTGGTTATAAATGAAGTTCGGAATATTTCCTCTATTTTTTCTATATATTTCACAAACTAAATAGAAGAAATGGGTGCAATCAAAAAAGTTGGCGAATTAATCTTATTGTAGTCCCGGTACCTTAAATACCGACTCTTTACTTTGAATTATACAAACTAACAAAACAAAGCGAGGTTTTAACACAAGCGTACACCTACCGTTTCCTGATTCATGAACCGCCTATAACTACCTATTTCACTCGTGTCAATCACTTTCCTTTACTCTATTCACTTTATTTATTAATCTAGACATCTTTTTTTTAAAAAGACACACGTTATGTACCTACCTACTACTCGTGGTAAGTAAAATTATTTTATAGTCTAACCTTTCAGAGTTTACAGGTAATCTAAAAAAAGTTATCTCTGGATGCGTTATTGACAAATTCATGCAACCATAAACAGCACAATATATCCTACTCGTCATATTAAAGATGTACTTGAACTTAGTTTTTAGTGAAAAATCACCCGGTTATTGTAAAAAAAACAACTCAGCGTCCGTTCGTCACTGCGGCACAGTCGAGACTGTCTGCATGCCGCGCGCGTGCCTTGAGCGAGGCGCGTAGGTATAGCTCGCGCTTCCTCCGTTTGTATGAAGTTGGAATACTGTATGATATTATTACCGTGGTCAAGTGGTACCGTGCGATAGTGATTGTGTTTTGTTATTCTTCGGTAAGTGGATGCTTATTCATTTATAAGTGTACAATACAACTTTTTAGATAATCGTTTGCATGAAACAATATCATAAAACACGTTTTTGAGCCATATTTATTGGTGAGGTAGTTGCGAAGGTGTTAAGAAAAAGAAAGGCCTAAGTTTTGCTGACATTAATAAACAACACAAATATATAAATTTTTACGTGTATCAGATTTTTTTTGTCGTATGCTTAGCCGTAAATCCTCTGCTGTAGAAAGGTAGGCTGGCATATAACTGAAAGTTCCTTGAGTGTAGCAATAAGCACACCCCCACCACGCGATTGCCTGGTCAAAACATAATCCTCGATCACAATGATTATGCATGTTTTGTACCAGGTACTGTTTTATTTAAATATTTTACTTTATTTTTATTATATTTATTTAGGGACAATAAGCAGCTACAATATGTGTTGGAACAATGAAAAGATCATAAAAAATATTAACAATATTGCAGCTCACTACATTATCCACATATTTCCAAAAGAAAATATGATTATGAGTGCCACTAGATAGGTAATAAATAACTTATAATAAATTGCACCAATTTAAAATTATTATTAATTACATCATGCAAAATATAAATTCTTATTGATTGATTGATTGGCAACTGAGTAATAATTAATACTAAAAACAAATAAATAATAAAATCTAGATTATCTTACATTCATAACATTATTGGTTAATAATAATTTTCATGACATTACATTAAAATTTGGATTTTGAGCATACAAAAATATCAATATTAACAAAGTTACAATTATAAGATTCAACCATTCGACGGATAGGGCAGCGCAAACCAGAGTTAGTTCGACATGTATTGACAGCAAATTGACAGCAAATAGGGTACCTGCACGAATACTACGTTTATGAACAGTGCGTGGAACTACATAGCATAGTTTGCTTGTGGGATCGATACAATCAAAATCACTATGAACAATGCCATACAGTACAGAAGCCTCTAGATATTTACGTCTAGATTCCAGGTTGACCAGTTTATATTAATCTAGTAATTGTGAGTACGACAAATACGTTTTGTGGCATCTGCAATGTTTGGCTCGCAGAAACTTCCGCTGGAGTTTTTCAATCTCGTCGTATATAATAGTATTTAGGTAAAACGGGTTCCAAATAGGGATGGCATATTGTAATTGTGACCGTACAAGGGTCTTATATAGGTAAAGGGATGTGGAGACCCGCTTGAACTCAGTGGACGATCTCATAACGAAAGCATACGTCTTAAATGCATAAAAGTAAGTTGGCATGTAGGAAACATTATTAATAAAGAAAATAATTATTAATAATGTTTCCTACATGGCAACTTACTCCTGCGACAAAATACTTTAAAGACAACTTATCATCAACTAACACACTTATATAATATATAAAGTGATACTTATATAAAGTTTCACCATTTTCTTCTAAACATATGTTTTTATAATCACTCTTACATTAGGTACTAGGTACCGAAAGTACTTCCATATAAATTCCTCAGCTCCATGAACTTGGTAAGTAAACCCAACAACACACTTCCGTGCGAGCTCGAGAATGCGCCATAAAAATGTTAAATAGCTGCGAACCATGCTTCATACGGTGCAGACCAGGCATTACACAGTCATTACACTGCTGGCGCTTGTGAAAGTATTTTAAGCTTTTATGTAAGTCCATTAGGCGTTAACTAGTTGTTCTTAAAAGTTTGTGTTGCTTGAAGTAATTTTGCTGTCTCTTATTTACAGAACTATCTTTTACCCGTGGTGTCCCCAGCTTGGAGGTCGGGAAGTATCCTATGTCTTAACCCTGGTCCTAGTTTACACTCTTACCGTTTGTTCGGCGTGAAAGGGTAGCAGACCGGTCCGTGCCGTTTCGAAATGGCCGTTTCTTAGAACACTAAATCACCTGATTGGAAATAAATAAATAAAAACGTACATACAGCCAATGTAAACAAGCTAAATATAGTAATAACTTAGATAGACGAATAATAAATGTGCGTACTTACAAACTACTATAACAGTCCATCTTTTAATCGTCATCCGAAGCAAACAGAAAGTTGTGAAGGTTGCTCATAAATATGCGGAGCCCATTACGTCACCACGCATTGTTGTCACTTATACCTACAGTAAGAGGAAACCCCACATTATACTCCATCTATTCATAATACGCTTCGTCCAATTGTCATAATATATGCTTATTTTTGTGAAGATATCTTGGATATTATGGGCTCAGCAGACAAACGACGGACAAACAATAAAATTATTAGAGCTCTAATGTCCCAAAATGCCAAAATCAAATAAAGCGATTTTGACACTTTTATTAACTTATTAGCTGTTGATCGCGACTTCGTCTGCGATTCAGGATGAAAACTAGCGGGGGTAGATGAGGTCGCTGGGTTTTAATACATTAAAACTTATCTTTTCTCAAAAATATACTGTCATCCTGTATAAATAGCCGCCATTTGTCGTCATCGCCATTTTAATCGCTCGTTTGTATCCCGCCCAAACACAGCGCTACAATACACCTTTTATTACTTCACATTACTTGAAGTAATGCACGGGACATATCCTTCTCCCACGGGGTAAGTAGTGCTCCAAGTGATAGCTAAGTGCGTGCGCACACAATCCATCTCGGCAACAATGGCGGCCGCCGACACGTGCCCGCCGTGTGAGAGTATCATGTGCGCCGACACCTCGGCTGAAGTAAGAGCTTGCCTACATTTTGTACAGGTGGGGAAATAAGTGTTGGGTTTTTTGGTGTAGGTTTGTAATGTTTGTAGGAATTTTCGGTTGAAGACAATTTTTTGTTTTGGTGTGGCACAAGATGCAAGGGTTTATGATCAAGTAAACTTCCATAAAAACCCAATATGGTTTAACAATTTAATTAAAAAACAAAATAAGATTAAACAGCTTAATTAACAGAGTAAATTATTGAGACGCTGATTCATTCCTTATTTAATGTGATTGAAATAAAAACGAAAACCTAAAGATCCTTTGGCACTCCGAGCCTGAAGCCTTATACATTCGCGTGATTCTTTGTAATTTCTTGATGCAATATATTTAGATCTTTGTTAGTCGTCATTCAACTCCTGAAGGGCAGGTAGCTTCTCAACGCTCTCCTCCACGGTACAGCTGACGCACTTGGTTCTCGACTGTACGCGTAACAAGTATTCCATCAGCGATATTGACGCTTACCTCCCTGCGCCACCTACCTGAGCAAGTGAGCAACACATCCAAGAAAACACACCAATTGTTGTTTTGTTCATACGACTCCCACATTTCTTAATTTTGATTACAAAAAGGGCAATATTGAAAAGCACTCTTAGTGCTCTTTGCTACATTACGTTTCTGCATTCTCAAAACTGTCAGGATATTAGTTTTAGTAAGCTAAATCTGGCTAGTCTAGAAATCCTATTAACATTAGTTAGTATGAGTAAAAGCGAGAATGATAAACATGTTCCGAAGTAAACAAAAAAAAATTGGAACAATTTGTTCAGTAAGAACTGATTAATCGATATAAAATTGAATTAGAACAACCCCTCATTTTATATTACTTTCGATCAATAAAAGTATGCGTAGAACAGTGCTCGTAGCGGGTCTACGGCGTAGCGGCGTAGCGGTGCAGCTAAGTCGCCGTGGGACTGCAGCGCTCGGATCATAATGAAAACTTGTGTGTAAATTCATAGTCTGAAACGGACACTTTCGGGCTAAGCAGTTGGTTTATGTTCATAGAACCAACGCTTTGGTGTGTATTGAATTCTAACGCTTCCTAGTTTTAAATACAAAGTCATTAATTAAGCGAGTAAGTTTTTCGGCTCAAAAAATATCTGTTTCATAAAAAAAATACGTATTCCTTGAAAAATTTCAGAGCAGTAGCGCAATATTAACATAATGATCGCAGTATAATTCCCCAATTTGCGTAATATCTCTTCAGGCGCAGGTTGCCAAGTATGTTAACTGCGCTAACTTTGCGCGTGATTCTATTACTTACTAAGATGTGAATGTTAATCACGATACTCTTTAGTAACTAATTTATGGTTGTCTGTAGGGTCGTACGGGATGATCATAACTTTGGTGAAAATGGCACTTATCAGTCAGTAATCTGTATCATTTATGATTGTTTCTTCTTTAAAGCTCTGAAAACCAAGGATCTGATACTTTTTGAGCGTGGCATAATTTTCCAAAGCAATTTCAAATTTATGGGCCACATATTTATTGTGACACACGATTTCTATTTATTTCAGGTCCCTTCATATCGTACAGAATAACGCTACGAAAATTATATCCAAGTATCTTCTTAAATAATAAATCAATTGCCAAAAATGTTTGACCCGCGCTGCACTTCAAAGCGGCGCACGTTTTTGGCTACTTCTTTGTTTGTTGTGTTTGTAATTGTGATGTGATTGTGTTGTCAGTACCAGGTTTGTATGAAAGCTTTTATTTGTAAAATCCACCGGGAAGGCCGGAAATTTAGATGCTATTTTTGTATGAAATTCACCCCGCGTGACACTGGGCACCAGCGGCTAGTAAGAAATAAAACCAGTACCAAAGAATATCTCCAGATAGATTACACTATAATAATTGTAGGCATCCAAATACAAATTTAGGTTATCCATACATTCACTTAAATAAACCCGCTTTAATCCCACTACCCAGTGCCCTGAGTATTTAAGTTAATAGAGCCATTACTATTACTACGTAATAGTGTCCCAGTCTTAGCCCTCAGCCCTTAGGCCCGTTGTCGTGACTAATCTACACATCTTTAGCGGCTCGGCTTTGTGAGGCGTCTTAAACTTGAGGATACTGATTTAATCTAAAGGGTATCATGTTTTATAAAGAGGATGCTTTGAAAAAAGTAAGTTGTCACAGCTGTTTTTAGGGTTCCGTAGCCAAATGGCAAAAAACGGAACCCTTATGGATTCGTCACTCGATCCGGTCCATCTCCATCTTGAGGCCGAGAAACCGCACCTGTTTTTTCTAACGGAGACGAAGATAGCAACCCCGTTGCACGTGGCGCACCGCAACTACCCGGGTTACTCTCTTACTTACTACTACGTTACTCCGGGTTACAGCTTAGCTCATCGCCGCAAGGTTGCTTGTCGGTCTTCTATAGACTGTACACCTGCCCCCTTCTACCATCAGACATCCAGACGTACTGCTAATTACCATCCATACTTAGTTGCCATTGCACCAATTCGCACTAAGCGCGAGTGAACAGGCTTCTTCTGGGTAAGCTCACTCCATCGTAGACTTTGTCTCTGTCACTTCTGACCTAGACTAGAGTCAAGAGCAAACCCATCTCAAATAAAATATAAAAGTCATGTCTGTCCGTCTGTCTGTCCGTCCGTATGTCACAGCCGCTTTTTTCCGAAACTATAAGAACTATACTTTTCAAACATGGTAAGTATATGTATTCTGTGAACCATATTAAGATTTTCACACAAAAATAAAAATTAATTTAGGGGGTTCCCCATACTTAGAACTGAAACTCAAATATATTTTTTCATCAAACTCATACGTGTGGGGTATCTAATTTACCTTTCATTCAATCAATTCTTGCTGCTACGGAACCCTTCATGGGCGAGTCCGACTCGCACTTGGCCGCTTTTTTAATAGTGATGCTTCCGTATATCAAGAATATTACAAAGTAATCGTCGTACTTTGTGATCACGTTGTTTTTTAAATAACTATGCAGGTAATATCGGTATCTGCTCTGCAAGGAATAAAATTAAATATATATCACAAGTTGTTAAAGATTATCTACTTTATTTCACTTCTGAAATACTTAATTCTAACTTACGGAAAACAATTTTGATTTCTTGATTCAGTTTTTAATTAACTTTTTGAAAATTATAATATATGCAAGGAAGGGAAATAATCAAAGTGCATTAATCATCATCCGCGTCGCAGACAACAGAAAAGTGTTCAAAAGGCTGTCTGTCACGTAGTGAAGAGTCGACCAACCGTATGGCGATGTTAAGAAATACCAAGTGCGCACTTGGACCCAATGGGTTTCAACCCCAAACGTCTCAAACTTATACATAAGTCCCAAAAATATTGGAGTAGTCTTGAGGTTTTCCGCACCTGCAGCAGCCGCCCCAGCACAGCCCACCGTGCTAGGAAGATGGGATGGCGCAACACCAAAGGCTTAACTACCTTCCAATGCATTATGGTCATTCCGTCTGGAATCTTCCCATCGTCGCGTGCCAAGCCTCAAGGTTCTCAAAGAGCTCCCCGGCGGTGACAAGAGCACGTCCAATGCTGTCATTGATGCTTGCGCGCTCTTATTGGTGGATAGGCCATGGCGTCCGAGGCAGCCGACACCTTCACCGTATTGGCAGCCGGTAGGTGGTATCACCCAACCCAAGGTCCTGAAGCCAAAGGCCTGACTCCCACAGCCAGCAGGCGGGCACGATCAGCAGTATAGTAATAAGATTATTCCGTACCAACCTGCACAGCGACTCATCCCAGATGCTGCAGCGGGTGCTGTGGACAGAGGACAGGAACGCCCTGAGCTAATACTGGTAATTTTCTATTTGTAGATTTAATTCTATATAGCTATATATCTAATCCAAAGTGAAAGTAATTGTAATTTCGAAGTCCAGAAGCTGTACAAATACCGTTAAGTAAGTTCTTCCATGAATTATCTCCGAGTAACAGAATTAATTAGTACAATAGATCCATTAGTACAGAAAATATAACATTACTGAAAATCTCTTACCGCCGCGCGCCGCCGCGTAGTCTCGTAGCCGTAGATACAGCGTCGTAGCCGTAGACACAGCGTCGTAGCCGTAGACACAGCGTCGTAGCCGTAGACACAGCGTCGTAGCCGTAGACACAGCGTCGTAGCCGTAGACACAGCGTCTACGACTTTATTCCAGTCGCTACGCACTAAATACTCTTTTGAATACCGTCACATAATTTATTCGGCGTGTATTGTATAGAGTAATAGTCGGCATAATGTTACGGTCACAATTGTGGGCCAAAACAGATACAAACGTCCAAACGTTCGTTATTTATACAAGTTGGTTATTTATTGGCTAAATTTTTCGCACATTGTATTCAACCTTCGCCCTTAGGAATATAAATGTCGTTTTTGGTGAATTAAGCTAATGTTGTTATTAATAGAGTTGTATGTACACGATCTAGTTTATTTTAATGCTGAACTTTATAGGTCATCTGAAAATCTGGGACTTCGTTTCTAAATTAATCGCAAATGTGTTTTTTTTGCGAAAGAGTTTAATGGTATTTGTCATTAGTAGAACAGGTCACATTTTTTGTGGCGCACATCCACAAAAAATGTGACCTGTTCTACTAATGTACATGATGGTCGCATAATAGTTATCGTCAGGTTGTTCTTTAGAGTTTTAAAGTGAATAATGCACGTTTTGTAGTAGATTTGTCAGCACTATAATATAGCCTCGTTAAAGAAAGGGTTGTCCCTTATCACTATTTACGAAAATATTACTGAACCGACAAACTTCAGGTAGTTTCAGGCTGTCTGTCGTCAGAACGCTATTAAACAAACAAGAAGTACGGATTACTCTCCTCGAGGCACTGCATATTTTAAGGTCCACCAAATACATTATACACCCACATTCATATTTAAATCAACGGAATAAAGCTTATTTTAATAGAATTTGGGGTACTCATAAAGAGGCTTGGTAAACTAGTTGCATATTTCAATATGCGTACAAAGTTTTATTTACAGTCGCGTTAATTCTTATCCTTTATATAGGAAAGTTGAAAATGCACTGTCAGAGGTGTAGGTCGGTGTGGTGTTTGGTATAAAGCGACAGGCTTTGTCCCGCGGTCAGCAATAAGAGGAAGCGGCGCCATCTGCCGGCCGCTTTCGTGTCCGGGCGCCGGCTTCTGGTCAGAGTCGAGTTGAACTGAAATTTTGATCAGGATATAATGCGGGTTATTATGCAGACCGCGCCCGAGGTTTTTGTCTTTATTTCAGAGTATTCAGGTGGAAAGGAATTTTAATTCGGCGGCCTGATTGATTAATTTTTAATTGTATAAATGGCGTTCGTGTTTTTATTGCAATTAAGGTAATATTGGTTTAATTGTGTTGTGTGAGAGTGGTTCATTTGGTCTCATTTTTGTGCATGATTGCTCCAATTATGTTCTATAATTTTCGTTGTGACACGATTTCGAATGAGTACAAAGTAAATTACTCCACAAGCCGATGAGAGGACAAAGTTCCTACAAGTTTAAACAAAATCACTTTAAAAATATCTGTGTGCCCAGCTTTACGCTACAGCTACACGAAACAGTAGCGGAATACCCGAAGCACTTCACTGGCGACCTAATCTAATAACATGTATGTAACGCTAGCACTTCCTACAGAACCTTTTCTTTCCACAACAAAGGATAAATATAGCCCTCAGTAATAAGGTTCCGTTGAGCGCAAAAAGTGTACACCTTGTAGTGTGACAGCGGAGCGAGTGGACGGAGCGAGCAGTGTGAGCGGAGTGAGCGGCTAATCGAATCAGTGTAATAATCAGGCTAATTATACCGCGGTCTTGAGCTGGATTTCTTTATAATTACCTCGCCACTGGACTGTGATGATTTTTTAACGTTTTGTTGTTCGTTGCTGAAAGTTTTGAATGTCCCAGTCACCCTAAATGCTGCTACCACATAGTAAATTGGCTACAAAGATGTTTACATCTAACTTGGGATCATCAGAAGTCAAGGAATTGTTAACCAAATTATCCAACCTAAATTGCCTATAGATTAACACCACAACTGTCATTCTCTGACAGTTTTATAAAATGGCTATAACACGGCAATAGCGTGTCAATTAATTTCCCTGACTGTGCATGCAGATTTTAAATCCCTGTTGAAGTTCACTACATATTAAACTTCGTATTCCATTCAAATAGTCCATTCAGCCACACTTGAGAACCAAAGAGGTCGATACACAATCGCGGTGGGTGCCGTCCATCGTGGACACACGCCTTATTTACGTACCGAACGGATAGTGTTTACTGTTTGTAGATGTCCCGACGAGCAACGAGACTTACTTGGGCAGCGCTAACGGGAATCCGAAAACGTTATATGTGTGTTTTGTTTTGATTTAAACACTTGTAACGCAAACAAGGTGGTCCGTTGAAGTGTTTCTCGGCGACAACCTTTCTAAGAAATGTGCTTGATGATTGCCGATGTCAATGGTTTAACTGCGTATTTTTTTGTTATGAGAACTTTGTTTCAAAAAATTGTTAGTGAAATCTACAAAGGATTAAAACCAAAGTAGCCCACAACTCACGTTCATATGACAGAAAATATCGTCAACAATATATCCCTGTATTGCAGCGGACCGGTGTATTTGATACGAGTACAATTGATGGCATTTGATGGGTTCGCCCGCGGCACTCTCATATTGCGCTGTGTTTGCACACCGCGGTATAAGAACCGCGACACCGACACTATTGCTTGCTTCTGCTCGCCTGGTACCTGCTACTGTTGGATTCTATTTGTTTTAAAGTTTAGATGAGATGGAAGCAAATAAAAAAGTTTGTTGGAAAGGAAAGTTGCATTGAATGAATGATTTATTTGCATTTCAGAATATAGACCCTATTCCAAAGAATCGGATGAAATGCAAATGGATCAGAAAATGTATCTGTTGGTTTCAACTCGTAGTGCCACTTACAAATTGAACTCTTTGGTTTGATTGTTTGAATACGTAGCCCGAAATTCTAATTTTAATCACCTCAGAAATGTATTTTTTGACAATTTTAAATTTGTAACCTCAATTTTCGTCGACGATTTTTCAATTTAATAAAGTTTTTCAACAAATAATTGTTAAAAAAAGTAGTGAAATATAAACTGTAAGTTTATATCTCACTACTTTTTCACCTTGTGACCTTGCCTTGACAGATTAATATGTGACTAATTTATTTTAATAAGTGACACCAAAAAAAAAACTGGACTAACATGACACAGGCGACAATTACTCACTCTCGCGTCGAAACTATTTGTCAATTTCTTTCACTTTCTCGTTTTCTGACAGCGCTGCCATACAAAATACTTGACGCGTTCTGTCAAACTTGATGTTTTCTTGACAAAACCTAACATGGCACATATGCTATCTTGAAATTTGACAATTGGGATGATGACAATTTTTTATTATTTTTGTCTCAAAATACTGTTTGTTTCCAAATAGCGCAAACTACGAGGGCGGGTCAATAAGTCCGTGACTTTTTGAATTTCTGACCTCTTTACTGAAAAAGCAACACTACTCCTGTCAACAGGCATCTGTCAGTTGACTCCTGTAAAAATTTGAACTTGCTGCGTCAGTTAGTTTGTGTTTGACAGCTATCTTTATCAGACTACCCAGTAATTTGAGGAAAAAATGGAAAAAGTGAATTTCGTGTGCATGTTTGCGTGTTACGTGTTAAGCATTATTTTTTGCGGAAAAAAACCATTACCGAGACCAAGCCTAAGCTTGATAAATACTATGGGGACTCTGCACCATCGATTTCAATGGTAAAAAAGTGGTTTACTGAATTTCGTTGTGGCCGTACAAGCACTGAAGATGCCGAACGTCCTGGACGCCCAGTTGAGGTCTCTTCACCCGAAACAATCGAAAAAAAACACGATATGGTGTTTTGTAACCGTGGACGAAACATGGATCCATCACAACACACCAGAGACCAAACAACATTCAAAACAGTGGGTTTCTAAGGGTGAATCGGCGCCAAAGAAGGCCAAGGTGGGTTTGTCAGCCAATAAAGTTATGGCGACTGTTTTTTGGGATGCACGCGGGATAATCCACATTGACTACCTTCAAAAGGGAAGAACAATCAATGGGAAATATTATGCCAACTTATTGGACCGATTCAATGAAGATTTGAAAAAAAACCGACCTCATTTGGCCAAGAAAAAAGTTCTTTTCCACCAAGACAATGCAAGGGTGCACAAATGTGCAGTTGCCATGGCAAAAATCCATGAATTGGGCTATGAATTGCTCCCTCATCCGCCCTACTCTCCAGATTTGGCTCCGAGTGACTACTTCTTGTTCCCAAACCTGAAGAAATGGCTTGGTGGAAAAAGATTTGACTCCAATGATGAAGTCATCTCGCAAACAAAGGCCTATTTTGAGGACCTCGACAAATCATATTTTTTGGAAGGGAAAAAAAAAATTGGAGAAACGTTGGACAAAGTGTATAGAGCTCAAGGCAGACTACGTTGAAAAATAAAACATTTATTTATCAAAAAATCTGTGTTTTAATCCAAAAGTCACGGACTTATTGACCCGCCCTCGTATATTACAAAAAGAGTAAAAGCTTAAAAAATTGCCAAGTTATAAACGCTTTCAGATACTTTTTAGACAAGGACAGCACTATCTTAGAAGTGACGTCACGACTATGTAAGTTCATACAAGCGCCGTACATTGTCAGTACGTAGTTTCCGTATCTTCGCATAGAAGCAGTCGAACGCGATTCAGCGAACATCCCCGACGCACTGCAGTACCGAGGCAGCCCCAACAACATCCTGTAGATATGGTTGAATTGGACTCGTAGGGCGCTGTACTGTTTTTGAGTATAGTTAGCCCACAGGGCGCTCGAATAAAAACAGGTGCAACACGCTCTGAAAAGAGTGTTTTCCACCTCCTTCGAGAACCGTGCAAACCTGCGAGCTATCATGTTCGCTCTAACAGACAACGCCCTACGTTCCCGTTCTATGTCTGAATCGTCTTTCAGGTCAGAGGTCACCAGATTCCCAAAGTATTTGAACGTGTCAACCATCTTTATCGGTACTTACATTGATTAGCTTGATGCTAGTGATACTCTCTGGACATTTACCCTTGGCCCGACAAACCATACACTCACTTTTCTCGCTGATATAGAGCAGGCCATGACTGAGAGCATATTTCTCACAAATGCCGAGCAGCTTAGACAGGCCACAAACCGAAGCGCTCAGCAGCACCTTGTCGTCCGCATAGCTAATGTTGTTTACACAAATTCCAGCGACATGACAACCGACACGCGTGCTGCTCAGCCTCTCGATGAGTGTGTTTACATAAAGGTTGAAGAGCGTTGGCGAGGTCACTACGTTGACCTGGTTCTCGTACCAATATTTGAGAATACGTATGCATTCGCTTGGCAGGGATGTGTCGTTAAGTTTATCCCATAGGGTATCATAGGAAACCAGGTCAAACGCTTTCGTAAGGTCGAGGAAACTAGCATAGACTGGTGTTTTGCGATCAGTATAGTACTTGACAGTCTGCTTCAAACACAGAATAGCTGTCTCAGTGGAGCGTCCCGATTTGAAACCGAATTGATTGTCATGTAATTCGAGACAGCCACTCATCAGTGTTTTAAGAAGACTGTCGAGCACCTTAGACAGAATTGTAGCCGGAGAGATGGGTCTATAGTTGTTGGCGTCGCTTATAACACCAGTTTTACTTTTCACGATCGGTACTACCACGGTCTGCATCATAGCTGGAGGTAGATAAGAATGAAAAACATAGCCAAAACCCTTGGAAGATGGACGCCAGCATATTTAAGATGCTCGATACTCAAGTCATCGTGGCCGGGAGACTTGCCTCGGGTCATGATCATGATAACCTTTCTAATATCTTTGGTCGTAAACCTTACACTGAGCTCCTGCCCCGAGTCACACCTTCGAGTCCCGACCGTGATGGTTCCAATGGTGAAGATACCATGAAATGGCTTTTGAACATTTCAGCTATGTTCTTTGGATCAGTAATGCCACCAACGCTCACAGGAAAGCCCGGCCTTCTGTTTACATTATTAGTAGTTCCAGAGTTTCCAAAAACTCCGAAAATCATGTTTAGAGTGATGCGTCGCCGGATTGTCCATTTTAAGTTGCTCACTGTTATTTTGACACCATTTTAACCGGCTTAAAGATTTTACGGCTTTCTTGCATCTCACTGCAAACACGACCCGACTTCGGTCTACCATACCATATCCATAACTGGAACTTAGACCTGGCCTCCCGGTGAGCACTACCGACATGTCTATTCCAACCTATTACAGGTTTCTTCTTACGTACCCTACTACTACCAGCGTAACTGTCTTTAGCTGCTCGGCCTAAGACATCTACAATTTCGTCATACATTTTGTCGATAATGTTCTTATGTTCCACATCATCGCAAGAGGAATCACAACAGCTACTTAAATCTCTCGGAAAATCTATTAATTTTAATCGTTCTTTACATAACTTATTATATAGTGCAATTTGTTCAGACGTTATCTCGCCCCAATTTATTCTATTACACGGTTCGATACTATTACGTGCTAGATTAGGTTTAATATTATTAAAATTACAACATATAACCAAAGGAAAGTGATCCGAACACATGACATCTTCCTTAATTTCTACATTAACAATCGTTTGCATAGCCGACTCCGTAGCTAGACAGTGGTCTAACCAGCGTCTAGACCCGTTCGCGTTACTTATAAAGCTATACGTATCAGATGTAAGTTCAAAATCAAAATCAAAAGTCATTTATTCAAACTAGGCTGAGAGTCAGCACTTTTCGAACGTCAAAATTACATAAGACAGTCCCCCAAAACGCCCGCCCTTCACCACTTCCTAGTGCTTTAGCTGGGAAGAAGAAGTGGCGCAACAAACTCCCCAGCAGCACAGCTGTCTGTTTGGTTAGAAAACCATTGAATTATATAATTATAAGGTAATCAAATAATAAAAACCGAAACACAAAAAAAATAACATATTAAATTATCTGCCATATTTAAGCTAGCCACGCCAATATACCCAAAACAGAAACCAATAAAAAAATCAATGAAAAAAACAACATAACTTAATACACAAATAAAAGCCTCCAGGCATAAGGGGCGTGACATCTTACATATGCATTATTGGATTATTTTTTAAGTAAACACAAATGACAAACCAGGACCATCGAAGTAAAATAAGTTAACAGAACAATTACTTTAACAAAATCAAAACCGTAGACAGCAAGACGACCAGTCACCACAAGCAGCACCCGTTCACGAGCATAACGCAAAGATCAGCCATTGCCCCCCTCGCCATATTTGAAGTCCGAACGATTTAGTCGTCCTTGATTTTGGTGACGAGAAAAAATTATGAAAAAAAAAAAAAACTGTGTGGTTTCGGCAGGTTCACGAGTGTACATATTTTAATCATAAGTTTGTTTTACAATGTATTAATAATGAAAGTATTTTGTATTAAACTACTATTTATATTGGAACGAAGCTCCTTTCGGTGGCCACCATAGAAATTGTTGCGGCGGGGATAGTGCTCCACTCCGCCGTAGATGAGTGTAGATGAGCATCAGATTCAGCAATAACCAGTATATTTGCAAATTATGGTGATAAACGAAATCTAGGAAGTTATTGCTGTAAATTTGCCGTTAATTTTTCAAGGGTGGTGATTAACAAGTTAACAACTTTAAGTGTTTAATGGTTATAATAGCAAAAGCGAAGCGCAATTGATTTTTATATATAGGAAGAAAAAGATATACTTATTCTATGCGTAAAATCGAACGAATGAAACGGAAACTCAAGTCAACATTTACTATGATAAAAATTATTTGTTTTTAAACTAAATCGCTCTCGCGTCATGAGAGTATTTTCGAGTTTACTCAACCTTAACGGTCATGTTAGGCATTAAAATGACGTCAGAATCGCAGCCTTCGACAAATCGATAAAAAGAGAGTGCTCCTGTTTGTCGTGTTGTTCATAGTATCATCAATCTATTTATAAAACATCCATGATTCTGTAATCGAACTCCTTGGGTAGATAACAATATTATTTAATTCCTCCAATCGAACAATCTACTACAATACTTAGTTTCAATTAACTAGCTATTATAATAAAACATTTAATATAACTCAAATGAATTAATGCAGGGTAATTATATTGATGACCACACGTAATCCGTCCGCATTCGATGCTGGCCCCGAGCAAATAGGCCGAGTGCAGCCCCGTGTTCTCAATCGTCATCTCAGAACTGTCATTCGTTCCATACAAGTGTTGCCAGTATAATAAATGATACATCCCAAAGGTCGACTAAGCCAATTTTACTATTTATTATATTATTTCAAAATCTAACAATTCATTAATTAATATTACCATTTCACAATTCGATTTATAGATCATTCTTAAATACAGTTATATACTTATATATAGCATATGATACTAGTGATTTTTTCAAAGATTGCTCTATCCAATAGAAATCACAAGAACTTCTCACCAATATGTAAAGGTTGCTATAACATCTATACAAAAGCTAGTGAACCGATGCAGGCGTGTGCGGCAATATTTCCATGTATTTACTAACCGGAATGTTGGCCGGCTAATAGGGAAGCGTTCGTGCCGGCTGCCGTGCCGGCTGCCGTGCCGGCTGCCGTGCCGGGGCCGTGCCGGGGCCGTGCCGCACAACTTTTTACATACCAGTACACTTTGCAGACGTGATTTCCTTGACTTTGGAGTTGAGGTAGTTGTACACTACGAGCAAATGTACGGAGGTGTTTGCTTTTATGATGAGCTCTTCGTTGTGTGCAGACTAACCTGCTAACTACGTAACTGGTGTGGCGCATGGAACTGCAAAAATTAAAATAAAATTTATTAGCTCGAATTCAGGAAGATTCTATAAATTTAGAGATGAAATGAAGAGCATTACAAATTCTTATCAATTTTGTTTAATTCCTGCTATAATAAGTGCTGTTGTCGTAAGCCTGAGGCACGCTTCATGCTTGTTGAGTCGGCACGATGCGACACACCCCGCTGGAAAAATATACATTCGATGTGGTGCACAGCCTGTGCCGAATCACCCCTTTATTTGGTACACCAAAAGCTTTTATTCTATTTCGTTGCACATAATGTTTGATGTACCCACTGTGCTCAGTACTCCACAAACCCAAGTGTCGCATATTTCGGACACTGTCGTAGAGCGGTGTCGGCTCTATCCAGCGAGTGGCGACACCGGCACCTCCATGAAATGCTCTGATTTCTTTCAATTCCCGCTCTTTAGAGAGACAAGTTTTGTAAAGCGCGGCCAGTCATTTGTAAGCGTAGTCGTTTGGGCAGGGGAAATAATTTCTTTACAGACAGACCTATGAAGGAATTATTATATCATAATACTGGGCATGATTTTTTTACTGGAGTCCTTGTGCCAAAATTTATAAAGAGTGACACAATGGGGTGGCCTTATCGCATCTACGGTTTCCTTGAAGAGCATTTCTGTCATATTTATAACGTTCGTCATGAAAATGTGTCATTTTTACCAGTAATTATTTACGTCAGTCTCTGGACGGCGGTGGTGGCTGACGGCGGTACGTTATTTACAAGAATGACCCCTATCAAAAATTCAATTACTATTGAAATTCCACTGACCTCATGATCGGACGCCGCCTTTTGTTCAAGAATGCTTTTCAACACTAAAATATCGTTTACAATCAAAATATGTCCACCAGAATGCAAATATCTTGCTATCTCAAAACCAATAAGGATAACCGAAATCATAAATTGAATACTGAAACTGCAGACGGTGCTAAAACATGGTATCCGCCAAACGTTTAGGTTTGGTGTTGCTGTCGGTCTGCTCAATTGAATATCGAGTATCAATCTCTGTAGCACGGCGGGAGTGGAGGAGAAGTGAACTTGTGCTGGGCTTTCATTAGTTTATAACAGTTTTAAAGGTTAAGTCTTTTAGACCTAAAACTATTCATGAATCCTCAATTATTCTCTAGGTATATAGTATATAGCGTTACTGGTCTAGTAGGTAGTTTATACCCGTGGCTTCCATGATTTTCTCAGGAGATCAAGAACGTGCTGTACTCCGCAGTAAATTACTCAATAATCTAAACAGACGTAAAACACTAAATTGACTCAATGTGCCTGAATGTTGGTCAATTCCGAATACAAATAGTTATGTTCTTCAATCCTTATTAAACAAAACCTAGCACAGTCTCCATCCTATCTAGAAACGAATAAATTAAAAGAAATTTACATAACGGATCCGTTGCCGCCTCAGTAGACTCCATCTGCGACACCTTTGTCGCACAGTCGCACTGTCGCACTGGCCCTTCTACACTTTATAGCAATTTTCAGTCAATAAAACGGTTCAAATTCAATCACTAGTACGTTCTGGGTGCATAAGCGAGTTAGCCCCGCCCCCTCCTGTCCTCGCCCCTTCGTCCCCTCTCTCGCCCTGAGGGGACATGCACTTAATGCAACGCTGTTAATTGTAACTGAATTCGCAATAAGTGACTTCGGTAAAAATTGGATAGTTCGGGCGGTTGGACCTTTGAGTGCGGAGGTTGTGTCTCGATGTGGGCAATTCGGATGAGACATTTTGTTTTGGTACTATGTTGTAGATAGAGAAGTTTTGAAATTACCTTTTAAGTTTTGTGAACTATTTGTTGAACTAACGAGCATACGTATTATTCAAACAACTAGGCTGTTAGTCAAGGGCTGAATAAAATCCTGTATTACAATTTCAGATTATGTAACAAATGAGCCACCTACCTGACTTGCATAGAACTTTCCTCTTGCCATGATAATGAGATCATAACACGATTCATTAATAGGATCAAACCCTTAATGAGATCAAAACGCGATTCATCCTTCATAAATAGAATTTCCAACCAGCAATTATTCTTGGAAACCTTATTTTTGGTGTAACCCGTTTCACCAATATTTCAACCGTTAAAAAAACTTGGCAGGATTTGCTATTTCTCTTACACACCTAGCTATTCCTATATCTATCTCTGTCTAGAAGGTTGGAAGTGACTTAATTATAAACGCGCTGACCCGAGGCCCATGTAATGTTAAATTAACAAAGTACTTGAACCCTTTTTAACTGAACATATGCGTATTAGGTTTAATTCCGACCGGTAATATGTACTTCAAAATTTCAAGACACCCTGATTATGTTCGTGCATGAAAAATAGTATACGGGAAATCAAAAAAATAATGCCATGGTGTGCCAATTAAAAGAACAGTTGCCCCTGATGGATACTTAATTAATTAATTAACACATTGAAAGCCTTAAATTGAATTCAGGCTAGAGGTGAATTGAAGTGATCGCTTTTAGCTTCCTGTTTTATTCGTCGTCTATATTCTTTAAAATAATATCTGAGCGGCAGCGGCATAGGGAAAGAGAGGCTTTTGCCCTGATGTGGGACACAACAGGATAAAAATTAATTGATCTTTATTTGTACTGTGTCTAAGCGACAATTGAACTTATGCATAATGCAATGAGCCGTCTTGGTCTGATGATGACGATTCATCAGTACACAGACTACCGCTTCATTCATCAGTACACAGACTACCGCTTCATTCATCAGTACACAGACTGCCGCTTCATTCATCAGTACACAGACTACCGCTTCATTCATCAGTACACAGACTACCGCTTCATTCATCAGTACACAGACTACCGCTTCATCGATGTATAATTTTGTTTTCCCGATGACTATGAGAAAAATACCATTATATTCTCGCCTGAGAATATTTTGATTCGAAATATTTCCAGTAAAAGACTTCACCAGACCGCACGCCACCGCTCCACCATATCAAATTCAAGTTGTAGGTGTATTAGAGAGTGTGCAGTTCAAATATTGACGCGACGGACGCCACCCCGCTCACGATATTGCGCGGGTACCCTCTTTCTACCCAATTTTATATATTTGATAGTGTAGGTACAAAGTGCTGTCGTTAGGATCAAAAGGGGGTAACAAATATGTTTGAAAGGTGTGGCGCGCAAGTACAAGAATTTTAAGAGAAACGATTTTGGTTCTCATTTTTCAATATGATAATTTTCAGATAATTCGCAATTTCGCCAGTCTCACTAATTAATTAATAATCGAATACCTCCGTAACTCAGCTCTTTGCTGTTAAAATTATATTTCACAAACAGAATTTAACTGTGCAGTTTACCCTTAGAAAAAAAAAACTATATACTTTTATGAAAAAATATGTTTCCCTGCTTGTCTTGTGTACATGTAGGTAGGTTGCTGAGATGGGTTCGACGTGCGGTTATTATTGAGGGTTGCTCGTAATTGGAATTTTTAGTTGGTAAGGGTCACCTAATCTAAGGGAAATTCGCTTTCCCTACTAACTTGATATTCTTGATAGGTTTTCGAAAATATGAAACCATACAAAAATAGGTGATAGGTACTTACGTATCTACTTGCAAGAAATTCAGCTTTTTTTTTATTTGCAAAGTCTTACTTACTTATACCTACTACAATTTAGAGATTACATAATACCCAAAATAATCACACCAAAGCTTTATTTTAAAGATTTTCAAAAGATACCGTTGGTGTTTTGTAGATGTCGCTGCTTTCTCACACTATGTCTTTCTTGAATGAATGAACGAAAACAATGAACGAAGCTCTCTAACGTCCCGAATTTCCTCACAATCTTCCACATTTTAATCACTAATTTGGTAGGAAGTGGACTGAAGCACGCGACATAACTCTCGTAGGTGCACATTGTTGGCTGTTATGCCGTGTTCACACGGTTCGATTTAAGTAGATCAACTTAGTTGTCAACAAAAAACATATTTTAAATTTAATTTGATTGAAAATCTGTTCAGACGGTTCAAATCGCTTTCGATTTGGCAGTTGATCAAATAAAATCGACCCGTGTGAACCCGGTATTAGACATGACAAACTCGAACACAAGTAAATGAGTGTCGTGCCTCGTGTCGATCGACAGATGGAGCTAATAATGACTGGTCTCTAATGACTGCGCCGACTACAGGAGCCGACGACTGCGAGCGACGCGGTGCGGGGGCGCCCTTATGCGACTTGACGGCTATTGCTCATTTGTAAGAGCGTAATTACTCGTATTTATGGAGTATTAGTGATGTGGACAGTGATTTTGAATGGTGTAAGAGAAGAGAAGGGTAACACAATAAAATAGTGTCAGAGGAATTTAGTGGATGTACTAGCTCAGTCGTTGACTGAACGAGTCTATATTATGAAGAGCGAACGAAGCTTTAAATTAAGTTTAAAACTTTAAATTATATTTTAAATATAATCCTTTCCGCAATAAAAGTAACTGAACGAAAAACTTGCACAAAATTAATTAACAATATTCTCGGCGCTAATGAAATGTAAAAACTGCAGGTAGCACTGAGTCACTGTATTACCACAGAATAGATAGGTAGGTACCCACAGAAGGTCGGCTTCCTACAATTAATGAAAACAGGTGCGCGAACACAATATTACAAACTATGTATCTCAAACGAATGCCCGTCGCGTGTGCGTTTGCGTCGCTGTACGTAGACGAATGTCGACGTCTAATGTCTATGGCTACATGTGTTCCCACTCGTTGTTTGAAGGCTACCTTCTGTACCGAACTAACCTGTGGTATTCCTGAACTACTGTAGCAGTAAGCGAGCCAACTTGTATTCATTATCTGTGCCCATTGGGCCGGAAACTGTGAATTGTCTGAACGAATAAAAGTCCTTATTAAAGCGAATATCGCCGCGAATCGCCGGCGATCGCCGCGGTACGCGCGAATCCGCTCCGATGCGCGCCGATTTGATCAGATAAGGATTTTACACTATTTTGCCACTGAAATATTTTCGCGATTGTGAGCTTTTCCGCGATATTTCGCTTGGCCGATATCCTATTTGTGAGATAGACGGATTTCGGACGGAAGGATATGGAAAAGTTATTTGTGAAGTAAACAGGGTCACTTTGACCGTCTGAGTGTTACAAATGAAACGAAATTATTTAAATTTTCTTTACTTTCAGATCAAATTGTGGGAAAGCAATAAGCAGCACAGTGCAAGTAAGTTTAGCCAAAGGTATTAATAAGTTGAATTTACAAGCGATTTTTTTTTTGAATAATAACTTCGGTTCAAATACCCCGTTAACTCCTCCAAATACCTGTAAATACCTGTAATTCTGTATGCCTATCTTATTAATTTCGCTCAAGTGAAAATCACGTTAGACTGAATCCCGGCGGTAATGAAATTTTATCAAGAACTTGGTCCGCGGTGTTACGGCGGGCGAAGTTTCTAGAAATTCCCGATTGTGTTCCAACAACTCTCAGCTATTTCCCAGATCCTTTTTCAATCCTTTGAGGTAAGGCGCCTTCATACAGCTGCCACGGGAATACAGCTAACTAGACCACTCGACATCGTTAATATTGAACATAATTAATGCTCCTAATACATACCATAAGATGGCCACCCAAGAACGTGCCAACGGACACCATGATGTGACAGTCCCATTGTCAAAAATGTTGTTGAAATCTGAAGTACCTATCTGAAAGTGATAGAGGAACTAGAGAAACATAAGACTACACTTTTTCTGAAATATCCGAAACGCGTCGCCTTTGCTTCAGGTAAAGCCATATAAGCGTGTCCCTAGGCGACTCAAACCTTTTCATTCAGTTTAAACGAAAAATTAATATTCTTAATCAAGATCTACTACTGTGGCGGCATCTACACCGCCACATGCGAACGCATCACACGAATCCTGCATCGCGCAATTATAGTTTACCGCGCAGCCAGCATATATACAACTTCCCGACAACAAACATCGGGCAGTTGCCCACCAGTTATCAGACATCCGTCTGGTCGGAGGATCCTCCCTTTACTAAGAGAGTATGAGTGAACTTTACACCCTGTTCCTCATATCTCTTCACTACCATTCTCTGTATCCATCTATCCTCATCATTATATTACCTTTGCTTTTTTAAGCCTCACCTTGACATCGCCCTTACTCACAGAGCTGCACTACCCTCCCGGAGCTCGGAGGTCGCAACTCCTAGCGGTAGTTCACAATTCCGCATCTTCCGTGACTTTACAACTCGAGCGGAACGGACTGCACTTTCGCTGTATGATTTCAATACTAAACTCCGAAGACGGAATCCATTTATATTTTCCTTGATTCGTCGATGGACGAAGTTTGTGACTGGTATGTGCTTCTTGGATATAGCCATCAAACAGAATGCTTTATGGTTTAAAAAAGTTATATGATAGAAGTTCTCTTGACTCATGGGTGTGTATTACAGACAAAAATCTCATTAACACAGCTAGCCTCAAAATCTGTGTAATATAATTGTATGTGCCTATTATCAGTGGTTACATTCTAGAGTCAAGTGAGATTAAAGGCCAAAAATATCCCGTATAAGTTGGTATAATTAAGTGGTGATGAATATAATGGCTACAAAATATAAGTGCACAATTTCCTCCGCCAATCTACGTCACGTGTTCAGTAGCACGTCACCCATCATCACTGAAACTGGCACAGTGTCAGTCTGTCAGCCTGGTGCAACATCGTAATCAATATGTTTGAGTGTTATGTGTGAGTTTTTGTTATGATCGCATTCGGTTTCATTGGGTGAAATTCGCCCTAAGACATTGTGCCTTATAACATCGCCTTGGATTCGTCTGTAAAGGTGTTATAATTATAATTTAAATAAATAAATAAATAAATAATGCTGTAGGCACATGGTCTTTGTTTGGGAGAAGTATGTTATGTCCAGCAGTGAACTACGATATTAAGATGCAGTGATGTGGACTGTCAAAAGTGAATGTAATAAAAACGTCCATCTTAGGCCCGGTTTCCACCAAAGCGAAGAGGAGCGGAGACGAGAGGAGATGTGCTGCGAAGCTGGCATGTTTTTTCCACCAAAGCGGAGAGGAGGTGTTTAGTGGAGAGGAGATGAGCTCGAAATCAGTCAAGTGCTCGAGGAGAAGGCAGCGGGGAATGGGACGCGCGAGCGTGAGCGCCGCCGCCACACCGCACCGCCGGCGCCGCCCGCCTGCCTGACTACACACATCTCCGCTCTGCCGAGGCGATTGTCAGCTCACGGCACAAAATTCTATAGAAAGATGAGACATCTCTGCTCCTCTCCGCTTGATCCATTTCCAACGAAGCTTATCGGAGAGGAGATGTGGAAATAACTAAATCTGGTCGGTTATTCAAAACACATCTCCTCTCGTCTCAGCTTCTCTCCGCTTTGGTGGAAACCGGGCCTTAAAATGCATTTAATAAAACTAGTTAAGTATTCTTAAACGTTAGTCACTTCATAACCTGCGTTACGAAATGCTATTGGATTTATTCGTCGGAAAATAAAAACCAAATACCGTTACACTATTCGGCTAATATTGCTATTCAGTTGCTAGTGTTAAGATTTCTAAACATATTTTTCTGATACAGTGATCAAACACATCACCACAATCGCTTTAACATTAGGAATGTTCGTACCAAGAAAGCAAATACGCCACCAATCGAGGCTCGCGTTAAATGCAATCGCCATCCGCCATCCGTTCCAATAGAGTCGGCAAGCAGACCGGATTACAAAGCAGGAGGATAGTCCCCGGGGGATGGGGGATCGGGGTTGGTGGGCAAACAGCCGGGGGACTATTATGTACCGAGGTGTTGAGGAAATTCATCATGTGGCGCGGTTTTGTTACAGTACATGTAACATTTAATATTTGAAGACAATTTGTTATTTGGGTTCAGGGTTAATTATTTATTTATACACTTTAATGTACACCAGAATATATACTACTAATAGAATATAAACGTGCTATGGGCGGCGTTATCTATCTTTACTGCAAGCATCTTTCAATTATTAAGTTTGTTAAACCTGTTGGCGAAACCTGTAGGTTGTAGACCAGTAATAAATCCAGCATAGGTCCAGCAGTGATAAGTTAAAAATACTGAGAGTATCTGATCTTTCAGCAAAAGGTTCAAATGTATTTTTGATTTGAGTGCATTAGAAACCACGACACTGCATCTAGACTTACCAGCGGCCATGATTGGTCTCGTAAATATTTACTTTCAATACAACTCAATCAGATATAACTCTCCACAACATTACTTTAAGTTGTCAAGTTATCCTCGATATATAAGTAATCTGCCGGCGCATCGCGGAATTACAGCTAGCGGCACGTCGCACCGCGGCGAACGAGACCCACAGGGGTGGCACACGAGACTTAGAAGTATAAAGATAGAAAAGTAGTTTGGTATACTTGTACAGCCAATGCAAATACTGGTCTACTCACTAACAGGGCATTCTGGCATTATTGATGAAAGAGTAAATGTTATATGTTATATGAGGCTGATACCAGCTGAAGCGCTGTCACTGTCAGACTGCATAGAAAAGAACGAGAAGCGCACTGACTCAACGCTGGTTGCAAATTGCAAAAAATGAAGCAATTATCAATGTTTTACAAAAAAACTATTGATTGGACTAAAAAATATAATGATCTGACAAAAATCAGAATGATAACATGTCGCTCCTTTATTCAAAAAAAGAAATAACTCAAAATTTGCTAATTTCGAGTTTTTACCATAAAGTGAATTAACTTCGCACGAAGAATACGTCCAGTCCAACAGACGACTCGATACGATGGAAATGAGAGAGATAGACGACTGTCGTTCTCTTTTTGACTAACGCGCGCGAACGAGTTGGTACCAGTAAAGTGATCGCATTCAGTGATGCCACAGAGTACACTATTGAGTGATGCGCCGACTTTGCTAAACGTAAGATCTCGGAAGAAAATTGAAAGAGCGGAGTAAAACGAAATAAGATCGGTGTTTTACTATCAGGTAATTATTTTCCATGATTTAATTTATTCAAAAAGTGCATTTGTTTGACTTATTTCACTTTATTAGAAAAGAAGACGTAATTTGTTTTGATAATATTGTGACTTAATTCTGTTTTGTGTAAATTGTTTCGTATCGTATTACGAAATCATTTGAAGTTGATGCAGTTTTCAAATAAAATGCATGAGCGTACCTAAAGTGATTAGGTATTATTTCAGTATTGTACTATAATTTATTAAAAACGTATTATTTTTTTGGTTTGTTTCTGTTTACTGTTTAATTTGTCTGGTTCGACTTCGTTTTATTTACAGTTATTTTTCTCTTTTAGTAAAATAAGGAATGTCTAATTTTAAATTTAAACATTAACAAGATTACAAGAGTATTTAAATAAAATTGTTTGCGTTGCAGGATTGATAAGGAATTTTAAATAATAGATATTCCTTGTCCTCTTTTAGAATGTCTTCAAGGGCACGGAAAATATTGGGCTTAATTGTGGACGATACAACACCTGAGTATGAAAATACCTTACCGGACTATAGTTCAGAAATTCTCGAGGTGAGTAATTTATATTACTTACTATTATTACAGATTTACATTTTATTTATTTTGGTACATGGATTGCCACATTGGTCTAGTGGCTAGGTTATAATGACAGCGGATTGGTCTACCTATAATACTACTACACGCTCATGACATGTACGTGTGACGAGTTCTACGAAATTTCTTACGATTATTCTTCAAATGCGCAGGCAACCACATGCGTTGCCTGCACATTGCTGCTGCGTGGTAAAGTGAGATAGGGTGCGCGTAATAAAATGTTATAACTGACTTCCCGGGTTCGATTCCCGGGTCGATTCGAAAATAGTTTTTGTTATTACTGTCAAAAAATCATAGCTTGGAGTAAGGAAGTTGGAAACAATATTTAGTAGGTACCTAAATTAAATTTTTATTCTTTTCAGAAACCTCAGTTTGAGCACACAGAATCCAAGAAATGTTTTCTGGTTCCTTATTATGATAGTGATTTAACCTTGACAGACAATGAAGATACTACACGATGTATAACTGCAGTGATAAAAAACAAAAATGAAGAACATAATGTGCGTCAATGTTCATCACCCTCAAGTTCGTCTTTGAGCTCATCGTCGTCAAGTTCAGACTCTGATAGTTCGGAATCATCATACCAAACAAACCCGCGTTCTGTATCTGCTAGACACCACGTGACTGTTGATGAAACAGACGTTATTGAAAATACTCCTCCGCAGGTGTTTGAGAATAGAAGGAATGTAAGTTATTGTTTAGAAGAAGGCGCTGTAAAAAGTCAACACTTGTTTTAATAGAAACAATCTTACAATTAAATTTTAATATTAATTTATCTTTCAGGAACTAAATCGAAAGAAAAGTTATTATACATGCCCAGTATATACAGATGAAAGTGAGATAGACTTAAGTGATACAGATCCGACATTTACAAACATCGAACCTACAAGAAAGAGGAACTATTTTTTTGTCAATCAAGCTCTTCTTCAACCAGTTCGTCTGATTCAAGGAGGGCTCCGAAAAAGGGACGCAAACATTCCAAAAATCCTTCACAATGGAAACAGTACAAAATTAAACGTTTGCGTAATAAGGGAAAATCATATGTTTCCATGTCAAAAACTCAAAAGAGTGTTCCAGCCCGGCATCTCAAAGAACCTTGCACGGAAAAATGCAGACTTAAATGCACCACAAAGATTAATATAGATAGCAGATACGAACTCTTTCGGAAATTTTGGGATTTGGGAGATTTGGCAAAGCAGAGAGCGTACATATGTGCAAGTATGGTTGATGTTCAGCCCAAATACAGATACACGAACGCTGAGAGACCCAGGCACAATAACAAAGCATTTTATTTTATAGTCGACAACAGCAGGGTAAGAGTTTGCAAAACTTTTTATAAGGCCACGTTAGACATCTCGGACCGTATGATATTTACGGTACAAAATAAAATAAATGAAAATGATTTTTCACTCAATGATTTGAGAGGAAGACATCAAAATCATAAAAAAACTGACCTCGAATTACGAGCTGCGATCATGGAACACATAAATTCAATCCCTAAGATTGAATCTCACTACGCACGAGCTTCTACAACAAAGGAATATATAGAAGGCAGCAAAACGATTAAAGATTTATACAATGATTTTAAAGAAAAGCAAAAATTGAGCAATAAAGACGCAGGTACTTATATAACGTATTATAAAATATTTACAACTGAATTTAATCTTACATTTTTCCAACCCAAGAAGGATCAATGTGATCTGTGCAACTCCTATTATAATTCTAATGCTAACCAAAAGAAAGACTTAGAAGAAAAATATCAAACACATTTAGAAGAAAAGAAACGTAGTAGGGTTGAGAAGATCAATGATCGCATTAAAGTTAACAAAAATATCAGAGTAGCTGTGTATGATTTAGAGGCAGTATTGCAGTGCCCAAAAGGTGACACTTCCTCCTTTTACTATAAGTCCAAACTTAATTGCTATAATTTAACCATCACCGAATTAACCTCAAAGGAATGTAAAGTAGCCTACGAAAATGTGCATTGTTATTTTTGGTCAGAGTGTGATGCTAAACGTGGCGCTATAGAGATTGGATCATGTTTATGGGCGTATTTGAAAGCTTTAAGTGATGAAGACGATGATGAAAAGGAAGTGATATTTTATTCAGACAACTGTTGCGGGCAGAACAAGAATAAATACATCACTTCTCTGTATTTACATGCTGTGCAAACATTGAACATAAAGAGCATTACGCATACATTTTTGATACGGGGACACACGCAGAACGAGGCTGATAGCGTACATAGCCTCATCGAGAGGGAGGTGATGAAAAACTTAAAATCTGGTCCAATATATACACCCGACCAGTATATACCTCTAATTAAGAATGCCAAAAAATCTAAGCCTCCGTTAATTGTGCATGAGATGAATTTTGAATCGTTTTATGATTTGAAAATATTACAAGAAGAATGGGCATATAACTTTACAAGCAATACAGATGGACATAATGTTAATTGGAATGAAATAAAAGTTTTAAAAATTACCAAAGAAAACCCTATATTTTTTTTCTACAAAACATCATACAAGGATGAATACTACAAGGAAGTTAATGTAAGAAACAAAAGAAAGAAGATGAAATCAACGACAGAAATAACACTTCAAGCAGCATATTTCAATAAACAAGAAATAAGTGCAAACAAGAAGAAAGATTTAAAAGAGCTTATCTCAAAAGCATTGATCCCTTCCTTTTATGCAGGGTTTTTATAATTCAATATTTTAAATTTATTTAATACTTGATTTCAATCACTGATCTCATGACTGATCTCATTTTTTCGTTGATTTTATTGGGTGATTTTTGTGATTATAAAACTTAAATGATTAAGTTTATGGCTAGGCTTGAGTTAGCCATAAACTTAATAATTTTTCATCACACTCCTAATTTTAAATAAGTTTTTTTTATATTTTGTAAATTTCATTATTTTCGCAAAACTTTAAAAGAAAAAGATTTAAGAAAGATTTTGTTTTGTTTTGATTTATAATTACATAGAACATTATAAGTTGTGTTTTTATGAGGTTCTACATTCCAATTCAACCAATTTTTTATAATAAATACGGATAAAACCAAGAAACACGTCTTTTTTTAATGAAGAAATGCTGTTAAAATTAATTTTTAATTTTAATCAACACTGAAACAATTACAAACATTTCTCTTATAGTTTATGTTTATTAGGTTAACAATGCAACAAAATTAAATAATTCGTCTACTTGCTTGATGATTTTAATATAAAACTGCAACATTTACAATTACTCCGTCCAAATCTAAATTATTTGTTTACATATTTTATTGAAAAGTGAAATAATAACGAACTTTTTTTATTATCATTTATTTAAGCGTCTTTCTGTTAAATTTTTTTATATTTTTTACAATAATCAACTAGTTTATTAATTACGCTACCTATTCCTACTTTTGGAATTAACCTAACCTATTTATTTATTTTCTTGTGATAAATTGAAGCCACAAAGGTAAACATGTCAAACTTTGAATGCATTTTCCCACAAAACAGATATTTTGAGTTATTTCTTTTTTTGAATAAAGGAGCGATGTATACTATATGGTTTTAAATCGTTGAAACTTTTTTTTTGAGGTATCTTCGTGATTTTTGTCCATCGTAACAAATTTTTTGTATTATGCTTTCAACACTATATCTCACTAGTAGATATCCTACAGAATATTATGTATTTTTCTGATTTTGTTTACTGCATTGGGTCCTGTACTTCCCTTCATCAAGCCTTCCTTTCTTATTATAACGCTCGGAATACCTAGCTTGGTTACACCAAACTACGAGCTCGCACCAGCGCTCTCTCTCTCTCGCTTTCTGTTCAGATAAGCTGGTAATACTTCTAAGTGATCATTGATTTTACTTTAGGCAATATGTGTTGTTCATATTGAATTCAGATCTCAAATCGATTGAAAATAACAACTTGAAGTTATTAGAAAAACTAAACTAGGTACCGGTGTTCTCCAAAGCTTCGCAAGTCGTGGCAGCCCTCGCACTCCGTCGTTCGCCGCGATTGATTTACTATTTACACACTACACGGTGTGATTGCAGTTAGAATTGAAGTGTCCGATCTAAAAGTGGTTTTTCAATGGTTTTGTACATTTCACCTTCGATACGTATCGCTCTGTTGACTGTGCTACTAAGTAAATTCACGTGTAGGCGGCCAAGGTTGATTTTTTATGGATTGAAGGTTGGTGTTATCCCGAAGTTAACTCACAAAGAAAATGCCGCTGAAATTGTTGTGACCACAGGAATAAGCAACACTAGCACTACAATTGACTTCAGAATTTGAAAGTCTGTCTATCTTTGCAAGAGTTAGTTTTCATAATTTTCAAGTTTCATTGCATAATTCAGCACAGCATTCATGGAGCCAGGAGGCGGATGGTGGAACTCTTCAGTAACGTTACTTCTATCTACCAATCTTATCTACATGCCACCTCGTTGAGAAAATGCAAGTTCTCCATTTAATTGTAGTTTCCGTAGTACCTAGTGCTCCGTAAGTCTTGCGGGGTCTCTATATCTATGGAAAGTTTTTATGTACTTAGTATGAACACCACAAGGGAAGAGCCCGAAGATCTCAAATCGGTATACCCACACCAAACGCACTTGAGCATACAATCCACGTAGTTGTGACAATTGAACAAAGTTGAACAAGTGCTACAGACTGGCCAGTGGTCTCGGTGGCAGAGTGTAACATTGCGAAGCGACGTCGCAGGTGCGACTTGTTTCACTTTAGTGTGCGCTAACCTTTACGACGCGTTCCCTAGCCACTTGACAGCTTGAATGTTGTGCAATGATGCATGGTGCTGGATTTGGCATAAAAATAATTTCGTAGATGCGTTTACTGGACTGTAGGACGTCTGAAACAACGTCAAACATTGAGACATTGATTGTCATCTGAGAATCGAGTCATACGGCACAGTACAAATACTTTATACACTTCATCATACGAAGACGATCGATCAAAACTAAATCATCATACCGCAAAAACAAAATGACACACGATAGACGCCATCACCATGATAGCAGGGCTACTAGAGAAGTTTCTTAGTTTGATGGTGAACAAAGTTGGCTGTGTTTGTGAGCAAGTTTGTACTGTGTTTCATCCTAGGAGCTTCCAGTCCCCTACTCATATGTCTCTCGCCTAGCCCCAGCGTCCTCCCACAGGAACAGACCGTCCTGCGTCCAGCTAACTAGATAATAGACACATCGCGTCGGCTCGCGCGTCTCGCGCCAGTGCGACCTTTGCCTAATTCGGCGTTATCGTTTGTGTAGCGCTAAACATAAGCTCGGTTCACGTTATCAATGGACGGCTAATCATATTTCATTTTGTTATGGCTTAGTGCAAAAAGAAAGACCTACTCACTGAGGACCTGTATTTCATATGATAGGTATTGTTCATTCATTTTATTTCTTTGAAGTTTATAAACGTTTTGTGGCAAATGTTTTGGAATGTTTAAGTCACTACCATGAAAGGCTTTATTGCTGGAGCTTTTATAGTCAACCGTTTAAAATGATGTCGTACCGATCTTACTCTACCAATCAATTACAAAATAACCCATACAACCAGCAATATCTTCCCCTCCTACTATAAGACGTCCGCAAAGCGGCGCCCTTCGCCCTTCGCCTCTCACCCCACATGTCGCGCACTCGCTCCCTGTGACATATTTTTAATTAAACGCCACTTAGGTCGACGCGCGGCAAATCCCGCATGATCCATTGTAGCCTTTAGCCGTTATGATAATGTGTCTGCACCTTTATGTGATGTGTGGCGCCTTTGTATGTTTTGTTCCGTTTACAATTTGTGAAGCAGCGACGGAGAGGATTACGTTGCTATTGTTGAAATGTTAGGCGTTCATTATTTTCTGGGTATTTTATTTTAATTATCGGGTTGGCGTTTACGTTGTTAACAAGAGTAAACTTTTAACAATACATTACATATTAATTCATTCTCATAATGCCGATCGTCAAACAGGAATCTACCAATTTGTTGTGGATCCGTTCTAGCATAAGTTTGTACTTGGCTTCATGTGGCGACCAGACGATAACATTGCATTCCATAAGACGTTTTACATGCGCTTCGTACAGCGATCTTAGAGCACCGATGTTCGTGAACTGGTTTCCTAGCCGTAAGACTAACCCTAAATTGCTGTATGCTTTTATACAAACATCAGTGGTATGCTTATGGAAATTTAAATCTGTTGTAAAGCGCACGCCCAAGTCCTTAACCTCTGAGACACGTTGCAGTCGGATTCCATCCATGCAATATTGATAATGACCCAGATGGGTCGCGCGCACGGGTAAATGATAACACCGAACATTTGGCCACATTGAAATACAACCTATTGCTACGACTATGATCAGTTTCCTGTTTTATTTTAAGAACTAATTTCAAGTTGTCAGCAAATAACAATGGTATGGAGTTATTGACTACTCTTGGAAGGTCGTTAACTGTTAAAATGAAGAGAAACATAGTAGGGCTCAGAGAGCTGCCCACTGCAGTCGACGAACTGACAACGGTCTCTTAAATAGCAGGCGAAAAATGATAACGTGTGAGATGTTCAGCCTAGACCAGACAATTTAGCTAGAAGGACGTCGTTATATACTGTGTCAAAAGCCTTCAAGAAATGGAAGTAGGCAACATCTACTTAATGAACCGCATCCACCGTCGGTACTATTTGTGTCAGAAGATCCAGTAAGTTCCCCGTTGTCACCCGCTCAGGACGGAAACCATGCTGCGCGTCAGACAATAGAGCGCTAATCTGTGGATACATAAAGGCTACCGTGAACGGTCGACTCAAACACTTTAGCTGGAGTGCAAAATACCGCTATAGGTCTACAATCGCAGGGTGCTGAACCTCTACTACCTTTTGGCACGGGTATTTATGCGTAACGAACTATTATTCCAACTCATCATAATCTTGATTTACACCTTCTGTATTGATTGTAAAAATATCAGAAGATATCACATCACATCTTCTGATAGTTTACAATCAATACAACGTGTTATTATCGACTGCTGTATAGAGATCGGCTTATCGGCGCCATCTATTGGCTTCTTTGTGAATTAGAAACGTCGTCTTAAAGCAGTTATTACTAGAATATTGTTAATCAAATCGTTACAATTGCAGTTACTTTATTACCTGTCCTAAATAGATGACCCTAAATTCACTTTGGGCTGTTTTTTCATTATTCAGATAAATCAGTTTGACATATTTTCTATACAAAAGCTGTCAAACCACAATATTTATTCCTCAGAAAAAAGTTATCTGACTTTCGAAAAATCAGCCCTTACACTAACAAAATAAGATACAAAAAATTCAAAGAAAACACAAAATGCATACTGCATCGACCGGGAATCGAACCCGGGCCGCCCGCGTGGCAGGCGAGCATTCTACCACTGAACCATCGATGCTTGTAGCAGGTATTTCAAATCATGTAACTCATTGTGTTTAAACACTCATTTTAGAAGGTATTATATAAAACAGTACTGATTTTTTTGGTATCTTACGTCATTTTAGTTGCTAAGATTATTTTATTATATTTTGTGTCATACGTTGTTTTAGCTTATTTCTTTCCATAAACTATCGTACTTACCGTTCAGTAGCCGCTTTCACACGGCTAGCTGTCGGATACGGTCCGCGCGGTTCGGATACGGCAGATAAGCGCCGGATGCCGGACGGAAACCACCGCACGTAGGTACGCTTGATAACAATTGTAGCTATATAGGTAGGTATATGAATGTTGGTTGATGTTATTAAATGATTGAGTTGTTTAGTTATCTTCACGTGTAGTGAGTCGGAAAGGGCTCGGCGGGAATGAAGGCTTGATGCAGCAAACCTGATGAATGCTTTCAAGCATGATATCGAATGGGTTCAGTCAAGTGATATTTAGTGATCCGGCATGGCGGATACCGGCCGGCTGAAAATATGATGGAGTAAAGAGACCTTTGTTCGTTCATTACCTTGAGATTTGAGACATATTATTAGACACTGAATTGAAGTATGGAATTGTAGCGTACATTAGTGCTGAATAAAAACTGAGATAAAGCACTTAACGCGATATCTCAATACATAAAATATGAGCGACACAAAAACAACCACCGGATTACGAGTATCTCATAACCCTACAATCTTGCATGACCTTTACGAGCCCCCATTCACTGCCACTCCGAACTTAATCACAGTTCGTCCTCCCACCGGGTGTTCAGGCTCCCAGCGCTCAATATGCACTGTAAACAGTCCCGGAATCCCGCGCAGATGCGATGCCGCGGGATTAGCGCCAGGACGCGTGCGCCGTAATCCCGGGGCGCGGGATTAAGGCGATGGGAAATTAATTGCTAATGGAGATGGGTCATGATTGTGAGTAATTTGTAGGATTTCTAGATGGATGAAATTTTTGTTTCTTGGCTTTTATGGTCGAATGTGATGATTTCAGGTAGGTAGCAGCGGTGTACGTAATCTTTCTAACAGTGATCTGTGCCCTAGCCATTGTCACACAACGAACACAATGCAGTTAGTTATTTGCGTTGTTAAAGTATCCATTTGAGATTACGGAATGTTTCTTGGACGGCTAATAGAGTTGCGGGCGTCATTAGTTCGAAGGAAGCGCGCGCGGTGCACGGGAAAAAAAAGTGTTTGCTTTAATTAACATCTTGTTTAATGTGATCACGCAGCCTAACAAGATCTTGGGTTCTGAAGCTATGAGAACTTTGTTAAAATATCATAGTTCCGTCTACTAAGTAATGAATTGGTTTGATCAAGGGTAGTTATATAATTTAGCTAAAATGTTGGCCAGTTTTAAAATGATACATTGACACATCAACACACTTAACTTATAGATTCAACTAAGATCTTGCACGATACGTCTGTGAAACGTTTTCAGATCAATTGAATTCTTGTGTTGTTTTAACTAAGATCTTGCATAAAGTAACCGTGATAGACTAAGTTATTAAACTAACCTAATATTCGTTGTAAACGTGAGCCCTCGTCATATAAACTACCTGTATTCGTCCATCCAACTCAGTGTCTTTTGCACATCAACAAAGTAACTTTATTCTAATAATTATGGTTGAGAAGTACAATATTATAAACATATAAAATATCGAACATGCAAATAGGAACTAAATGGTATACTCGTAGCAATCAAACAACAATGTTTGAATATTAACTTTATTTATGCAAAACACATTGAAGACTTTAAGAAAATATTAGGGACACGCACAGGAAATATAAACAATAAAAAAGGAGGAGAGTGTTTGAAAGAGAAGAGGATGTATCGGTATGTGATGTGAAAATAAATGGTAAGAGTGTGGAGCAAGTGAGTGAGTTCGTATATTTGGGGAGTATGTTTACAAGGGATGGAAAGATTGATGGAGATGTCGAAAGGAGAGTGAATGCTGGAAATAAAGTGAATGGTGCTACACATGCAATTGTAACCAACCAGTCCAAGAAGGCACGACTGGCTGTTCACAATAGTGTGCTGGTGCCTACGCTTATGTATGGAAGTGAATGTTGGGTGTGGCAAAAGAAGCATGAAAGCTGAATAAATGCTGTGGAAATGCGTTCCTTGCGGAACATGTGTAGTGTGACTTTGAATGATAGGCTGAGGAATGATGTGTTAAGGCAACGGTGTCGTTTAAAAGAAGATGTAGTGACAAACATTGAAAAGAGTATGTTTAGATGGTTTGTTCATGTTGAGCGGATGAATGAAAGGAGATTAACTAAAGGTATTTACATGGCAGATGTGAGTGGAAACGCCGGGAGGGGACGCCCTAGGAGGACATATAGTGACCTTATTGGTGATGTTCTTCAGAAAGGTCAGGTGCGAAGTACTCTCAACCGGCGCTCGTGTATGACCAGATGTGTGAACGTAAACGAGGCAAAAGGAGTATGTAAGGAACGTAGCAGGTGGCGTTCTGTGGTTTCTGCCTACCCCCATGGGAAGAAGGCGTGAGTTTATGTATGTATGTGTATGTAAAAAAGGAGAATTGAAAACTAACAAAATGACAAAAAAACAACCATAAAAGATTAACAAGCCAAAATACTTAAACCTGAGCTGTAGCTCGCCAAATTCATTTTTTTTTTGTTTTTTTACAAATAGCAGCTCTGTTTTACGTCGTCTGTAGATCATTAGGAGAAAATTTGTAATTACAGCTTAGGATTATTTTTTAATATAAATATATAATTTATATTAAAAAATAATCAACCTTACAAGACAACCTTTTGAAATCAGCTGTTGGTTGCCAACAGGGTGATCCTCTTGGGCCAGTCGTTTTTAGTTTGGCAATAAATCCAATCATTCGACAGCTAAATTCAAAATTCAACGTATGGTATTTGGATGACGGCACCCTAGGAGGTGATGTAATGGAATGATGGATGACTCATCGTTTCGGCTCGCTACATGTCTCCGCTTGGGCGCACCTTGCGTTGCTCCGCATCGGTGTCACTGCGGTGAAGCTGTCGACAGTCTCGTGCACTATGGCCTGTCCTGCTACAGGAGCGCAGGTCGCATAGCACGGCACGCCAGCATCAACGATATTATTCGTCGAGCCCTTGTCACCGCCGGTGTACCTGCAGTTTTAGAACCAAACGGTTTGGTACGTGAAGATGGAAAGAGACCAGACGGTATGACGTTGTTGCCTTGGAAGATGGGTAGGCCTCTGGTGTGGGACGCAACCTGTGTCGATACCCTTGCTCCATCTCATGTTCCTAGCACGGCGCGATGTGCTGGCGCTGCTGCTGCGGCTGCTGAGAGTGGTAATGCTGCCAGTCTTCTGGGCACGTTTCCAGATGACAGCGATGCGGACGAGTACTTCGACGCCTGAGTGTTTTTATATTAATTTGTACAGGTAGTTAGTTATTTAGTAATTTAATTAAGTTATTTAAATGTTGTTATTATGTATTAATTTGAATAAATATAATGCGCAAATTTGAGTAACATATATTTTTAATTGTTCAGAATATTTACTTTCTACGGTATAGGATGCAACACAAAATTATGGAATTTGACAACATTTTCCTTTGCTTCTGGGTTTTTATCTTCATAAACATTAAAATGTTCATCAAATTCTAATGTTTTCAAATAATTTTCCCATTGGAATCTGACTATTGAATTATTCAAGAAAACATTTTACACTTTGAAAAATAAACAGGCAGAGAATCATCAGGGCTGGTGTTATAAAATAAACTAAGATAGTACCTTTGACATCCCGTGTAGTAGATACGGGTGGCCCAAGTAACTTGTGCAAGTGTAGTAGATACGGGTGGCCCAAGTAACTTGTGCAAGTGTAGTAGATACGGGTGGCCCAAGTAACTTGTGCAAGTGTAGTAGATACGGGTGGCCCAAGTAACTTGTGCAAGTGTAGTAGATACGGGTGGCCCAAGTAACTTGTGCAAGTGTAGTAGATACGGGTGGCCCAAGTAACTTGTGCAAGTGTAGTAGATACGGGTGGCCCAAGTAACTTGTGCAAGTGTAGTAGATACGGGTGGCCCAAGTAACTTGTGCAAGTGTAGTAGATACGGGTGGCCCAAGTAACTTGTGCAAGTGTAGTAGATACGGGTGGCCCAAGTAACTTGTGCAAGTGTAGTAGATACGGGTGGCCCAAGTGACTTGTGCAAGTGTAGTAGATACGGGTGGCCCAAGTAACTTGTGCAAGTGTAGTAGATACGGGTGGCCCAAGTAACTTGTGCAAGTGTAGTAGATACGGGTGGCCCAAGTAACTTGTGCAAGTGTAGTAGATACGGGTGGCCCAAGTAACTTGTGCAAGTGTAGTAGATACGGGTGGCCCAAGTAACTTGTGCAAGTGTAGTAGATACGGGTGGCCCAAGTAACTTGTGCAAGTGTAGTAGATACAGGTGGCCCAAGTAACTTGTGCAAGTGTAGTAGATACGGGTGACCCAAGTAACTTGTACAAGTGTAGTAGATACGGGTGACCCAAGTAACTTGTGCAAGTATAGTAGATACGGGTGACCCAAGTAACTTGTACAAGTGTAGTAGATACGGGTGGCCCAAGTAACTTGTGCAAGTGTAGTAGATACGGGTGGCCCAAGTAACTTGTGCAAGTGTAGTAGATACGGGTGGCCCAAGTAACTTGTGCAAGTGTAGTAGATACGGGTGGCCCAAGTAACTTGTGCAAGTGTAGTAGATACGGGTGGCCCAAGTAACTTGTGCAAGTGTAGTAGATACGGGTGGCCCAAGTAACTTGTGCAAGTGTAGTAGATACGGGTGGCCCAAGTAACTTGTGCAAGTGTAGTAGATACGGGTGGCCCAAGTAACTTGTGCAAGTGTAGTAGATACGGGTGGCCCAAGTAACTTGTGCAAGTGTAGTAGATACGGGTGGCCCAAGTAACTTGTGCAAGTGTAGTAGATACGGGTGGCCCAAGTAACTTGTGCAAGTGTAGTAGATACGGGTGGCCCAAGTAACTTGTGCAAGTGTAGTAGATACGGGTGGCCCAAGTAACTTGTACAAGTGTAGTAGATACGGGTGGCCCAAGTAACTTGTGCAAGTGTAGTAGATACGGGTGGCCCAAGTAACTTGTACAAGTGTAGTAGATACGGGTGGCCCAAGTAACTTGTGCAAGTGTAGTAGATACTGGTGGCCCAAGTAACTTGTACAAGTGTAGTAGATACGGGTGACCCAAGTAACTTGTGCAAGTGTAGTAGATACGGGTGACCCAAATAACTTGTACAAGTGTAGTAGATACGGGTGGCCCAAGTAACTTGTACAAGTGTAGTAGATACAGGTGGCCCAAGTAACTTGTACAAGTGGCTTCCATTGACATAACTATAAACTACACGAGAAACAGGACCAGACATAAGAGTATCAACAATAAGCCTTTAAAAAAATCGTTTAATTGTAATTCATGTTTCATAGCTTAAGTTAATGTGCGAAGATGATGAGATGTGTTTGTATGATTAGTACTACTAAAACTCAAATGAAGTTATTAAAAACGAATACAATTTATCTTAAGGACTTAAAGTAAGCATCCACTTTCTACTCTTTAATCAGGTACCAAATTATTATTAATCAGTCATCATGTAGTCTGCAATATCCAAAATTAATAAAATAATTACAATAATTAAATATTCAAAAACTTGAAATTGGAGTAGGATACCCTTTTATATTGAAGTAATTATTTTCAACTTATATAATAATCAATGCATCTAGATAATGTACCAACATAGATAATCACATTTTTTTACATAGTATAATTTTTTTAGTATCTTGAAATTGCAAACTGTCAATAACATGTAAATTGATACACTTGTTCTTGAACGCGTTTTAGATGTGCTGAACGCGTTCAGTTTCATTGATGAAATTCGCCCTAAAGACGTTTTGATATATTTTAATGACTCACCAATAATATTTATATAAGCCTGTGATGTTGCCCCTTTATTCTGTACCTAATATTTTTAGCCGAAGTTCAATAGACTGACCGATGTCAGCGTCAGCTCTTAAATGTTTGATAAAAGCATCCCGCGTTTCTGCCTTAGATGGTTTCCAGCTGCAGCTAGGGTCCACATTTTTTGTTGTTCTTCTATTTAACAGTCGTATTCAATAGATGGGGAATTACCAAAAAATCTGCAAGATTTGTACTCTTCTTCTTTAGGTGCTGAAATAAGGAAAAGTGTAAGTTAGACAACACACTTTCCAGATAGCTGATTTTTTATAAGAAGCACGTTAAAATAGGTAAATAGCTACCTGTAGTAGGTGTACCTACCGTGAAGTAGCATGTCGTGGCAATAAAGAACAATACCCACTTCCCATACCTAATGAAAGTTTATGTATAGTTATAAGGTATAGTAGAAACACTACCTGTAAGTTTAGAAAATAATGTCATATAGTCATTTTTACAATTGAAACGCTCCGAAGTCCAAAAAACATTAATGTTACTTTTTAGGTTTGATTTGCGGTTATAAAGAAATAAATGTGCTAGAAGTAATTATTTAACACTCGAAGTTTAGTCTTAAATCGGAATACTTACTAAATAATACATATATATGTTCTAAAACGTCGTTTTTACTTTGTGAATTCCTTAAACCAAGCTACTTATGTCACTGCTTAGACTCTCGATGATTGTCACTATAAATTGAGTGTCGAGCATTAACTGTCAAACGTCAAAAAATCCGTTTCAATCGTCCTAACTCAATTACATATTGCATGATTAATTAACTTAATTATTCATTTATTTCTAATTAATCTGTATTATACATTGACTAAAAAAGAAATACTTACTGATTAAATAAAACGTAAAATAATGTATGAAACTCAGAAACAGAGTTTTATAAAGTCAAGTAGCAGTATGTAAAATGGAACGTTGTAAAATAGGGTAGTTGAGATGCGTTCAAAACATGCTAAAATGTTAACCCTTAACCTTGACGTAGAATAAGCATAAAGAAAATTTAAAAAGCCTGCGTTTTTTTTAACATTGTGATAAGCGTAATTAGTATACAATTTAATTAGCTGTATTTTAAGATTTATTTCATTTCATTTAAAATGGGCATTCTTCTTTCTGGCACCATCTCCATCAAGAGTTCCACCTTTGTTATTGTAGCAATATATTTTCAAGTATCTGAAAGAAGATGGTCAGAATGACAATTACACACATAGTCTAAGCAACACATACTATTTCAAAATAATAATCAATTATTATATCACTTCTTACCAAGTAGGTAATACCATTGTAAACTTCTTTGATCTAGAGGACATACGGGCTGGTTGTAAAAAAAATCGAGTATCATTTGTTTTTTTTTTCACAAATTCAAAAGCGAATGCATTTGTTCGAATTTTATAGCGTTTTCTTTGCTTATTAAAATTTAGTATCCTGTATCAATTTTATGAAATAAACAATAATTTGAAAAAAGTTTTGAACAAATTTGGATTTTGAGATCTTTTTACGTCATGGAGCGACGTCATTTGAACGCAGATGAAATGCAAAGTGCTGTAGGGATGTTGCAAGAGGGAAGGAGTCAATCTCAGGTATCTCGGTATTTTGGTGTCAACAGAAGCGTTATTTGCCATCTTCATCAGCGTTACACTAACACGGGAGATCCTGCTGAGCAACACCCAGGTCGAGGAAGGTGTACAACCACACGGCAAGATCGATACATACAACTGACTGCAAGATACCAGCCAATGTTAACCGCCCGAGAGATAGGTTATAAGCTACAAAATTCAATAGGTGATGTTGTTAGCTACCAAATAGTGCGAAATCGACTGCATGAGTATGGCCTACGAGCACGACAGACAATTAGTTGCCCACTGATACCTCACGGGAATCGCGCTCGTCGAAATGAATGGTGTAGGGAACACATTACATGGACCCGGGAACAATGGGAAAACATTTTATTTTGCGATGAGTCTCCATTTGGGTTCAAGCCTGGTACTTGAAGGGTAAGAGTGTACCGTCGTCCTGGAAATACTGAAAGACTGAGGTGCGTTCAGGAAGTGCATCCATACAACGGTTCAACAGTTATGGTATGGGCGGGTATTATGAAGAACAGACGAACTGAGCTCGTTTTTGTAAATGGTAACATGAACGCTGTAAATTATGTTGAGGATGTTCTAAGGCCTTATGTCCGTCCATTCGCACAAACGCTTGGCTCCGATTTCACGTTGATGCATGACAATGCGCGTTCGCATGCAGCTTTGTACACACGGGAGTACTTGGCAAGGGAAAACATCCTGGTATTGCCTTGGCCTGCACAATCGCCAGACCTCAACCCCATCGAGCATGCATGGGACATGCTCCAGAGACGTGTTTTAAAGGACTTGGATGGAGTGACAACCACCCAACAACTGATGGACTTACTAAAATTTCATTGGGAGCAATTGCCACAGGATAACATTAACAGTCTCATCGATTCTATGAATAATCGGTGCCAGCAAGTTCTCAATAACAGAGGAGGCCACACTTTATATTTATTTGTGCAATTTTTGTACCACGTAATTTTAGTTTAAGTTTAGTTGATTATACTCGTAATTATTCTTAATTAAGAAAAAAAAACTATTGTTGTTTAATTTCAAAATAGCATTAAAAAATAATATAAATAAGAAATACTAAGGATTTAATGCGAAACCATATTGTAAAATTGAAATTTCTATGTGTTGTTTAGACTTTTTTGATGCGTGTATTTACATCCTGTAAATTCGGAGAAAATTTTGACAAATTTTTGAAAATTCGAGTGGGTGGCGAGCAGGGCGTTTTGTTGACGTTACAAAGCGTTATTAGATGCGAACACTTCTTCCTGTTTGATTTGACTATGCAGGTTATTTATTCAACCATGCTCGTTGTGACAACAAGTGGCTTGTTACCATAAACTAAAATATTATTTGATTGATAAAAGTGAAGAAGTAAAATCAAACAAAGCATGAAAGCATGTATGATGTAAGAAATACCGTTAATTATACTGTTCACTTGCATTATAGTCGAAACAAATAAAATGAATTTGTTGTGGCAATTATGCAATCTTGTGTATATTAAACAAATAAATAATGATTTCAAACATTTCCATGCCAACTAAGAGAAAACGCATCTTAGTTAGTCTGAATTTTTTTCAGTGTGCTGGTCTATCAATAGGGGCCGATGTACCTATCAATTACTAGGTACTTACTACCGAGAAGATGGTTTTATATAAAGGTTGGTCCAAAAAAAAGTTATTGTTATTTTAAAAATAACATTGAATTCATCTAGAACCAACAAAACGCTTTCACCAAAAATATAAAAATTTCCATGTTTTCACACCATCGACACTTCCGCACTCCTGCATTCCACCTCCGACAATTACCTCATAGCGCCATAACCTCCCCCTCACATCGGTGACAGTGGAACAGCATTGTTTATGGCGTGTCGTATAGCGTGGCCCTGCGTGGCCCATGCTCGTAAATTAACACCCATATTTGTTATTGTGCATGTTCTACATGGAAAATGTATGGGTGTATCCTTTTATGGCGCCCTAATTGATGGGACAGTAGAAGTTTTAGTGTGCGTTAATAATATTATTGCTAGGTGTTGCTGGGGTGATACTGGCCAATTTTTGGGTCAACTTTTATCAAAATTAGTTTTACTGGAAATGTTCATACTTCTACTGAAGCATTTACTGACTCCTCATAATATCATAAATATAAACACTATATCGATAGACACATCAGTCACTAGTATGGCGTCTACCATAGGTTCTTAACAAAAATTTATTCATTTTCATGAATGAAAAAAGAAATTTTAAATTTTTCGTTCTATTTTATTAATACGTTTCTTGTCTGCGTACAACAATCAGCTTGTCCTAAATCCAACTTTACTCAGATTTATTTTCTAGAAATGCTAGTATATAGTATAAGTATCACAAACAAACCCAAAACTTTGTAAGTGCGTATCTCTGTGAAGGGCACATCGCCTCTCAGTGCTCTCCCAGACGGAGGGATTACTCACTGGTTGTCCTCTTCGCTTGGACGGGTCAAGTCTAGTCTACGATACTTCGCCAGACAGTTTTTTTGCGTAGGTACGGACGTTATCTTTTTAGGGTACCTTATTAAACAACATTTCAAACAAGGAATCCTTATAGTTTCGGCACGTCATCTCCGTCCGTCTGTCTGTCCGCGGCTCTGCTCAGAATCTTATTACTAGAATGCTGTAATTGGCGTAAATATAATTACAGAAAAAAAGTAGTTGCAAAATATTAAGCTTTAAAGTGTTCACTTTTGTTAGACTCAAGCGTGTCTTCCCTATCAGCTAAATGGATATTTTAGGATATGTGAAAAAAATCACGGCAGTAGTAAGTAAATATATCGAAGGTAAAAAGAAAACTATCCTAGCTAAGTAGGCTTTGCAAGTAAAGAAGTATAGTCCACCAATTTACATTTGCAGTTTGAATTTATGGGAGACCATATTCTTCAACCACAATGTTAAGTTTGTTCTTCGGTTAAATTCATCCCAACTACGGAACCCTTCATTGTGCGTGGTCCGGCACGCACTTGGCCGGGTGTTTTTTATGAACGTCTCGAAAATGTTAAGACCCTTTTTAAATTGGAACTGAGGCTCAATCAGAATTTGGGTTTAGCACAAATGTGCAAAAATAAAACACGTTAATTTTTTGTTGAAATAGTTTGTACAGTGTGTGTGTCTAGCGGTACAATAAACGTCTTCAAGATCCCTATTATAAATCTTTCATCGTCTCATAACTTTCAAACGTAACTTCATTAGTATAACAAACTCGAATCCACACAGACAATCGTCATCCGTTCAATCGCGAATGAAAGAATTTGAATATAAAACACATAACAAATAATACAAAACGAGATATAATTTTTTCATGAAAAACAGCCGAAACATTTCGCGGCGGCCATAATGCGGGAAAAAATAACGAATCATCACTCCTCCCTCCACATACCTTTTGGCAAAGAGAGAAAAACTTTGCGGAATGGAGAGGCTCGCATTGTGCTCGCCGTCAACGCCAACGTTTTTATTCTAACTCCACTTAAAAATGTAACAGTGTCGTTTGAAAAGGTCGCCGTCAAGTGGCGCAACAGTGGCGACACTGAAAGCCTCCGAGGACTGTAGTCTAGAGGAAAATAAAAAAATTACGTATTGAATTCAATTTGTTTCGCTCAGTGTCAGCGTTAACACGGTGTAGGTACTGTGGAGTGCGAACATTTTTTTAATAATAAAAAGTAATGCGCTTTATAATGTTCAGCTGTCAACTGCAACATGAATTCAAAAGAAGCTATAGCTATAGTTTTTGTCCTCAACATGAAACAATGAAGGATAATAATGGTGTTTTTTTTTTAATGTGCTGAGTATAAATGAGCACCATAAAATACTGTACCTATCGGTTGAAGCTAGTGTTTAGCGTACCACGTGGCCATTTTCAGTTAAGGACATAACTTTACACCGTGCCTTCTGCAAAGTTCCATTGTCAGTGATTTTAGCATAACGTAATGTGAAACCGAATGCCAATAACAGAAGGATAAAAATCTTGAATTTCATTCGTTCACTGACACACAACGCACTGCTTAATCTGCTGCATCTAGAAGCGTGAAATGTTGCCTTTTTTAACAAAGGTGAGCAAGGATTTTTGAAAATGTAACCCTTCAAATGATTAAATAGGGGATGCAAGTTTGTATGGATGTTCGTAGTTCGTCTTTTTTACCGAGGTGAAAGCACACGGCTTGTCTACAAAATTGTGTCGAAATTGCAACGTTAATTCACGCTTTACCTCTCTCAACGCATCAAGTATGCATTCCGCACCATCAAATACACCACATACCGAACTCGCTACAGCCAATAACCTGATTAGCATTTAGTGCGCGCCTGTAATCCTGGCACAAAGGAGGAGATACATCCCAAGCTGATTGATCGCAGCCTGCGGGTAGCAGTGCCTGCAGTGTGGCGACCGAGGTGAGGGTGAGGAAACGGAGTTAGTGGCGATATGACGATTGTATAAATAACTATCTGTAAATGAACTTGCAAGAGACTAATCTGAAATCTTGAATCCACACACATGCACATCCAATTGTATTACAACTGTCGGATTCTACAATTTTCTTATACAAATTATTTAATAATACTAGAAATGTTTATTGGCATATCGAACCACATATATTTCCAATTTTGTTTTCCTAAAAATACTATTGAACATTCTTATAAAATGAAGCGCATATTTGTGAACATAAAAAAATTCCTATTTTGGGGTACTGTAAATACTTTATTGCCAAGCTACTGCGACCTGCTTGGGTATAGCGCTTATATTAGAAGGTGTATAAGTTTTTAGAGGATAATTTAGTGATTTCCCATTTTCATTTATGTATTTACTTTTGCGGTCTGCTCGACTCCGGTTAGGTATGTAGTTGTTCCCCCCCAATGGGAACTCGGGAAGAGTTGACGAGGCGCGGGGGCTCAGTAACCATGGTTTGGGCCCCACCGTGAAGCTTAGAGGAACCCGAGGACGGGCCACTCGTCAGGGCTTTTGCAGACAAGCCGACGACGTAGCGGCCAAGGTTGCGGTGTTGTTCGGCGGCATCGCAACTGTGGTGGGGCCGCTGCCGGAGAGGAGTGCCGGTATTGCGGTGCGCCGCTCTCCCGCGGTCGTCACCGTATGATGGCGGACGCGGTGGGGCCGCAGGGGAAGAGGAGTGTCGGTCTCCCTATCCTCTGCGGCCGAATACGTGTAGGCGACGGGGCTATTTATCAGACCCGTCGCAAGGGCAAGGGGTTGGTCGAAGGCGGAGGGCGGACAACGGCCTTTTCCAGCCCCTCTAAATCCAGTACGGTGGACTCGGGGACGTCCACCACCCCCCATACATCAGGACCCGAGGTGGCGGCGCGTAGTGTTCCACGCGCGCCCCTCTTAGACGTTGCGGGGGGAGTCTAACACCTCACTCCCCCTCCCAACACGAGGAGGCCCGCCCAGGCAGGCCAGCACCAGTCGGGATTGCGGAAGAATCATATGTTCCCGCGACCCCGACGTAGGTGTCAGATGAAAAAAAAAAAGGTATGTCGTTGGAAGTGTCAATCACGTAATTGATAGGTACATACAATGTACGTGCCAATCAATACACAATCGAATAAGTATTTAAAACATGCATTTGGCTAGATACACAATTATATTGACTGAGTGCTTTGCTAAGCACTGATTTCACGCATACGTCCTCCACAATAGATAAACCCTAACCTTCCACGTACAATGGTCCACATGTAGGACTAAGTGCGGAAACCATACCCTCTAACATAGAACCCTAACCTTCTAACCTTCTAATAACCTACAACCGTAACTTCATTAGTATAACAAACTCGAATCCACACAGACAATCGGCATCCGTTCAATCGCGAATGAAAGAATTTGACCGTCCTTCATAATAGGTTGTACGATTGATGTGATGCTAGTACGAGCAACAAGGTGGGAGCAGTACTCCCCTCCACGTGTGTTTGCCAATCCAAGTGCCAAGGTTTATGATTATTGCACTTTCCTATGATCTATGTTGAAGCAGAGGTCCGTGGTGGAGGCCTTATTTTACGAGTTTGTGTTCAATGTTTTATTTTACTGACATTTATTTGTATAATCTTTATTGTACACCACAAAATACATGACAAAAACATTTACGAATATACATATTGGGCGGACATTATTCTCTATTTAATTATTCAGTATTTCAGTCTTGAGGGTCCGCCTTTCTTTGCAGCTAAAAATAAACATTTGATTGAAAGAAAGCGGCGAACGGCCGGCGTTTTGTGGTGTTGACTCTGTCAAACGTATAGAAATATCCACCAAAATAAGTAAAGTAAAAATAAGTCTATTTCACTAAAGTAAGTAATGGCAAGTCGTTCTATAAACTGGTACCTACATAGATCCATGTTGATTCTTAAATGCTGCGAATGTATCCCGCGGTTGTGCATCGGCACACACCACACGAATAGGGCGCGGTATCCTCACAGCTATCTGTGGAATTAGTTCAGGTGCGGTGCGGAAGGTTATTTGATTTAGTTTTACCGGCGCACGGTGTTGCTCTGGGCTTCCATGATTTTTGTTAGTAGTTGAGCTATTCGTGAAAATGCTGTTCCGGAGAAACCTTCATAATTATTTCTGCCGCAGTTGAAATAATATGTTCCATGCTTCATGACACTCCATGTTGTATATATAGGTACAATGACGATGATTTTAAGACAAGACATTGTATATCAAAATCCAATTCTTAATTAAAGCCTTAGAAATAGCGCGCGGATAACCTATTCTCTGCCAAAACCCATGACCCCAGGTCGATTATCACCTATTAACAATTCTTAAATCAGTCCCCCATTTAGTTTTATTGTCCGCAATCATGTCGACTAACTACCGCTCCCTACCGCTAACTTTATGACGAGTAAAAATGTTACGAGCTTTTCAATGGTTCTACTATTAAATACTAGTTGTAACTTGTAGGGTAGAAACTTAGGGGCGGTTTTTAATGTTTTATTTGTAGTTTTATGTCGTGTAATTAGTAGGAGAATGTGAGGTTACGTTTTATGGCGTAGTAAAAGTAATGAGTAAACATCCGCTGTCATATGTTATTCAATGAAAATGATATAGTGTATTAACTTATCACATTGTAAACTTATATTTTATTACTTATGATGTGGTTAAGAATCGATTTGTTGGAAAGCCATAAATAATTTTAAAACTGATTTACCAAGATACAGTTAATTCTAATAAACACGAATGTTTTTCCCGGGCTTCACAAAGAATAAAGCAACACAAAAAATGCGATATTTTTACTAAATCGTTAATTGAATATCTTCATCATCAAAATCGGCAAACAATGTAGATTACAAATTCTCATCTCACAACGTGACATAGACTGAGAAGTACAACTATACGTATGTAAGTGGTGGAGGATTTAAACCGCGGCCCGTAAGCGCCGCACTCACTCGCCGCCCAGAGAGTACGCCGCCCGCCCGCGTAAGCCGCCCGCCCTCCGGTACGGCACTACGCCGGGAAAACGATACGCGCGCTAAAATGAAATACGACAAATAAAATTACAATTTTTTGTAGTGTTATTTAACTAGTGTCGTATTAGAATTAGAATATGTAATCGCAGTAGTGTAGTAGTTTTATAATAGGTACTAATATTAAACTACTTACTCATAATAATAAATAAAAACAAAGAGCAAACTGAAACCTGTTTAAACTAATAATCATAAACATAGTTTTAAAAACTAACCGTTGAACGATAAAAATAACTATCAAGTTAAACAATAGCTGGTAGTTCTTAACAGGCGATGTTTGGACAACACAAACAAACTGTGTCTTGATGGACTTATGACTATTAGCACTTTATTCTAAATCGAACCGTACGTTGTAGTAAATAGGGTGTATGTTCGCGTGTGTGTTGATGTTAGGTAAGGTGTTGCTAGCAGTAAATATTTACGATATTACTAGTGTAAGGCGCGCGGTGTATTAGACAGCGATCAGGTAAGTTTATTGTTTCGCAATAAAATATATTGTTCTCTCTGCGTAGTGATCTGGGAACCGCTTTATTGGCATTTCAAGTGTTGACCGCGTAGTATATGTGTTGTTATGAAAATAGGTGTTAATGGAGAAGGAAATAGATTTTTGGTTACATTGATCGTAGTTTTAGACTCACTTATCTGATCAATTCTTGGATCAGTAGATCTTCTGTGTAACTTGTTGAAATCGGTTTATGAAAATAACTTATTTATAATTATTATTATTTATTCTTAACAAACTTTTGAAAGGTTGCAGGTGCAACATTTAAAAAAAGGGTTTTCTTACTAGCGTACTTTGTAAAAAAAATTGCAAGAAAATAAAATATAATGATGCTGAAACGAATAATGAAAAAGTTGCAAGAAAAAAGCAGTCGAAACTTCATTCAAATCTCTGTGTGAGTGTGTGTGTGAGTGTACTAGGTACTCATTACTGGTAATTGGCCAAATAAGACAACACGAACATTATCCTGCATTTTGTGTGCATTTTTTTATGTTGGCAGCACTGAACACCGGATGAACTGACAAAACACAAACGACGAAATGTTTCCGTTATTTGTGAGTTTGGGTTAATTAATGTGAAGATTTTTTTCTATTTTTTTGTTTTAATGACACTGGCCGCTAACTATAAAAATATAATTCCTTGACAATGTATTTATCTAAGGGATGATTTTAGATATATAACTTTTATCAGAAGAATAAAGGACATCGACCATCTCCCATACATCGTGGGGCCCAAAACTTGATGAACCGTTACAAGTTCCAAATTAGTCTCATTTGTTATGTTAAAATATCAGCTTTAAGCTGCCTTGGTTTCAGTTTGATTGACAATTGCATAATCAAGATATATGGGGTCGAATCTAAGGTTAGGTTATAATAGAGATTGTGTTATTTATCAATGTTTTTTTGCAATTATCGGTCTGGTAATGTTCAGATGAATAATATTTAAAATAGGTTTCCATTGCATAAAATAAACCGACTTAACAGAGTGAATTATATAGGTACAGTGGTTAATGCATTAGTACCTAAATGTACCTACTTAGAAATAGGACTACGATTTGTTAACAAATAAATCTAAAATTACTTACTCAGCTAACTCACTTTTTTATAGTAGATTGGCATCGACACACGTCCATCATTCATTTAACTTACAGTACAGCTCGGTTGAATCACTGTCTCCTAAGATACAGGTCACCCCTAGTTTAGGAGACAGAATTCAATGTTTTTGGTAATATAGACAATTATTTCTTTCTCCCTATGTGTCCATTGTTAGTTGATTAAGTCTTAGCAGATACTACTATACAACCTGTGTCTATGTATATATTATTGGATCAATAAACTTATTTATTATTTATTTATTTATTAAAATACAGTTACGGATTCTGTCTTCCCGTTATATTGCAGCGAGAAGTTCCAATACCGCAATTAATGCAGTTGTCCATAACGTTATGTGATATCGAAGTCCGAAATGACAAGCCGTAGTCGATCAAAGTAGCAGATACAAAGTCCGTTTTCGCGCTGAGGTAGTTTATGAAAGCAAGATTCGTCAGATTCCGTGAAGCAGCCAAAGTCGTTGGATAAATCACCGAAAATCGCAACACAACACATTCACTTGCGCGTAAACAGAGCGAATGAGACAATGTTTTTTTTTCATATTATGACATTTTTAATTTGACACTGACATTTGTTTAAATACTTGAATCAATGCCTTTTTAGCCATTTCACGACAAAGTGCATTATGTCAACAAAAAACTAAAATTTAAAATAATATTTTTCTATATTTAGCAACTGCATTTGTTAACTTTATTTTTTATTTTGGTTCATCATAAAATAAAGTATTTTTTCCACATCCATTTTCTTCTGTAACAGCTGGGCCCAAAAGTGACCAACGTATTTTCTATACAAAAGCTGTCAAACCACAATGTTTATTCATCAACTAAAAGATATCTTAATATTGAAAAATCAGGCCTTAGTATACTTGTATAAAGCAAAGTCATTTTCCGTGTCGGTCTCTGTGAACGCTTACATAACATAACATAATCAGCCTATAACGTTCCCACTGCTGGGACACAGGCCGAGGAGGCCTATGAGAGGGAGTGAGCCGTAATCCACCACGCGGGCTCAGTGCGGATTGGTAGATATCACATGTCTTCGTATTTATGGTTCTTCGACACGCCGGTTTCCTCACGATGTTTTCCTTCGCCGTTTTGAGAGCAGTGGTGATGAAATTATTTATACATAGTAAAGCACCTGATCGGGTCCGAACTCACGACCTACAACTCGCCAGTCGGGGCCGTTACCACTGGGCCACCAGTGTGACCGCTTAGACCTTCTAATATACAAGGGTTTTTAATGCGGTTTACATGATCATTATGAGCATTTATTCCGAAAGGTTTATGTGTACCTATGTAACACATACCGTCTTATTCATAATAAACCCATTCGCCTAATAAACCTATTTTAGCAATAGAACTGTTTGTCCCTGTTTGTTAAGTTAAAATGAAGTTTGGCAGAAAGGGACAAAACATTTCGATAGCTAAATTAGGTTTATAAAGCGAATAGCTTTATTATGAATAAAGACGGCTAGTCTTTAATTGAGATATAGCACTAAAGTCTTCGGGTTTTAAAGAGCTCGTCATTGCACTCGTGTGAAAAAAGGCGGCGCTGCCGTCTAGTATTCGGATAAATCTTCTCTTGTCAAGTATCGGAATCTACAATCATATAAATACGTTCTAAATCTTACGAGCGTTTTCTAAAACGATGTTCAGCCATGAATCTCATTTTTAACTAGATTTGAGTTAAGATTCAGGGTGGAATGTGTCAGTTTATGTCAGCTTTTACTACTCTGTTTTATTTAAGGTAACCTTTATTTATTAAACTCAGTGTGGCACATTTAGACATTTAGGCAAATAACTACAAGTTTTTATATACAGTTAACAATTTGAGTGAACTACTAAGTTAATTATATTTTCCTCTAAAATTACACTTTGTGAAGGTAGAACGCTGCTAGTGTCCCTGGGTCCCGTACTCTTCTCATTGTCATGCGGGACCGCTCCTGCCGTAACAAGGCGCCTCTCGTCTCAACACGCAAACCGCTTGTATTATTGTGTTTTATTCACAAGGAGGAAGTTGCTGGTTGTTTTTATTGCTGGTCCCTATTTTTATGGGAAAAGCAAGTTCGCGGTTGCCCTTAGGAATATACGCCTAGGGCTGTTTTGGGGCGGTTATAACGGAAAAAGAAGTGGAAATTGTATGTTAGGTGGTTTCCCTGCTGTGTCAATTTCCGTAGGTGTTTAAGAAATTTAGTGTTTTCTAAACTTAGAATAAAAGCCAAGAATAAAAGAACTATGACAGCAGTAATTTGTGATAAGGGGTACTATAATATTGCCCGTGTTGTCCAGTTCCCATCATTCTGTTCATCGTCTAAGAAACGCAAATTTTCATAAAGCCGTGTTTTCATACCCTTTTCATCTCTTACCAATCGACTTACAACAAATTGAACACAACTCTTATCAAATCTAATCAATCGCACCACAACCAGAACAAACCCCACTGATTCACTACGGGTTAATATTAAATCATTAGTTTTTGTAAAGACACACCTACCCTTAAACTAGTGAACCCACTCGTATCGGCTACTGTCAGCATTTAGGATTCCGTAGGCAGCGTCCAATCACGCGGCATTGTGCCCGCGGCCGGCACAATTAAATTACGCGGGTTCTGTACGGGAGCAGAATGCGAAACATGGCGTAGGATGATGCATGTTGTGGCATCACTTGTAAATGGAAAAGGTCTTTTCTGCAGAGTGTACTCTCTGTATAAAAGATCACCTTTTAAAGGTTTCGCAATAGTTTAAAGCATATTTTTCGTATGTTTGAAGGAAAATAAAATTATATTAAGTCCCAGTTTGAGCAAAAAAAAGACCCGCTATTTTCCTTTATTCTTAAGAGAAAAGCATGAATATCAAATAATAAAATAACAGGCTAAAGGCTAAAATAAACAGAGATATTCTAACCGTATTTCCATTGCTACAAACCTTTTGAATCCCCAAACCAAATAGGATTATGTGCATACATACATATTTCACCATCGCGCTCCGACGGGGTTGACCCTATGTGTTCCGATGGCAGGGAAACGTTAATTTTGTACAAATCTGTCGATATTAACAAAGTGAGCAATGGTGCAGCAACAGCGCACCATATGCGCTATACAAATCAAAGGAACCATTGTCCTGCATTTAATATTTACACTAATATAATAACATTTCGCGTACAATCGATATTGTCAACACATCTGCGAATTACATAACTTTCGGTACACAGTTGTGTCGACAAACTATTGGAAGATACTAGCTCTTATTTTGATGAAGATAAAGTTATTGACAACTGCAAAGTGAACTGTCAATCGAGATATGATGAATTAATATAACTCGTCAACTCAAAACCCACCTTATCACCAGTAACTAAAGTATATTTTGTAACGTTAATAACATAGTAGTACAGTCGAATGCAAAATGATGAATTAGCCGGTAGTGGTCGCAGATGTTCGCACGCGCTCGGTTTCGTTCGTGCGGTATCGGCGGATGATTGATGGAGGTAACGACGCCTCATTGCGACTGTACGCAACGATACACAAAGTCGATTCTCTGACGTGTGGGAAAGGAAACGAACAGGATCAGCTGCTTATCTTGCGGTAAAAGAGAGGAAAGTGGAAGTTAGATTAGAGGAATAGGGGTCAGAATGGAGAAAGATGTGAAGCTGGGTATAAATCAACTGAAAGAAACACTTAATGCAGGAAAAGGGCTTTTTCATGCTCTTTTTGGAATGCAGCAATAAGACATATTTCAAGGAAATCGTGATCATCTCAGAAATTATTGCATGTTATCAGATAGTTAAGTAGTACAAAATAAGTATTAATTGTAATGGGCTTTTGATAAAGTAATGTATGCCTTGACATTAAATGTTCTTTAGACATCCACTTAGGTACTTGCGTATTTGGTGCTCCACCTATATAAGGTGCCTCCACCATAATTAATTCACCCAAAACCAATAGCATTGCAAAAAATAAGCTCCTGCATTTCCATCGCCCCTCCGTCGAATACACCGAGCTTGGGGACACAACCTTTATTAAACCGAATATACCAAGAAAACCGCTTCAAAACAGATCCCAACTTATTATAATATAAATGGAAAATTCACCGTGACGTGAGTGACAGGCACATTCACGGCGGCAATTAAAAGGGGTGTGGGCAGTGCCCCCGTCATCCATCACACTGGATTATCTGACGACACTATTATTATTAGCAGTCGCCGATAACCGGTTTAATCCGCTTTTTGTTCAGCAAATTTCGGCTGACGTCGGGTTTTTGATCGGTTGGGTGTTACTTTATTTTGTGGTGTCAATGCTTTTGTTGTGTTTCGTCGTATTCTGCAGATGTAATCAAAGATTCAATATAAACGTATGAATGTGTTGTAAAAATTCTGCGGACAAATAATTTCTAAAAGAACAGACCTCTCAACTTCTCAAGAAAAGTTTTTGAAGTATTTTATTCCTAAAATTGGAGCAAAAACATCGCCCAAAATATTTTAATGTCATTAGCTTCCATCGTTAATAGAAACAATTGATTTAATCAAGAGGTTGACATTTAAAACAAAGAACAAACATTCTTTTATGGAAAAATTGAAATAAAAATAAAAGTCAACAATGAACTGGCAATAAATATTTTTAAAGGAGAATGTCTAGAGACAATTATTATCTTGAAGGTTGTTCAAAAAGGTGAGTGACATGAATGGTCCGTTTTATTTCATTTTGTTAAAATTCTTGCGCTTCACAAATTATTTTCATCGTTAAGAATTTTCAAGTGTAGGAAAAATGGAAAATCAATCTGTGACTTTGTCGTGTATTTTTGTAACGTTATTTCTTCAAAGGTCCCGAGTGTTTCAATATCCGTATTCAAATTGAGTGCTTTTTAATAAAACGTTAATGTACGACATAATTTTAATATTAGTCGCCTAATGCTCGATATATGAGCTTTCAAATACAGATAAAATTTGAGGGGCATGTTTGGAATCACTTTTTTTTTAATAATTTGTTTTTGCATATTCAAAATTCGCACATTCAGTCTCTCCCACTAACCATTTACGAGTCATCAATAGGTCACATGACAGCTGTCAGGAACATCGCCTACTGCATCAATAAAATTATAGTTTCAATTGAATAGTAAATTAAAATAACCTCTTTCGTGGTGAAATAAATATATTCTCTAGCGTAGCCTCCATAATACGTAGGGACAAATGTTTTGGTAAATCTAGGTATACATATAACGTCCGTCGTTCAAGTTGGAAAAAGAAAAAAAAAGTCCGTAAGGAGTCATGGAACACCAGATTGGAACAAGGTTTCTTTTCACTGTATAATATGTATTAAAACAGAGCTATTTATTATGGTCTCACCGTCTCAAGTTTAAAGTGTCAAAAGTTTTAGTTTTTGTTTTATACTAGATGGCTGTAATAAAAAAACAAAAAAGGTGCATGGAAGGGAATACAACCTTTTTCTTAATCTTTATTAAGTAAGTTTTATTTTTATTTTATCATGACTATAGTTTTTCAGCAAACAGAATAATGAAACGTAACTGCTATTCGTCGTTTTCATCTCAGAGCTTAGAATATGCTAAGTTTGAGAGCAAGATGATGCAATGGACCTTAAGTATTCTAATTTTCATTGTGCAAGCTTATTTCTCTTCATGAAAGCAGTCCAGTGACCTCTCGCATACTGGCCGCCGTTTACTTCAGCCAGTAGAGAGTTCATCGTGACTTATCTCTCTGGCTGCTAACTGATATTCATGGCGGGAACTTTACCGGTTTGTACCTGTTATTTATTATGCATGTTTTTCTTTGTTTATCTTTAAAGGGTATATTGCTAGAAGAGTCTTTATAAAAAATCGTAAACTGAAAAAAGTTTGTCGCCACTTTTACTTTACGTGTTCATTCGTTTTTGTGCTTAGTTTTGTAAACTAACAAATTACCATAAACAATACATTTTATAAAAATAAGTATATTTTACAGTAGATGTTTTATATTTTTCTGCCCGCGACTTCACTTGTTGTAACATAAAATATACTCCAGGCAATTCCCAAATACACTTGTTGTAACATAAAATAAATTCCAGGCTTTCCATTAGAGAAAGAATTTTCGGAATCCTATCATATCAGTAGTTCCGAAAATTAACCCTTTACTTCTTTATAATATTAGTGAGAAAAGCTTTTGTAGAGAACAAAATAAACCCGCAAACAGCATAACCTAAGTTGGTTAGGTTAGGTTAGGCTAGGTAAAAAATGTGACAGTTCACATTAAGCCCAGAACCATGAATTTTCGCAACATCAGCTCCAAAAAATGCAAAACACACTAAACAGATGATGTCAATTTATCTCCACCAACCTTCGTGGGTAGGCACATTACCTTTACCGGTAAAAGCTAAGCGGTATTGATGATCAGACTTCGGTTCTGTGTCGGAATTATTAATGTTCCCTGAGATAGCATGCTCTTCATCTTCAGCCAATGGGGGCTCATTTGAATACGTGTGTTTTTCTCCCCGGGGCTTATTTATTGACCTGATTTGTGGTTGATTTGGCTCGTAGATTTTTATGATACCCGGGGTGAAATAGTAGGAAAGTTATGAGGCTTTATTCGATGTCCTGCACAAATAAATAGGTAGCAATTATTAAGATAGATAGATAGATGGATCATTTATGTGTCCAAAATATAGGTATACACACATGGCATGCATGATGTTATATACAATTATAGCACAGTAATATTTTGCATAACGGCGTACAAACATGAACAGGTAGTAAGGTGGTAAGTTGCGACATACCTAATATATGACTGTTTTGCGATGTCAGATCCTGAAATAACAACACCTCTTTAGAATATCGGTCCAAGTCACATCTCCACACACGTCACACCCAATAAAAGTATTAATATCAATGGCAGACCCCTCCCAAGACAAAAAATGACTACATCTACGGCTTCTGACTGTCCTCATATCGTATTTTTATTAAACAATTACGAGAAGCCTACGGATTACTCTAATAAGACGTCGTCGATGGAGCGTGGACTAGCGAGAATTGCTTCATTTGTGAACCTTTCCTCCCACCCGCGCCCCTCGCTCCGAGACATCCAGTAATTTCCGGACTATCCTCTGTTCGGCTATTCCTTACTTTTTCCTCCTCTCAAATCTGCTAAGAACATATTAGAAGATTAGACGGACCGCCAGAGGCTTCGTGAACTCCAAATTATATTGATATTGTATGTGTCTCAAGTTTTTCGTAAAGAGTGAGGCGTATCAGCATATCTTTTGGTCTTGATTGGAGTTCTACGTGTATGAAGCCCGCGAGATTATAATTTTGAGGAGTCTATTTTTACACACTATGAGTTTATTCGCAGCAGAAATGTTACCTGTACAGCTGATAGTACACTTAATGAAGGCTTTAGAAGGGATTTGTTACAAGGCAGCAATTCAAACAGCTTATAAAAGTGACAGATATTTCAGTTCAGTAGTGCCATTGATCCAACAGAACCGTTTGATCAAATGTTTATGATCCAACAATATCAAAGTAACAAAACGTCATTTCAAATTTAGAACAGAACGTGCTACGTTCGTTCGGTATCAGGTGGCGTCGCAGCACAGTTCGTGTCAATTCGGAACAATTCGCCTTTGTTTGATCGCGTTTTGTTTCTCAACGTTGAGTGAATGTTTTTATTTGCGTTTCATTGCTTTGCTTTGTTTCATCTTTTTTCTATTGTTTGTTCAATTGCTTTCAGTGGATTGTTGCACTTTTTATTGGTGTTGAAAGGGCATTGGTCATGTCAGCAAGGTTTTATTTTTGACGCTGAGAATAATTGAACATTGACTGTACGGAATGTTATTAGTGATGAGTCCAGGCATAGCACACAACTTTAAAGTTGGATTCTAACAAATGAAGTTTTCCTCTACTATCGCAAAATATTGCATTATTATTTTATTCTGAAAGCTGTTGCGTTGCCTATAGTTCATGTGCTATGCGCTGTGCTGTGCGCTGTGGCATATGTTTAGTTTTCGTCCTTGGTTACATTAATTCATTCATTGTCATATCTGATTAATTACGATTATCAATTAATTGAGATTGTGTCGAACATAGTTGACAAGTCAGCAAGCGTCAGAGATCTTCTATCTTCATTAATTTTAACGAGTCGACATCTTTGCCTGCCTAAGGCTAGTTAAGATGTCTTCAAGAGCTGCCTGACTATTGAAAATCGGCACTGATCAGCCCCGTTAAAAAGAGGTCACATTGATAAGAACCTATATATAGCGGTTTTCAAAATCTTTTTCGAAACATGATCCATTATAGAGGTCAAGAAACACCAAAAGGATAAAACAATTACCTATAATTCTCAGCAAAATAAGCAGGTACCTACAATTTAGGAAAGCTCAAGGAAATCCGTGGGAAATCGAGCATTTGCGTTGTTGTGTAAAACTGGCGCGTCACGCTGACAGTGCTGATCAGTAAACGAGATCCCAAGTCATGGAAGCTAGGGCCGCGGCCCATTGGGTGTTACCACATACAAAGAGAATACAGAAGTCTCACTTATAAAATGTGAAGAGGATCGAGCACGCAGTCAACAATCATCGAGTGAACAATCATTTGCAAAATGAGGCACAACCAAAACATTTTCAAGAAACTAGGTGCAATTGAACGGATTCTACAACTCTTTTCATACAAATCAACAGCTAGGTACTAGATTGTCAAAATGATCAACAACTTATCGTTCACTGTTGTGTATTCCAATAGAATGTTTGCCGAGGGTTTACTGTTCGTAACTCTTTTGCGGCCAGCCCATCGGGTTTCACTTAGTGTGCCATCATTAATAACGTACAGGTTACTCCTGAATGTGCGTTTTTCAACATTCATCGTGTATTAGATGATGCCGCTGTTACTAATGGTTGCGGAGATAAACGTAGGTACAGGTGGGCTGAGATGTGGGTGGAAGGATGGTGCTTTTCATCGAATCTGGGATAATAAATTGTACTAATATTGTGAAGAGGATGTTTTTTCGTACGGTTTCTTGTAAAGCAGCTCTTTATGAAATTAAACCTTCGTTGTCGTTTTCAGTTGAGCTTGTGAATAGTATCTTGTGGTTGGCTGACTCATCATCATTCTTCTGCTCTTATGCTGGTTTGTGACAGCGATTACGATAATCTGCTGTAAACACCTGAAATAGAGGAAAAATCCATGCAGTTATAAAGATAAAAATACTTTTGCAAGAGCATCTTCCTGTAACTCTATAGAACCCAACAAGAACCAAATAAAAATAACAGTTACGTCACGTACAAAAAAAACTCATCAGACCTTTTATGATAAAAGAAGACCTTGAAACATAGAACACGATATAACACACGATATTCGTGTACATTACACTGAAAAAATGAAAAAAATGTGTATAGTATCAACAATAATGATAACTGGCTCCTCAGTAAACCCTATCTCGTTGCCACGGTTTACGAGTTTCAGACAAAATGAACAGCCATAAACAAAACGTGAACGGAATAGAGCTGGGATTGGAACTACGTACTTTAGCAAGGTTGATGTAATGAGAGGTTCTAACTGAACAAGTAAGGTCAAATTGCAACTTATTATCAAAAGAGACCCAGAACATCGACACGTGCTTTATGAGAAAATTCTTTACGCGATGAAAAATCTATCGATCAGTAAGGTTACAGGGCCATATAACCTGTTTGCTTTGGACATACTTTAATAGAATCACTTCTGGAGGCTCTTTTGACGTACAAAGACCAAATTTATTTTATCCATGTCATTATAAACGTGCAGACAAACATTTGCATTTAAAAACACTTTACCGTCCAACGGGAACTTTTTAAATCAACCAGGACGCACCAACTTAATATCAGCGCATTTAATAACAAGGTCTACTTAAGGAAACCCCAAAATCCAAGTGCAATAACTTCACCACAAAAATTATGAAAACCGCCGCGATCTGCCTTATAATCCTTACTAAAAAATAATCCTCGTGGCGTGTCGGGTTAGGTCAAGTCGTTTGTCATCCGGGCTCAGGGGGGGGTGAAGCAGTGTTGGGGGGGTTGAAATATGCCACGTTTTCACTTTTTTTATCCACTTTCCCGTCGAGTAAGGCGTGTGAATAATTTAAGTGGGCTTTTGGCTGCGGTGTGTTTAAAAAATGAACCCGCGTCACTTTCTGTTTCAGTGGCTACGATAAAAGGGGTGCTGGGTCTCTGGACGGCTAGTGATAAGTCTGACTGTCCATCTTCTTAGATAATTCGTGTGGAAGTGGATAAGAAGTTGGAAACTGTAAGGCTAGTGAGGAGCCACGATGGACATAAAGTTTTGTAGTTTCGGGTTTCTGTTGTGTTTATCCTTTAAGTAGTTTTTCCTTTCTTAAGGCTTTCTGAAGGCCTGTGTTCAGCGGTGAATGAATATAACTTGATGATATATGTGAAATACGTTCCGAGCTCTTTACAACGTTTTTATTAGTTATTTCTGGGTCTGGCCAAAATGACTAAACCCTAATCTAAATTATACGTTTTCATATCAATCGAGGAAGCTAGCTGTAACGCCACATATGTTTTCTATGCCTTAACAGTAAGTAAAAATTGTTGATAACTTACCTGACTTTTCCACTTCTTGTAAAAATATTTCCAAGAAAGTTCTCCCTTCGAATTTCTGAAACTTAAAACGTAGGTTCAAAGAAGCACCTCTGTCAGTCCTCCTACATAAAATATTTTTACCAAACGAGTGCAGGCTACTTTAGGAAAGTGGCTAATACCCTCAGAGACAGGTGGTTGGTGCTTGGCGACGTTTTTGAAGTAAAAGTAGGGTAGTAAGGTGACAGGCTAAACTTTTAGTCAAGTTAATTTTTCAGTCTTTCTTGACAGAAGGGACACATATTTTATAAGATCACGTTCAGCGCATGATCAGCGTTCACTACGGTGATGGAGATGGTATTGATTATAAGTTACCTGTTCAAAAAGTACGTGGTATGCTTTTCAGTTCCTTTTCCAACGACATGATTTCTACGACTTTCTTCGTGTTATCCTCTCAGGCCTTCGCAGCTATCCATCTTTCAATCCCCTCCAATCTCAGAAACATACCTACAACTTAGACAACCGTATCACACCGCACATAACAAGGAATAAAGAAGCCGTGTGTAAGTGAAACAATGCATTAATTACAACCGGTACACTCCTAGCCCCCCTCTGCCTTGCCCCCGCTGCCCCCTCAGAGAGGGTGTCTCCTTGATTTACGGCGCTCCTACCCTGGAAAATTATTCTCCATTCGTGATTTACTACCAGCGCGTTTTTACCTGCATTATTTAACGATACTACAACACATATTATACTCTTCACCCTAAGCAACAGAGTTGTTATTTGATTGTGGGCAATAATATGTAGTTTAGTACATTCAGTAATTGCATAGGTATCGTTAATTGTTGTGATTGCGGCCGCCGCGCTGTTTGAGACAAGGACGTGCACACGCACACACACACTTACACTCATTCAAACGTATTGTAGACGTGACAACGGTGTAAGGAGGCTATCCCGGACGCATTTGAAGAGATTTTTATGAGGTTCTTATAGCGATGACATTGATAGCCGTAAGCTGACGTAAGTCTTTTATTTATGGCAAATGAGAGGATGACCTTTTACCCTTGACCATGTAGGATGATCTTTGTTAACAATGCTTTAGAGGTGCGAGGTTATCTTTGGTTGCATAAGTATCGCTAGATTACTGTTAATAATTGTTTCAAACAAAGAAAGAAAGAAAAAAGTTTCTTCTGCAAAAAGTAAACGCACATTACAAAAATAAAAGTTTTATTTTGTAATGTGCTTTCTAATCAGACGTTTTAAATATGAAAGTCTATTAGTAAATGTTTTTAATTGTCAAATGGTCTATTTCTACAGTCCATCCACTATAAAAGCTGCACTGGCGAGGAACTTATGGCGAGAGTATTTGGTCTGCTATTTCCAAAAAATGCGAGCACCAAAGGTCATGTGGTGCAGTTCTTCCTAAAAAAGTTACTATCAGATTTGCTGTTGGATCCGCAATGTCATTTTCAAAATACGAGTGCCTACTGTTTTCTTTGTAGTCAGCTAGATGGGCCATTACGGTTCTATAAGACATGTTTGGACGTAGGACGCCCCAGAGCAATCTTCCATTACTTCATGAGCGAAAATCAATTGTTGTAAAGGTACATAAGGACATCAATGACCGCCACATCTAAACGTATCGCCACACGATTGATCGCTCCCCGCCGTCCACCCAAGTCGGCTTCAGACAACGGCAGTAAACCACGCGTCGGGTCGCGCGATCGATTCCCGTGCGGTGCACGCCTTTGTGCTGGCGCGACAGGTGGAAGAATCGTCTTTACTTTATGTTAAGGGAAGGCTTTTTGTGGAGTTATTTTTTTTAAAGATAATGGTATTGGATGCTAAGGTGTGAGAATGATTTGTCTGCCTTCTGCCTTTACTGGTTATGGATTAGATTTATTTAAATATATAGCTCGATTATCTGGAAATAACGTAACGACAATCTAACATGCGAAAATTGCCCAAAAACTGTTTAAAAAATTAACAAAAACATTCAAAACGAGACTAACAAGACGCTTTTTTTAAGATTTATCAATATGTAAATGAAATCTTTGACTTTCTTAACTAGTTAAAATATAAAGTGCCACATTCAAGTCTTACGAAAAGTCGTTCCATCTTTGTAATCTGACATTTGCTAGAATATAGACTTACAGGTAGTCCATACAAATTAAAAATGAAAGTACAAAACAGACATTCTGAAACCCAAGTCCCAACCGCACCGGACAATACGCGCAAACAGAAATATTTTCGACCGATTTACCGCCGTAGCAATGTATCGTAGCGCTCTACGGCGTAGCACAATGGACTCGTAGAGCGTGGCGTAGTGCGGCGTAGCCACGGCACGTGAAAGCTAGGGTAACATATGTTTAGAACATCCTGGGACACGATACATTTATGACTCCCATTTACTAGATTTTTTATGGAATTATACTGACAATTTTTGTATCGCTGTTCGCCGAAAAAAATAAATTGGATTTATATGCGTCGTTAAATTTTTTAACGTGGTTCTAAAATTCTGTTAAATTTTTGTGAAAACATTATAAAAAGGTTTTGTAACGTCGAATGAGTATCATAATCGTGATCATAGCGTAGCAGATGAGTTTCCTTTCAATTTCAGCCCTCAGCCAAAATTATGTAAACAAACATAACATCACGTCTGTAATCCCAGAAGGGTTAGGGCAGAGGTGTATCTATAGTAAACCCAAATTTCGCCAGTTATGCTTAAGTCCCATGTAATAGGGGGTAGGCCTATTGCCAACAACCGGGCACAAATGCAGACTCTGGGCTACTACTGAGAAATTCTAGATAGAAAAACCCAATAACATTTTGCCCGACCTGGGAATCGAACCCAGGACCTCATGCTCAACAGTAGCTCTTGCGACCACTAGACCAACGAGGCAGCGAGGCAAAAATATCTAATTCAAATAAAATCAGCTTGTAAAACACATGTCATGTATCTTCAGATCTAATACCGTCGCTAAACAGTACACAATCGCAGAAACATCAACGATGAAGGCAGCCGCACTACAACCTGCTGATCATACAGTGTTCCTGTTTCGTCAGAAGTGGTTCTACCTATTGCTGTTCTCATTACGTCACAGACATTCATTATGAGACTATGTTTTTTACGATATTCTCCTTTACGTCACAAGGCTTATTGTTCATGTACTCATGATTTATTTTGAAATATTGAACATAAATTACGTAACGGACTTATTATAACAACACTCCTTACTTTCGATATATTTTAAAATACACATACCTACGTTAAAAGCTGCTCTAGCCAAAGCGAGATGATGCTCACCTAAGGTTATGAGATATGATTATGTACGTCGCATAAATATGTATTTTTACCTAAATTACAAACTTTTCTGTCTTTCTGCACGTGTAAACTTCTCCTTTTTATTTTCCATCTGCTCAATTTAACATAAATAAAAAATGTGTAGGTCCCAACGCATGGTGTCCTCAGTGGAAGCCTGCAGCAGCCTCGCGGAGGCTCCATTGGACCGTCGCCAGTGAAACTCGAGCATGACCGGACTCGCAGATCGATGGGACAAAACAAAAAATTAGAACACTCATTGAAATGAGCCAAACACGAGAACAATTCTATTTTATTTTCAAGTTTTTCTCTCACAAAACTTATTTCGTAGGAGCTAGCTCGTCCAATCTTCTGTGATTGCTGCATTAGCATTTTCGTTAAATAAAATTACAAATGTTTACTGTTATGTTGCTTGTCGCGATCGTAATTTTAATAGGAAACGTGACAGAAGTGAACAGAAAATAGATTCAGTGCATAAAAGGAAATCTAATAAACGATCTCTGAGTGAGCTCGTACATTAGATGAAGGGATCAATGAACGAATGTTAAATGAAACAAAAGAAAATTGGAAACAATAAGAAATAAGATAACACAAAGTAATAGTTTCCGACACTTAGGATAACTATAATACTTAGTATTTTGTTGAATCTTTACAACCTTGAACAATATTAAGAAAATTTCAATTACTTAATTAAAGCTATAATCAACAAAATTTATGTTAGTGTACTGGATCCAGACAATTAAGTTACATCAATACAATACGAACATAATTGTTCAGAACAATTTAATTCCATAACAAATAACAGGGTTGGCTTCCCATGATTACAGAGTATCAGCGCTATGGCCCCGTACGAACGCTTTCCATAGGGTCGATCTCGATCTAAAATGCATTTTATTACTTTACAGGTAGAGTAGGAAATGTAATAATGGTGAAGGTTATGTAGCGGGTCTTTCGCTCCTTGGGGAAAGCGTCAAAGCCTTCGTTAGACAAGTGTACAGCGATATGAACGCGCACAGACGGAGGAGTGCCGCAGGGCTATCGCCTAGGCACCTAAACTATATGTATTGATACGCTTCTAAAATGTCCGTATTTTGATAAAGCAAGATGGAGTTAGCAAAGAACGCGTTTATACATAGTAAAATGTATTTTTCTACAGAGTGCTTTTATTGAATTTCGCTTAGTTCTGTAGGCTTTGCTACAATGATTTAATATCAAAGTTGAAAAAAAACCATTTCAACAGAATTTTATTAATATAACTATGTCACAGTCGGATAACGTTAAAAGGAATTTCAAGTGCCTTTTTATCTAAGTTAGAGTTGAAAAAAATAATCCGATTGAGCACTGACTGAGTCGAAGACACGTTTAGTTGTAGACTTATAAGTCTTTTTCCGTCTGGGCGGGTATTTAATCATTGCAGCTATGTTATTGGAAATTGTGAATCCGCATTGCACCTCAATATTTCAATGCTTAAGTAGTTCGTTTGCTTGTTTCGTTCACAAACGAAGCCAGTCGTGAGACTTGCTCTCGATTGCTCTCCTCCGAGCATTTGCTGCTCTCTTCGCTTTTTGTACTGTTTGTTTCTCTTGGAGTACTAAGTTGGTAGGAGTTTTGTATAAATTAATGTTATAAGTGGCCGACTGGGGCCGACTATTTCGAAGTTTAAAAACAGAGTTCCTGTTGAGAGTTCTTTGTTTTGATATTAAAGCGTTCGTTGATCAAATTTCTTCACGAAACTTTTTTGTGTTAATTTTGTTTGCTCTTTTCTATTGAGACTGCAATCCAATTTGAGAAGACGTATTATTTTTTATATAAAGTACGGTTCGTTCACGCTGCTGCATTTGTAAGGCTTGCGAAGCGAAACTAATATCCTTCTTATCTGAGAGTTTCCTTTGCCTTTGTAAAGTTGGAGAAATGCTATGAATTGAAGATTTTATGGAACTTAGTATCAAGCCAATATAAACGCAAAGATATTACATTCACTAATAATAAATTAAAGTCTCGTAAAAATAACCAGTAAGTAAGTACTTTGAATGCTTGAAATTGTTGACAACTGAACTAAATGTTTGAAAGGACAACGAAGTTTTTGGGGCATGAACCCTATTCATGGGTCTCCATACCCACGTAAACTATATGAAAAATATACGTATATGTTAACCAAAGCAATCAATCAGGGTGCACTCACACCGCTTTGCGGGGACACCGCACGAATATCTAATTTTGTTTGTTACCCCGCTACCCCCAGGCACCGCCAGCACCCCCAGGACCCCCGAGGGCATCGCGCAGGCGTCGAACACCCCAAATCCTGGCGGACGTTGATGGATCACCCTTAATGACAAGAACCGAAGGGGCGATAGGGTTGTGCCCCTTATCGATACTCGTTATCGATAAAGTCGCTTGTGGAAATTGGTTCGATAAGATCTAATTGTTTGTCGGGGTGGTATCGTGGTGGGATTGATTGGTATTATTAGAGGGTTAGTTTTATGATAGTGTCTTGGTATTTTTGATAGGAATCTTTTCTCAACTTGTTTCAGGATCCCTTAGTTTGTGTTTTTAATAAAAAATTTGGTTGTATAGAAATGAGTGACATTATTATCACAATAATATTATGGTTGTCACAGTAATAACAATAACGAACATTTACTCTAGTACCTGATAAATTTTGCACCAAATAAAAACTACGTCATTAAATAAATCACCATTTCACTGAAATCAACTTGCACTTTCCATGTACTTAATTATCGATGTCGACATTTCACACAACAGTCCATCCACCCTTCAGTACAGCTTTCGGGCCCTACACAAGCACTCACTACAATAGTCGAGCTGCTAATGACATTAGCGGCTCGTTTTTCTCATTCGCTCGCACTTTTTCTATCAAGACTTGTATCGACATCGATATTGTCTGCTAGTGTCGCATCACTAGAACATATGCGCCCTCCGCGTGCTCTCGACACAATCGCATTAGAAATTAGCGATTCAAGCTTTTATTTAACTGTACTTCTTGTTGCTTCTATTTTCGCTTAGAATGTGATCGGCATATTAAGTGGTTATACACGTTGTTCAAGCAACGTTGATGACGATGTGTTTACCTAAATGAAATGTTACAAGAGTTAAGTATACTTGTGGATAAAAGGCCAGTGTAAAACCGTTCATAGGTTGTAAAGGAATCTAGCGGAATTATTTGCGTGTTTGTTTTAGGAATCGTTTTGTGGAATCTAAAAACATTTTAGTTTGACAGTTTCATACTAGAACTACAGATTATATTGGCATAACACAACCAAGTTGTTAGTATACACGCGATACTGTACTGGGGAAAAGAGCCAGATGAATAATAAAACATGAAATGGTTTAAAGTGGCTCAATCATTATCTACCTACAAAGGGAGCAACATGCTGAGACCAACGACCCCCTAAATATAATGGAAAAGTAACCTCTAATGGTGAACCTTTGTCCAACCGTCGAACTTGTACTTCCGCCTGAAATATAAATGAAATTCACGTAAATAAATAATTATGGAATTCGTACAATATCGTAATATTACCGAGGGTGAACACATCTCTAATAAATAATAGACCTGTATGATGGACGGATAGTCTAATGCCAAGTCCATTGCCCGTTATTTGCGGTAGTTAATGATGCCAGTCACGGAATGTCGTCGATGGAAAGCAATTTTACAGCGATTCCCCACCTGTTGTTGGGGGGTGCTACATTTGGGGACTTGAGCAAATTGTTTTACAGTTTTATTAGGGTTGTTTTCGATTGCTTGTTATGTTGCTTCCGATTCAGTTACCAGACAGTGATTTCAAGTATCTACTTATGTTTGAATTATTTCCACTTTAAAGTTCAATCTTTCAAAGTTATAGTGCGATGCTTTAATTTTTTAGGAAATAAAATTGTGTAGGTATACCTCTTATGAATACAATTCTGTAGAAAATCTATATTTAGCTTTTCAATTGCATTGTATTAAAGATCTAAAGGAGTTATTTAAGAAAACTATAAACTACACTCAAGGAACACACAAAATATAATAAAGAAAAGATAAACAAGTTAGCAACAGTAGCAAAGGGAACGCTTTCTATCCCGCCTGTTACAAGCAGATTTTCATACGTATTTCGATTGCTCTTGTAGAACATTACTCGCTCCTCACGGACCGAGATTTTCGTGTATTTGCTCTCGAACTCTGCGAGCAAAGTAAACGGACTTCAAAGGGTACGTTTTATTTTCTCTAAATTCGAATAATAACTGTTTACCTTTATTTCTGCATTTGGGAAACTGCTGTACATCTTTATGGAAGAGCAATAACTATACCACATGTTATCAAATGGAAATAAACTGATTCCAGGCCTTGGAAATAGTAATGTCTATCTGGAAACGACTTCTGCCTGTATGCAATGGTTCACTGACGACGCAATTGTAGATGTTGTTACAAGTATCAGCAGTCATCCTTACGAGTCATACTGATAGTCTATACTCTGCTGCGTGTCTGGTGATAACTGGTTTACAGTTCCCTCATGAATTGCGAAAGAAAAATAAAACTATAATTCAAAATCGATTTCAAACTTCTCAGCTATGTACTCGTTTTTCCGTGCAATATTTTATCCATTTACAAACTTACACATCTGTTACAAACGAGGTTGGTAAAAAAAATGGCAGCACACCAAATAGTTGCGGCAATTTAGACCTACCCTGTATAACGAGTTTTTTTACTGAAGTGAAATAAACCTGCTTCCATATTAAAATGTTTATTTTATTTATTGAAGCTCTAAAGCTTTATCCTGTGCGTTTGATACCTCTTTTGTATTTAAGGTTTATTATATACGCAAAAAAACGATGCGTTCGTTTATGTGGACAATTTATCTTATCATCAGCGTCCACTCGACCGTTTGACCCTGTGACCCTGTGGGTTGACCTCTACCCGGACGCCATGAAACTGAAATATCCCCGATGTGTAGGTATGTATTGTGTCAGCGAATATAATTTTACATGAAATCTGCTCATAAATTATCTAGTAGTAATATTACTCGTATGTTTGGTGTACAAGAAATAATTGAAAATCATCTAATAAGAATATGATATGATGTTGATTTCTAAAAACTTTAAACTATTTACATGATTTGTGTTTCAGACACCTGTGACGGACAGTTAAGCACCCAAGTGATTTCATACGTTCTTCGTATTGACAATTTTAATATGACACACAAAAATATGTAAAGCTGAGAACGCATAAGTCGGTCTGCATGAAACTTGAAACCCGTCGCAACATGAATAAAACACGCTTCCCATACGCAGGGTACCTACGATAAACAATATCGCATAGCATATTACCATCAAAAGGAGCACATTTCCTTTTAACTTATTTAGAGACGGGAAGACACTCAGTATCTTCCCGGTTCGTAACATTAGCATAATCGACTTAACCCTTCTATGCAGTAGACGCGTTTAAATTACCCCGTATTACCCTGGCATGGCGGGGGCTGGGTAATTATGCGTCCATAGTTAGACGCTCGGATACTGGACGGTAGAGCGAGCTTGTAATTAGAAATAGGCTAATTATTGACTTTAAAGATCATGTGTGGTTTTCCCGGAAGGCTACCCACACTTAAAAACGTGCCAGTAATACTTCCAGTATTAGTGGCACGTTTTTAAGTGTGGGTAGGGTCCGTTGGTAATTTTCTTAGTTGTTTTAAAATTCACTAATCAACACTGCTGATAATGGACTTTCGAAGGTCGGATCGGTGGTGCTCCGTGCCATTGAAATTTGCAGTTTCTTCTTTGGGTTCATCTTAACTGGAAGAAAAACATTGCATACTTTAATATTAGTTTCTTGGCACTCAAAAGAACTAGTCTACTCCACCTCGTTCTTACTTGACCAAACGAGACCCATTACCATAAAAATAACAGTACCAACGTAATATCATTAGTGTGAACTGAAACGACATAGCTTTGTATATGCCATTATATTCCAATGTACATTGGAATATAATGGCATAGTAGTCCCTATATTAACATATGCATATGATACCGTTGACCTACTGCGGAAGTTTCCGTCAGTTCCACGACGTATTTGCTTCAAGTTTGCCTAAACTAAGTTCGACGTATAATAGCTAAACTTCCAGGGTAATTATATGGATAAAGCATTTGGCTATGTGTAGTGTTATGTGGAGATTCATTCAATGAGTACCTATATTTCGATGACCCTGGTTTAATATTATGACGTCTTTTAATGAAATAAAATTTGATAAATGTATAGTGATAAATGGATGGTGATTCATTCATAGAGGATTATTAAAATCCATTTTTAATTAACCATGAGTTATTAATATTCCCAAGATACATTTTTGACTTCAATAAAATTGAACCAGAAATCTGTCTGGAAAGATGGTGAGAATTGCTCCATAGGACAATCTAGAGGCTAGACAAAACATACTGGTTGCTTATTGTATTGTATAATTTGTTAATTTTACTCAACTCACACACTGACTTATTCCTACTTATTATTTTAGGAAAATCAAATATGTGAGCACCATCTACCTACACGTGATTAATTTATCTGTCTTTGCTTTATTTTATTTAATTTGACCTATTGTGGTATATTATTTTTATTCTTGGTGCATCGTCTTCACATATACAAATATACTTAATGTATACAAAGTATTGTTAAACCTTTTAACGGTGGTAACGTGGTACCTTTTAACTTTTTGGAAGGGGCGCCTAGAATCTATTCTATTTAAATGTAAATGTTGACGTTCAAAAGTGCCTTGTAGTGCCTATTTGAAATAAATGATTTAACTTTGACAACAAAATCCACAATCAAAATGATGGTGTGTTAGTTTTCGCTAGAGAATCATTAACGATCACAGTCGAGGAACATACTCTACAAAACTCTATGCGTAATTGTTTGGTCATCAAAATTGGTACAACCACAGCGATAATCGCTATGTATAGATTTCCTTTCGCTAGAAACTTAGATCCTTTTAAGAAGTCCTTAAACCATATTTTTCAAGCACCTTGCCCATGTAAGAATGTTATACTAACAGGTGATTTAAATATAAATATTGGCTCTGAAACCAGCGATGCAGGGACCCAAGATTAGCTTAATATCAGCTTATACCATGGTTTTCTCCCCGCTCACACATTCCTACTCATCAGAGCGGTTCCTGCCTCGATCATATGATGATCAAAACCAGCCTTTCATATATTACGCTTGTTACTAACTAAACAATTACCGACCATCACGCTGTCCTACTAAACGTAAATTTTACGCTGCCTAAGCTAAATCGTCCTCGGACTATCGGCAAATTAAACACAAATAAACTCGAATGTGATTTATGCAACCTTGATTTTAGCCTAGTTTACAATACTGCTGACGCTAATTTGGCTTTATCGTACTTAATAAAACACGTCCAACAAGCAATATTACGTAACACGGCAGTTTCTACAGTAAATAAGAAATTTTGTAATATTAAATCATGGATTACTCCCAGCAGGGCTAACATGACAGGAGCGAGAACGCTCTCTATCTCGTTTGTAGAAATTTGTCTACGAATCTGACGTTATTATAATGCCTAACATGACCGTTAGGCTCGAGTAAACTCGAAAAAGGCACTTTGACATTTCTTTATCTCGCGACGAGATCCCGATGTATCAAGTTATTAAAAACAAATATTTTTTATCATTACAACATCGGTCGATTTGACTCATGGAATTAGGATGTACTATAATGATTTTACGTCAACCTCTTTTAATTTGTGTTTCATTTCTTGTAACCGACTGTTTTTACTAAAAATTTAAATACAAAATTAGTGGCTTTAGTTATTATGTTGCGACAGTTTCATATTGCCATACACCCACAACCTCCCAGATTTCGATAATCACCATTATTGGCAAAAAGACTAGTTATTCCTGCACGTCATGCTCTAGTGCAGTGCAGCCATGTAATAGTGCTCCCCTCCGCCACAGTTTTTCTCGCAACCGCCGAAAGGAACTTCGTTCTAATGTAAATAGTAGTTTTAAACTAAGTATTTTTATTAATATTATGTTTTAAAATAAAATGATAAGTAAAATAAGTATAATTAAGAATTTGCCATGTTATTTTGGAGTTTTCATTTTATTTTATTGTCTCATAATTTTGTCTACTCTTCTCGGCGTCAAAATTGAGGACGACTAAATTAGAGAAAATCCGTGATTTTCTCATGTTGAATTGTCAACATGCGAGATAAATTAAGTGCCATGTTAGGGTTTAACGCGAAAACATCAAGTATGACAGAACGAGTCGAATATTTTGTATGGCAGTGCTGTCAGAAAACGAGTAAAGTGACGGCATAGACGCGACGAGAAAATACGAGAGTGAGTAATTGTCGCGTCTGGCATGTTAGCCCGGCTGGAGTAATTCGGTGTATAAGACACAGAGATAAACTTCATCAGAGAACTAAAAGCTACCCTGATAATCTAATAATCCAATTTTTTTTATCAACCGCCTATAAAATATACAGGAATTATTGCAACAATCTCCTAAGGAATTTAAAAAATATTTACGATAAAAACGAATTAAATAGAGCAGGTAAAATAGCAAGCTCGTTGGAAACATATTAAAAACGTCACCAATATGTCTAAACAGCGTGAAACAAATTCGAATTTACTGCTTGCTAATCCCTCACCACTCTTATCAGATAACAATGTTAATAACTTTTTTGTAAATGTTGGGAAAACTCTTGCCGAACAGATTCCGAAATGTGGTGACCTACCAGATAAAAAAAAAAGTCATACAATAGCCGTAACACGAAATCTTTTGCTATGTTAGTCACTGATGAAGATGAAATAACCCGTTATTTCTGGGCTAAAAGATGACTGAGCAGTTAGATGGGATAATATAAGCAATAAGATCCTTAAAATATGCTTAAAGATTTTATTTCGAATTTTTCTTTCCAAAGGAATTTACCCTAGTTGTCTAAAAAAGGCCCTTGTAATAGCTATTTTTAAATCGGGAAATAAAGGCGTAGTTAAGAATTGAGAGGTGTACCTATAGTACACCCACATTAAATTTTTTTTATTATAAAAGTAACAATCAAAATAGAGAAAAAAATAAAAAAAGTCCACAGTGCGAACTATGAAACTAGCAGGGTAGTGTGCCTCACGGCTGCGCCAAAAAGGCCCAGTTCAGCACAATAAATGCCAGACATCTAGTGCCTGACGCTGGTTTTCACTGGACCTGCTGGGAGTAGATAATATTACGAGTGATGAGCAGAAAAATACTGGTTTTGGTGTTCTTCAGGGGAGTATTCTGGGCCCCACGCTAATCCTTATTTGTATTAACGACCTGTGCAACCTATATATTAAAGATGGCAAAATTATGTCATATGCCGACGACACGGCGTTAATATTAACCTTTAAAACCAGTAGCGAACTGTTCGAAATCGCTCAATTGGGTTTTAATTCTGTGACTAATTGCCTCCAAAGCAATTTACTAACATTAAATGCCGACAAGACTAAATATACTCACCTCTCCATGCGCAAGCCTCAACTCATTACTAACCCACATTTATATGCCCATCAATGTGGAAGCAGTCAACATGTGTAATTGTTCCTTTATCCACAAAACGAGCAACATAAAATACCTGGGAGTAATAATGGACGACATACTCTCTTTAAAAAAACACATTGAAAGCCTAGCTAATAGAGTGCGCAAACTAAAATATGTTTTTATTTACAAGTTTATTTGGCCCTATGTCAAACCATAATACAATACTGTATCACTTCTTGGGGTGGCGCACCAAAAACTATTTTGCTTCCTCTTGAAAGAGCTCGAGAGCTATTTTAAAGGTAGCAAACTTCCATCCCTTTTTCTTTCCTACAGATCTGTTAACGGTTCGCCAGCTTTTCATTATACACTTAGTATTAAAACAGCACATTATGCTTACCTACAATGCTACAAATACTAACAAGAGACGGAAAGACATAGTATGCTTATCTAATGCAACATCGAAACATGTCTTTGTAGAAAGAAAGCCCATTTCTGTACAATAAATTAAATAGAAAACTAAGTATCTATAAATTAAATATAGCTATAGTAGCTGAAAACAAATTATACTTAAATATTTACTAACTATTGAGTATACACACACAGAAGATCTACTTGTTGTCTGCAAATAGATCCACAAACATGCTATTTTACTTTTATTTACCTAAGTTTTAATTTAGTTTTTACTTTATACTCACTGTTAATTTATAATATTAAGTATTTATGCACTTTCTAGCCTGAAACACAGGTTCAACCTAGTTCAGGCAAATTAGTAACTGTGCTCTTTTTAATTGTTTTGGTATTTATTGTAAAAGTGTCCCTTTTAATATAAATAAAGGTTTTTATTTTTATTACTACCATATTTCGATGACAGCTTGTTACACCGTCATCAAATTATTCTTATTTTTAAATGCAGACGTATTCTACATCTTTTTTTGTTGACTGTCCAATAGCATAATCAGCCTATAACGTGCTGGGACACAGGCCTTCTCTCTATGAGAGTGAGTGGGCCATAACCCACCACGCGGGTCAGTGCGTGTTGGAGGGTGTCACCTTCCTGGCGTCTGCAGCGTGTTACAGCCGCTACGGTTATCGTCACACCAGGCTGAGCCAGGAGACTACTGTGCTACTCCCAAGGGGTGCTAAGGAAACTTGTGACCATAAACCGACCCCATTTTTATTTTTATTAAATAAGTAGCCTTTTTTTGGTCTTATTTCTCTCCACCACGTAAACCTCTTCCGTCGCAATGGCTGTCCAATATTCTGCCCGAATGTATTATTGTGTTAAGGTGAATGCGTAGTGGCACTTCCCCATACATTCTTTTGGGTAACAAATCTCGAGATACAAACGATTTTTGCTGAATTAAAGAAAGAATATGAATTATCTTTGATTAATTATTCCCGCGTATTGACAAAAACTTATAAAAAAAACCGTACATGTAGGTTAAACAGAGCTGATAAAAAACGAAAAATGTTTAGTTATGTGAGTGAGCAGAGTCACGCCCTCTACCAGACATACTACGAACCATCGCGAAACAGTTGCTGAGTAGCATGATTACGGGTACTAGTTATCGCTTCGGGATCAGATTATTGTTAGAATTGAAGTGACGCGAAGGCACGCCGCTGCGGTTCTTAGAACCTTGAACCTCCGAGCTCTGGCGCTGTGCGCTGTTGCGAAATTTATATTATGCGTCATTCAATTGACAAGTTGAGCATCGTATGCTTGCGCGCCGGCTCTGCCCGCGGAGATTATATTTTATCATTATGAAGTGAGAAAAAATTCTTTACAGTCATAAAATTATGGACAATATTATTGTAATGCATGTATTATCTAAATTAAATACTTACATAAGTACTGACTTATACCTGAACATTCTTCGAGAACTTCTCAATTAAAAATATTTTTGCTTATGATATGTAGGTAAAAGTACCTACATACATTATACCTCCTAATATCCTATCGTCATTATATCCTTATTATACATACATTTTCTGACACCGTAAGATTTTATTACGCACGTGTGAATGTCGACTAACTAGGTAATCTATGGTCTCGGGTGGAATAAATATTTCTAGATCTCTTAGATGTTTATATAATTATAAATCAGGCGGTAGTTATACAAACTATTCAGGTACCTTTTTTTTCCCCTAAGCTACGCTTCATCGTTGCGTACCTAATCGATTGATTGAATTATATTTAATTCTTGTGAAACTAGATTTAAATCGAAAAAGGTAGGTACAGGTGAATAAACAAACATACGATTTTATTTTTCATAATAATTTTCCTCTATCACATTACTTTCGTATACACACAGAAAGTATTTCAAGGTCATTGAAATATAAATATTTATGCATTAGGTAGGTAAGTACCTACTGAGGCTACTGATAATTGTACATTTTCTGACACGGTTACTTGGTCTATGGTCTCGGGTTGAATAAAATCCATAAGCGTTGATGCTTTCTTAAAATATTACGTAGGCACTAAAGCTTAGCTATACATTTCAAGTATACGCTGATCTGGCATTGTATAGGAGGTCAGCTTATACTGGAAATGTATAGCTTGATGTGTAGCCGTGTGTAGGTAGGTACCTATTTCCTTACTGCATGTCGCGTGAACACCTACAGTAGGCCGCACGTCCGTCAAACAAGACTAGTATAAGCTGGTCCCTTATACTATTGAAACTTCGTATTACGATGGGCCAGCTGAAGGTCACAGTGTTATCACTTACCACAGACGCATGACGTGTGCTCAACTGATGCAGTTCCTACATAGGTAGGTGCCACCACGTATAAATAAATGAATAAAATATAATATAATGTAGGTAAATAATAATATTGTCAAAGCATCCTTTCGTAGAGACAGCGATATTTTTTTGTATTTGTTTTGCCCATTTTGTTTTACAATATTATAACTATACATAGGTAACAAAAAATAAATGTAAATAACACTGTATATAAAAAAAAACTATTTTTTTTCATTGAACTACTTAGCAATAGCATAAAAAGTTATAACTATAAATACAAGTATTCATGATAAACAACAAATCGTAAAATATTTCTTGCCTACACTACGTTATTTTTGTCGTCGTATATCACAGCGACTACTATTTTTGCAGTAAATACATTGCTACTTAACTACTACCTAAGTATGTCGCGACAAGTGACAGGACAAGCAATGTAATAATCACAAAACGATACTTTATTCAAGCGTATGAATTACGAATTCACGATACTTGTTGATGTTTTCGTGTCAGTAAGTTGTCCGGTGCATGGTAATGCGTGCACGCTGTGTTTGAAGGACTTATTTCTTCAAACATCATATTGGTTGTTGTATTTATGATTTGGGTGGGTGTAAGTTGACTTGTTGTATCTATCAATGCTCTTACCACAGTATATTGTGCTCTTGGCCTCTTATTCGACGTTCGGACGGACGTTATAAAATCGCGGTGAGATTTTTCTGCGCACTGGATTTTCAACTTTCGGTGTTCAACCGAGCATTGAGAATCCAACAGAGTGCATACATTCAACATTGGTTTACTTTTGTAAACCTTTTGTTGATAGGAAAGCTAATGTACCTATGATTTACCTATTTGCTAAATTTTCTTATATCTTAGTATGTTGAGATACGGACGTTTTAAACGAAATTTCCAAAAAAACGCTTTACTAGTCTGTACATTTACTAACGATTCCCCAAAGTAGTCAACAAAAATAAATCAAATAACTAACATACCTAATCCATACTAATATCGATAACATTCGAAAATAATGGGATACTGGATCCCTTTTTTACAGACCGGTTGACTGAGGCCGCATTACGAGTTAGACCATAATCGCTGACAGTGCTCACATCGCTAATTTGCGTTCCGATTTAGTTTTCACGATTATGACATATGAGAGCTGTCAACAATTTGTTCACAGTGATATTATTAAAGGGCATGGTCGGCGTTTTCACAAGATGTCGTTATCGCAAGACGGCGTATGTCATGACGTCATCTATGACGATACACGGGACATCGTTATCGCGCTCACGCTGACTTGGAACGGGTGTAAGCGCGCAAATCGATTACGGCTCAATTCGGAATGCGGCCTGAATGACACTACAGCTGCTGACATGACAGACCGATGACGGATTCACGATTTTACGGCTCATTTCAGTCCACACACATCATCAGCTGTCTAACCTTTCGACAGCTCAAGATACGACGAAACTGAAAACCTATTAAGCTGAGCGATGGCCGTTTTGCGTGGATGTGACGCATATTTTCCCCCGATTTGTTCTCTTTGGTGTTTGTGTTCGATCACTGCGTCATGTTTACCGTAAATAAACGTTCTTTTCTTTCTTTCTTTCTTTCTATTCGCGGGGTATACCAATATTTCGTTACCAAGCCGCAGCCTGCCGCTATAGCTGTAATGCAGTTGAATCTGTATCAGAGCAAGAAGAAACTATTGATATTGATTGGCCACAACCCGATCCAGCCACTGAAGCTTATCAACTAACTGTGGAAAGAACTTCAAGTGACCACTTATCTGGTTAGTCAGGGAACCGTATTGTTGACTTGAAACATGTGATCCAATGGGCATTTCAAATGGAAGAACATCGTCAGTCTTGTGAATCATCTCAAATTGAGTATGTTTGTGAATATCGGAAAGGATTCAACAGTGTGTTAACATTTAAATGTAGCATGTGTAATAAAACATGGCAACAATGCACAGAGAAGGACCAGAATATTAACACCGCATTTGTATGGGCCACTGTGACTGCTGGAAGTTATTACTCGCAGGCAGAAATTCATTTGGAAAATGGTGTTTTAGTTATGAACAAAAAGCATAATTATTATGATCAAGTAATTAACAAATATTATTTCTTTGGTAATGTAAAAATAAAAATGTTTCTCGGATTAATTGTTTCTAATTGTCATTATTATCAATTCAATATATCAGGTCAATTACGAATTACCAAAATGAAAAAATGTTACTTCGTTTGCTTTATATCTGTCACACAAGCATTATGTGTCATAGAAGTCAACCGGGATAAGGAATTTATCAGCGCTATGATGCCGAAGTTGGTTACTTTTTTAAAGCATGTGTACTGCCGGAAATTATTTTGAGACGAGCTCGGAAAAATGCTAGTTGTCTATACATCAAGGAATTAAAAGGTATGAAAAATAAAACTCTTACTCATTTACTAATATACCAAATTATTTCTCGGGTCTCTGAGGTTTGGATTCAGTTTAATTAATTAATTTGTTAACGAAAACTGCGGCTTCCAGCAGTTGATTTTACTGAAGGAGATGCGGACGGAAAGGATATATATATACAATGAAAGTAAACAGTGATAAGCAGAAGATTCATTCGGTGGCAAAAAAGCAGAGCGTAGGAGAATAGATATTTTTATTGTAATCATTTTATATTTATGTATATTTGTATGTAGCGATGTATAGTTTAATTGTGTTATTTGTTAGTTCATAAGGTTTTTGTTAGTAGATATTTTTCACTGTATGTACCAGCCTAACAATTGTATGAAATTATTTATTGTAGTTCCAAATTGTATACATAAGTAAATTTTGAAACTATGTTAGGTTAGCAACCTACTTTTCTGTTATTGTGTAAAATACTTCCGTTTGTCGACGTGTGACGAGAATTATATTCTTATCCACCTACATAATTCAGAATAATACTAATTCAGAATAATAATTGGAAATTAAAAATATTTGAAATAGTAGGTCTCAATGTAATTTCAGTCTATTATTTTATACAATTGATGGCTTCTATGAAAATTATGTAATTATTTTGACAATGTTAAATAATAATATATTTATGTTACTAAAAACTGAAAGGCTATTTAAAAAATTGCTGACGATAGTTTTTTGACAAACCCTCCTGAAACTGTTCGTAAGGTTTTTCTGTAATGATGCTCGGAATGTATTTCTTGCTTATTTTCCATCTTATACCTACATATTTTTTGTTTTTTATATTTATGTATGCAAATAGGTTTAGTAGATTATTTTATTTATATATTCTATAGAAATTTATATTTTGTGAACGTGAGAACGTTCTAGGCCTTTTAGAGTTCTAAACCATTTTCTATTTTGTTAATAACCTGGTACTTGTTGACCGGCCTACACGGGCCTCCCATAACTATTAACACTAATTTTAAAACATTGTTAAAGCCAATTACTTTTAAAAGAGTAACCTTGAAGTTTCTTGCCGGCTCTTCTCTATAGGAAATTACCAATTGGAACCGTGCACCTAGCTTCTGACGTTGTATAAGTGTCCATGTAGGTTTATGTTAAATAAAATATTTTGATTTGATTTTAATAGTCTATTATTTATTTAGTTTAAAGCTACTGTTTCCTAGAAGACCGTATCCGTTACATTCATAGTGGAAGTCACGAATTCTGACATTTTCATCAGTATATGACACTAAGGTGTCCAAAAATGCTCTGTATTTGGCTATTACGGCTGCGTGTGGCTGTTTTCTAGGACACATTAGGTCGGAACCAAATTTAGTTTCTGTCAGTAAAATATACACAATAAACCCAATTACAGTTTACGATAGTAAAGTCCTAGTTGGATTATTTAGTTCATTAGACCTTTTTTTTAAATTAACGCCATCTGAATATTTTAATTCCCAAACAAGTATTTGAAAAAGAACGCCATCTAGTGATATTAAAAGTAAAACTATTTACCGTTCATGTGTGTGTATAGAATAAAGTGAAGACTGCTAAATGTTTCGTGGAATAAATCTTTGTAAGAGACGAGTTAACAAGCAAAGAGAATATCTAAAAAAATATGTTAATACGTTAGTTCCCGCTTTTAACAAAGTTGTCTCTCAATGATTTATAAGTTAGGCGTAAAAATTTAAAATGTGCTAATTTGCAACTGTGCTGCCATCTATTGATAAAGTGGCTGAGAGATGATCTTCTCATTCCCCTTAATATTTTGAACAATATAAAGTATTCTATCAATGCATACATCTGTATTATCCTGGAATTAAAATGAACTTTCAGTACATGTATATGTATTTGTAACTGGAAGGAAGTAGAATTTTATTACGACTCAGTTTCAGGAAAAACCCAAGGCATTTTCACATTTAACTTATATACAAGCATATTACGACAATCTACTACACCTAATTAACCACAAGTTATTCTTAACAGATCGTAATCTATAAACCCTTTTCACACACTAAGTACTACCGGATAGTCAGTGCCGACACGGTTGTGACGTAGCGTATACCGGCAAACTTCATCCGGTTAACTATAGGATAGCCGGTGACGGGTACCCGTGAATGTATGGGACATTCACGGGTACCCGTCGCCGGCTATCCGGCTACCCAGCAACTGGAGCATGTGTAAGAGGGCTTAGTTCCATGTTAGTTGCTGTGTTTGACATTATACACAAAGTTGTGCTGGCGGACGATATTAACACGCAAAGTTTATTTCTTAAGCAGTCTGTTTATAATTGCTTGTGTTAGTCCGACTTCTGACACTTATGTATGATATGTTCCTACTTATTTAGTTGGTCAGAAATTTCTATAAAAACAAGTTTATTAATGTTTTCTTTTATTAATGGCACTGGGAACTGTTTTATTGCTTGTGTGTGTAACATGTGTAGTATGCATTATTTATTTTACATGATTTGCTACATTATTTTTCTTTTGTTCTCAGATAAATCCTGACTCTACCCAGAGTATTAGGTAAGTGACCTTTAATTTTATGTTCTTTTTAGAAGGATGATTCCTACTTATTTATCTATCACAAGCTGTTCGTGACCGGTGAATTTCATACAAAAATATCATCCAACTTCCGACTTTCGCGGTGGATTAAAAAAAAAAACTTTCATACAAACCTTGCCCTCACAATTACAAACACAACCAGAAAATAATTATATAAGTAGGATAATTGACATTTTTGGCAATTGATTTTTATTTAAAAAGATAAAATATAGATTAGACGGCTGATTCAATTAGGTACACTGTGTATCAATGTGTTATTTTAGCCTATGGCTGGTCTGCTCGATTGAAGCGAAACTTTGACCCTCCACACCCGCAACCAATTAACAACTTCATTTTCTGCAGTTTCTGGCATTCTAAGTCTTCATCCTCAAATAACCATCACAAATGAAGCATATGTTTTACCCAGTCTCATCTCAATGTACTGGCATCGCAGTGCATACCACGGACACACAGACCAACAGACGCTTCGGACAGGAAACGGAAGCTGCGCGTGCGCCTCTCGCTGTAAATCGCTCGGCGCGCGCATTTCGCTGTCATCGCGCGCACAATGTTCTCGCTAGTGTAGGATGCGCTTGATTCATTGTTGTGAGAGAATGTAGCAGGGTTTTTTCATAAGTTTATAAGAGGATGATGTAAAATAACTGCCTAAAAATGTTTTTCAGCGCACAGGGCTCTTTTAACAGGATTTCAGGGCCATTTTAAGACGTTATTTTGTAACTAAAATAATACATGCACAGCAGTCAAGCATCATGTTTCGAATCACAGTATCACAAATACGGAAACTTTCTTTTATTGAGTCGCTGCTGACAACCGGGGAAATTGTGGCATAAATCGTGAAAAAATCCCTTTCTTGTAAATCTCGTATCAACCAACCCTACGTGGTCACTCTACTGCACATAACAGCCAATCGCGTCGCACTTCTACGTGCGCCCGCGCACTTAACAAATTTACTGCACGCCATGGTGTATCTTATGCACCAAGTAACTAGGCACAGAAGGGCCAATGCAAAGCAATCACATGAATAAACATGAGAGGGTTTCTAAAAACAATACAGAACGTAGTCATAGTAATTAAATTATTACATTTAAATACTTAATAAAAGTTTTAACAATAATGAAAAAAAACATACCTCATAGGTCAAACAAATTAACAAAAGTCATAGTTTAATCATACGTCAAATTATAAACAAGCTGAAACATTTAAATTAAATAAGTAAAAGTCAAAGTTAAGTTACTTTAAATTTTGAAGTTATGTAACTAATTAAAGATCGCAATAGCATAGTTATTAGCCTTATGGATAGCGCTAATGTATCTTATGGATTCCATGTGACGGGTCACATCCTCAGGGACACACAGACTCGCACAGACGATGCATTGGTAATAGAATACAAACTAATAATGCACCCTCACATTTACCCCTAACCACTCAAACGCCGAGACTTTTTGCGTAGTGACAGGAAATGGTCAAACGAAAACCTTTCCAAGGCCTTTTAAAAATAAGTTTCCTCTTATATTATTACCATGCGCTAGGGAGGTATGTTACTAGAGCCGACTGAAAACATTATTTTATGTCTACTAAGGACATAATTTATGACAAATGCAGGTACTATTATTCCTTTTATTTTTTTGAGTTGACATTGAACTATGTATTTAATTTGGTTATAATGTTTAAATGATTTCTACTTTTAGTTTTAATGACATTTAATAATGTTTTAATTTTTTATTTTATCATGACGATAATTTTGATCATGATGTGTTTTATGTTGTTACGTTTTTGAATGCTTTTCTTGTATTATGATTATGAACGTTTTTTAAAATATATTAATTATTTTACGTAGAACGATTTCAACCACAACGTAAATTCTTTGTGATAATAAAATTGAATTATTTAGAGTGAGCTTTCTGAACTTGTATCTGTCGTGGTACTTCTGTTCAAGTTGGGTGGCCACTTCGCACTCTTTGTCGATAATTTTTGCAACATTGTTTGATACCCTGTAACAATAACCTCAAAAGGAATTGGGACCTTGCTCCAATAGTAATACGTTATACTTTGCTATGGGTGTGTACAAGAATTTAATTGCAGTAGTTTATAAACAAATATTGAATGTTTCAATTTATATCCTCATATAATATCGATAAACGCAGTTTAATTTGAACCCACTGTGCTGGGACATAAGGTATATTGTACACAGGATGCGTAAAAGTTCTTAATTGTAATAATATGTAGAGAAATATTGGAACTTAACTTTGTTAATTAAGCGCTTTAATATTTAACTTAAACTTATTGGTGAGTTGTTTTACTTTCACTCGGACGTTTTAAAAGCCCTATCGTGTTTTTTTTTTTAAAGAAACCATATTGTTTCTACACTGAACACAACACATAACCTGCCTGCCTACATTGCCTTCTTATAAAAACTAGAAGCCAGAGACCCGAAAATGTAGCTCACAAATAGATTCCTAGTTATGACATTGGTCCCGGCTGTCATTCATAGACCTTTGACAGTCGTTAAAGGTATTCAGAAGCCTGAAAGTCTGACAATCAGTATTACTTACCAATGGGTATCGCATTAACCAGTAACCAGGCTGTGGCCGTTGTGGAGGACAGAGAATCAGTTGCTCCTCTCTATTATAAAGTGTACCTACTGTTGAGAATCTAGTTCATCGTTTACATAAGGTACTACAGCTGTATGCACTGGATGTAGCGAGTGCAGTGTAACAGTGTTAAATCATCGTAATACCTCCTGCCATGCGCCCGCGCCGAGCGGTGAGCGAAACCACGTGTAGGGCCTGTATTCATAGTCCAGTACCCGATAGATAGTGCGTAAGTTAGCTAACTTAGACAAATATAGAAACCATTATTAGTTGCATCTAAACATGTGTTGTTTTTAGGATTCCGTGCCAGAAAAGGAAAATCGGAATCCTCACAGGATCACTTCGTTTTTCGTATGTCTGTCTGTCAGTCTGTCAAGACCCTTTTTCTCAGGAACGCGTGGAGATGTCAAGTTTAAATTAATATTAAATAAGTTGGTCTACGGTCCCATGGAGCTCTTAAAAAATCAAGCTTCTAAGTCAACGTAATATGAAATACGTGTATTTATGCGACATATTTTGATGCTCGCAAATAAATCAAAACCTATAGGTTACTTCCCGATGACCTAGAATCATGTTTGACAAGAAGCAAGGTCTCACAGCACAAGTAAAGGAAAAAGACCGAAAATCGTTCAGTGTTATCGGTAGTGTTATCACATAGAAAATCTATTTTTGCGATTACAAACTTATGTTTTCAGTTGGAGAATTGACCGTCGACCTGTCGTCGATGTCGATGTTTGGAAGAAAATATTTTTCAACTGCAAGTTAAGTTTGTTCTTGGGATAAATTCATCCCAATTACGGAACCCTTCATTGTGCGTGGTGCGGCACGCACTTTTGTTAACACTCACAACATTGCCTTCACCAGAACTCGTTACCTTAATGCTGCTGTTTTAATGCGTAAAAATTGGCGGTGTGCGACGAGGCGTTGTCGAGGTGAAGGAATCTTCCCTAGGGGTCCCACTGCGAGCTCGTTTCTCTCGAACTTTTTCCAAACAAGTGGCAAACAATTGTTAATTGTTAGTGTATCACTCCGCAGTAACTGTTTTTCGATCCTATAAAACAATTGTTGCGTAATGACCTGTCCTTCCGAAGAACGACGACACCATCTTTTTTCCCACGACCTCTCTTCACTTTTGCAACTCCTCGGAACACTCAGACAGCAGACTGTCTTTGTTTCAGGATCATAACAATAAATCCAGCTTTTGGCACCCGTAAATATGTCGAACACAGCATTTGAGTCACCTCCGTTAAATCTTTGAACCATTTCACGACACCAATCAACACGACGTAGTTTTTGGGCCTCTGTCAAATCATGAGGTATCCACCGAGCAACATGCTAAATGATCATGGAGGATTTTGTGCACTTGACTCATACCGATGCCTAAGCTTGTCCGAATCTGCTGATAAGTCACTCTATTGTGAGTCTCTATCATACCCCGCACAACACTGATGTTATCTTTAGTCGTCGGTTTAGAAGGCCGTCCCTCACGCAGATCATCGGTGAGATTAGTGCGACCACGTTTAAACTCATTAAACCAGTTATAAACAGTGGCACGAGTTAAGGCTTCATCGTGAAAGGCCCATCGAAGTCCATCATAACTTTCTGTTGACTTAAATGATATCGCAAGTCATAAAAATCATTGTACCAAAAATTTCTCCCGTTAAATTCATGCTGACGTGACACAGACAATTTTCAATTTGCCGCCAAATCGTAAACAAATGACAAATGAATACAATACATACACAATAATATTGGCAAAGAGTTCCATTTTCATAATTTGAACTTTTTTTTAAATAATATCGTTTACAAGTGGCCAGTTCTAAAAACTCTCAGTGTCGCCCTCGTATTCCGTCCATTCATAAAGTTTATTTTTAATAAAACTGCTTTTTTAAGAAAACAAATGAATCTCATTTTATTTTATTAGTTACAAGATACGAGGGCGACACTGAAGAGTACAATATACGGAGGAATTGACTGGCAGCGATTTTTTATTATTCACTGGGCTATTTTACTTTGTTGCGTAATAAAGAGGGCTCCGTCATAATGGCCATCCTGTCTTTTATTCGCTTGTAATGACATTCTTAAAGGTACGTCACGTTTTGTGAGTTTGAATCATTTTATAGGCTTACAATTACGACTTATTCTTTCGCTTCCGAATCTAACCTGCTCAGGATAATATCCTTATTAAATGAACGTCAACAAGCACAGGATATTTTGTCAAATGTGACAACGTTGAATCCTTAAAATTTATTTAGCTCACGACTAAGCTGCAGACTAATTGCGTAACACATTTTCGTAAACGATTAAGACTAATCTGTTGTATTTTGGCAGTTCAACAACATTCATTGCGTTATTTACAATGTTGAGCAGAATTATTTATCGAACTTATGAAGCAATGAATTAGCAATCTGTTTCAAAACGATTCAGATTCCGATTGATTGTGTATTACGCAATTAGGGTACTGTTTTTAATTTCACTTGTTGTGCACTTAATTCTGATTCTCCTCTGCTAAAACCAAAAAATACACAACTGGACTATGAGTACGGGCCCGGCATTGCTCGCGCGTGTAACACGAGCTCGCCGCACACTGCGCCCTTTCAAACCATAACCTTATAGTTTCAGTACAGCGTAGTATGGTCAGTAAAACAGATAATGTGGGATTAGTACCGAGACACAGAGGCCGTACTGTCCAATAGCAAAGAGAATCGACCAACTATCTCGTGTTTAGATCCGAAGGCATTTCCGTTTGGCGACGGCGGCGGTGCAGAGAACTGAAATATATTCCAATGATTCATTCTTGACGGCGATACTTTCCGATTCAGGGCATCCAGCATTTCCCACAATTAAAATTCCTCCTATAGATATGTAGCTCTCTCCATCATGACATTTTTAAAAGTGCAAAAAGGTCTGGTTCTGAAATAAATTATAAGCTTTTTAATATCAAGCGTTTATTTAAAAATGATGTACGCTTTTGCAATATATTGTTTCTTAATAGTTCATTTTTTTTAAAATAAGTGCTTGTATTTTTTGTACTTTTTGTTTAGTCTTAAAGGTTTATTCATAACATCTCTTATTTAAAAAATCTGGCATAAAGCATATTTATATTTTTGACCGTCAACTTGATGTTATTGCATTATTTTAGTAGTGAGTTCCTGTGGCCACCATCTAGCTCCATCATCAGAACAGCTTTATGGTACCCAAATATTGCATTGTCACCGACTTTCCAGACATGTGCCAAACTTCAGCTTAATCGAACACCGGGAAGAAGGTCAAATTTAACTTGCAAATTTTGAAGAGGACCACTATGTATGTATAATATATACTGCAAGTTAATAAAAGCTTGTAATAATACAGCATCGTGGGGCATTCTAATTAATTACCTACTATATCGTCAACCCACACTGGGATAAACAATCGGAAACAATAACATTGCCAGCATTAGGATTGCTGATATCATCATAATATTGCAAGTCGTTGTCCTTACTATAGCTGTAAACCCTTTCTGCCTTTTTGTTTAAAATACCTAACCTACATTGTGTCCTAATCTTCTTTTCCTTCCTAACCTCTCCATCTGGCCATGACTGCCCTGCAAACCTATCCTAGAAAGAGTCGTTCATCGTTCTCTTTACCGCGAACCAGTTTGACAATACTACTTGGCCATTTTTACATTATCTTTAAACTGGCACATAGTATAAACATCCACGCAACCTGTCAAATATCCCGACGAAGGCTCAAAGCGAAGCTTCCCATCAGTCGAGTCGCTAAAACGTTGGCGCAATCAGCGTTATCGGGTTATTTTTTGTGGTCGCAGTCTGTGGCCGTGGCCGTGTGGCCGTGTGGGTCGCTCAAGTGGACCAGTAATGCTTCACTCAGATAAAGATCTCAAGTGTTTGATATATGACTATGGGTTCAAGTTTAGTGATGTGTGTTGGCAATCATCGGTATAAATTTCATTTATACCGATGATTGGAACTGAGATTTTTAGAGAGAAATAACAAGTTTAATAAGGCACCACTTACGTATATTCTAGTTAGACTACATAATACTTAACTTAATACCTTAATAGAGAATATTAGATAGTTTATTGACAAAAGATTAAATTGATCTCGATGGGGAGAACTTAGGTTTAAAAACGTGATGAGTTCCTTTTTTCCTTACCGTCATGGAACGGCTAGACTCCTACTATCATTTTCCAAACTCGAAAAATTAGAAACGCAAAAAAAAAAATTACTTCATCGACAAAAATCTGTTTTCGTACTGACCGTGCCCAGCACTAGTGTCTCCACTGAGAGTGTCTGCTACCTGCGCGCACGCACTTGACGTCGCCAACATGGCGCGCAAATGTCGCCTCACAGCTTTTTTATTTTCCTTTTTCAACAGAATTTGTACCAATTGATTCGTGAGCTGTTGAATGATAAAGATGTTAACTTTGTGTGTATTTACATTTTGTGTCCCAAGACTTGCTTTACATAAGGTAGCAGATTTTAACTATAACTCCTTTGTTTTATATTGTAATCGACTGTTTATATATAGAATGAAAATCAATGACAACTTAAGCCAAAAATATAATATCCTAACCTAAAACATGAACAAACTAAAATATGTATGGCGTTAAAAATGCGTCCGCATCGCTGACGATTATAACTACTTAGTTTGTTTTTAGGTTTAGTTTAGTTAGGATGTTAGATTGTTTTTTTTTTTTAAATAAAGATATTAATTTTAAAAGTTTAATGAAATAACAACTTATAACTAAAATTGTATAATTATTGTCTTAGTAAAATGCAAATGAAATGACCACATTGATCAAAAGTTTTGTCACTGTCTGTGTTTTAAGCAACGCCAGATCAGATGCTAAGCAAATGATATAAATAAATAACAGAGGTGTTAGAACAGCACTGCCACCTACGATCCCAGAGTGTCTTTGAAGTTACACATCCTTTTGTCATCGTGGTCCATTACGGTGTATTTCCTTATTCACACATCACACCGCGTATATTACAAAGTTTCAACAGTTAAAATACCTTTAAGGAACCCGACATTGACAGGACTCATCTCATATCTGTGTATTATCATGTTACAAGCCAATAATCCTCGAATTCTGTGCATCATGAATCAGGCATTTGAAACTACCTGCGACATCCGTTGTACCAGGAACTGTTATCTAAGAAGATGAGACTGTGCAGAACGTAGCCCAGACATGAGGTGACGTGCGACACAGGACGCATCAGTGTTATTGATTCTCGTAAACTCCTGCTTTCCGTCAACATGTAGGTTTTTTTTTATGTTTGGCATCTCGCCGGTCAACCTATGAGGTTGTCGCGTCTGATTAAGCGGACTTGCGTCAACATGTAGGCAAAAGAAAGAAAAATTTATATAAATTCTAGATCGATAAGAAAATTGACAACTGAATTTGTGATGCCAAGAAAGTTCAAGCTGCAAATAGATTGGTAGACAGGAACCCTTGTTTTTTTTTTTTTTTTATTTGGTTCACCAACAATTGATTACACTGATACCAACACATAATACATTTTTGAGAAGTAAAATCAGCACATCAGTTACTTATTGGTAAACATCACATGCATAAAATAATAAATTAAGTAAATAAGCTAACTTACTTAGTAATAAGCGCTAATATCGAAAAAAAGTTACATTTAAATGAAAAAAAAAAATTTGATTCTTAGACATTAATAAAACTGGTTAAATTGATGACAATTTAAAAAAAACAAATCGAATGTACAAATTCAGAAAATATGATAAAAGTTGATAAATTGTTTAAAAAGATAAATAAATACATAGGTTAGGAACAATTTGTAAATTCATAAAAAGTATTAACATGTAGTTGGCAAGTACATAAAATTTATGGAATAAAAAAGAAAAAAAAAAGGTGAAATTAAAAGTTAGTACTGATAAATTCGAACATTGGTAAAATTTACACAATTATCTATCAATATCTGATTGTGATTCGGGGTCGGTCGGTAAACGATTAACGATGGCTTTCTGTTTAGCAAGCGAGTCAAAGTGGAGATCGATAACATCACTGTAGCCATTTACTGCTTTACACATTCTTGCAAAAGGCAAATTGGCTCCCAAAACAGTTCTTCTAAAAGTGGACAAAGGGGCGTCATGGCACTACGTGGGATTCTAGAGGGTGCTCGAAAACTGAAAAGGGCAAGCAAGCTGGGACTTTCAATTTTATGCTTAAAAAATTACATCAACTACGTGTCTACCTTTTTCCATAGTCATGTTAAAATGCATAAGTCGTTTATTGTAAGAACGTATTTTTTTTGCGACACTATTGGCAAATGCAAGGTGCCAAGCGAAGCGTTTCTGGACACGTTCAAGTCGCAATGAATGCGTTGCATAGTGGGGACGCCAAACTACACTATTATATTCCAGGATGCTGAACATAAGACTGTAATATAGTTGTATTTTGGTTCTATTGTGACGATAGGTTTTGAAATTTCTTAGGACGAACCCTAACATTTTCGAAGCTCTTTTTAAAATATTGTCGAGATGTGGCGGGAAAGTTAACTTCTTGTCAAAAAGTACACCACGATCCTTTATTGTTTCTACTTCTTTATTTTTGTCACTGGATATATGATGATTGCTGCTTTATGGGATATTCCTTCTTGTAAATTTAACATGGTAACATTTATTGGGATTCAGTTCCATTCCGTTACTGTTACACCATAGAACGAGACGATTGAGGTCACTTTTCAGTAATAATGAGTTTCGTCAGCCTTAATAGTTATCAAAAACTTTAAATCCCAGGGTACATAAAAAAAATCGGAGTGCAGAAAACACCTTGGAATATCGTTTATATAATAGATAAATAAAACTGGTCCCAAGTGTGAATCCTTTATTTTTCTTTTTTTATTCTTTAACGAGAGTATATGTAGAGATAAGATGTTGTCTCCTTTGTAATAAAATTAATAACTATTCCTTCACACAAACAGGCTCATAAACTCAGCGATTCAAACAACTCGAACAGAAATGGATACTCTAAACGAAGTAATATATCACGTTACCTCCATTTCAATATCAAACGATTGGCCCATAAATCTGATGCCATTCCAACCAACTCATAATATAATGCAGCCAAACTACATACTTTGACATCCGTTGTTCAAGGAAACCTTATCTGAAAGGCTGGCAACATGGCAGCTCGTGAAATGTAGCCCAGACGTCATAAACTGATACAGGAGAACACTTTATCATTGCTATCAAAGATTTTATATTTTTACTTCAAATTCGGTCTGGGAACGTGGGTTTTTAAATAAGGTAATGTTTTTTTCTGAATTTTGTCACCCTTTCTTCTCTGTTGCCCAGAAGCTTTACTATATTTCCTTCATCAGCTTCAACTCTTTAGGTCATGAAATATTCGACTAGTTATGATGTAGGTGAGTACTATTCAAGGCTTCTCAAGAATCATTAGTTTACCTAATTTTTCAGCTTCAGTAGCAGTTAAGTAACCATTTTCGAAGTGAGTTAAAATTCGTCACGTTTCAATTATCTTGAAGAAATAGCAATGAATGCACAAAAGTATCTGAAAATAAAAAGTCACCAGGATTATAGAAATACTTTCTGATACCAAAGTTGTAGTACGAATGCATCTAACTACCTGCTACATCCGCTGTTCTACGAACACGTTGTAAACCGTCGCAGGGCATCTGATCGTACCGCGGGCGGCGCAGGGTGACACATCACTCTTATCGAAAGCTTGTCAAATATTTTTTCCTCGCGTTGCGTGGGCTACGGCATTGGCGCCAGTGCGAATTCTGACGTGTGAAGACAAGTTGGGCTCGATAATGTCTTAATGCGTTTTCGACATTTATGGGTTCATGTGGACACATCTTTTGTTTTGGGACTGTAATACATTATTGTCAGAGAGAAGAACTTTTCTGCAGATAACAATAGACTTAACTTTCTGAGATGACACTACTCGTACAAATATTTCTGCAGTTTGCATTTATGGATCCTCCTTTATTGAGTTACTGAAACAATACGTATGATTAAGCAAACACTGGTTCAGTGTCTACATATCTATACAAAATCCTAAGCAAATCAAAGAGATTTGCTCCCCTATTCCCCGGCCCCCCATTCGGAAAATAAGACAACAGTAAAACAGTAGAAATATGTTCAAAGTTTAGCGATAAAAAGCGATAGAACTTCACAGAACCTTTTATTGCTGTTACAGTTTTTTGCCAAGGATATGTATCAGTAGGCACACAATTATACGTATGTTAAGTGGTATTGTGATTGTGGCGCTAAGACTTCATTCTGTTAAGTGGTATTGTGATTGTGGCGCTAAGACTTCATTCTGTTAAGTGGTATTGTGATTGTGGCGCTAAGACTTCATTCTGTTAAGTGGTATTGTGATTGTGGCGCTAAGACTTCATTCTGTTAAGTGGTATTGTGATTGTGGCGCTAAGACTTCATTCTGCTGGTTGTCAACAATAAACTGTTGAACCTTTACTTCTCTAGCACATTGCTTATTAATTCTGGATTTTCAGTTTTTCTTAAGCTCTATCTTTTTGCCTTATCTTCTCCTGTAAAGCTGTTTGGTGATTTATTACTTAAGAATATTCTTGTTTCCGATTCCGATTCTTTCTATTAGCTATTTACTAACTAGAATGGGGTCACTATTATATTGAGGATAAATATAACATATTCACTTACTTACCTACTTATTAATTTAGATACCTTTTTCTGAGAAAATCCTTAGTTATTATATTGTAATTTTCATTTTCAGTTACTTGCTTCGTTCAGGATAAATGAAACAATCAGTCAAACGCCTTAAGTGGGTCCGTGATTTGGCTCCGCGTCCATTGTTGCGCGGCACGACATCGTACGCGCTGATTTGTCGTGTTCTATTGTGTGCAGTACCACCAATAGAATAAACGTAATTTTGGGATTGAGGCTGTTTTGCTTTATTGCAAAATTTTGCTTTATACCTTTTCCTCAATTTAGATATTTTTTCGCTCTGAATAGAATACAATAAGTCCAAGAGCAAATGTGTTGGAGTGAATTTGAGGCAAAGGTTTCATTAAATAAGAGTGCTTTATTACGAATATTGCCTTTAGATCATCAATTGTTTAATATATCCTTAGTCCATCGTATAATATAGGTATATCTACTTGAAGGTAAATTCGTATCTGATATTAAAAGGAGTAAAATAATAACCACAGTTATGAACGTTTACCCTACGGTCCAATCTCTTCAGTAACGAATCGTGAAACAGCCCACCCATGCAGACAACACCTTACCGTCTAATCAGGCTCAAACCAATATCACTAAGAGCACTTGCTAATATCCCACCCCGCCTTCTCAAATTACCTTCACCATTAATTACAATCATCCGTCATTCATCCATTCTCTTTCCCGTGTCGTGTGTCAACGGGCCCTTGCGGCACTTAGGCGTCAAGTTGCATCGCCTGCCCCATCCAATCTGCCGAAACGTCAGTACTTCACATTTATTTAATTTGTACTCCATTGCGCGGCGACAAGTACCTCCATATATTTTAATTGGAATAAAACGAAGCTTGGATGACGAAATTTTTGGGAAAAATATTGCCTGTGGCAATTTGTCTGCTTTGAGTAAAAGCTTTAAGTAATGATATCATGAGATGTCTGTGCTGCTGGATTTTTATTTTATTTTATAGAATAGACATTTATTTTGCAAATATGTATGTGTAATACCTACAAGGTGTTATGATACATTAAAGCACAGACATATTTTACCATTCGGCATGCAATTGATATATAACATTGATATTAAGTTCGGGTAAGTTATCATTCAGACAAATGATGATTAGGACAAAAAAAGTTATGGCACTTTAAATTATGGATAAAAAAGTTAGGTAACACAAAAGAGACCCGTGCGTCTGGCACAGCCTCGATACCAAGCTTTTCGACTAGCTAATCTTTCCTAGCGGAAAGTGTATGCAAAGATAGCAATAAACATACTTCCATACCTAGCACAATAGAGGATTTCCATTTGAAAGCCATCATTATTAAACCCACCCGTGACCCAGCCTTAAAAGGTTTTCCTCTCATTCAAACACACTTTGCCTGAACCATATTCAACCATGTTTGGCCTTCTCGCCATTCCACTACCTACACGTTCTCTGTAAATTCATATCAATAAACATTTAGTATTGCCAAGTATCAGAAAACGTCTCAAGTCTCACTTTATAAGTAAAACGTTGCAATAGGGCTGCTCCATTGGGTCCAGTGCATGTAGTTAGTATATAAAGTGATAGCTGTGTTTCGCAGTATAATGTTGTGCTGTATGGGACGGAGCGGAGGAGAGCGTTTCCACACGTATGGACCTTGTAAAATAGAGCAGAACGCAAAGAAAAACTTGCAATTGTTTTACGGTGCGAAAGGTTTCGCTGTTTCAATAATGTGTAAAAAGTTGACAGTTATGGACAAAAAATCTCAATTTGTGTTTAAAAGATTCAATCAGTAGGTTGATAGCGCGGCTGACTGCTGCTGAGGAACGCTTGATCCCGTCATTCATAGTTTCATTACGTGTACCACACTCTTTTGATAGAAATGGTTTATTTATTTATTTATACTTCACGCACACGAATATACCGAGGCAGTAACATATTGTGTTAGGGAAAAAAGCGCGTAGACATAAACTAAGAACGGGGAGGTAAACAGACATCGTTGTGTATAGTCTAGCCACTGGCGAGCTACTTACATAATCGGCCTCTAATGTTCCCACTGCTGGGACACAGGCCTCCTCTCTGTGAGAGGGAGTGGGCCGTAATCCACCACGCGGGCCCAGTGCGGGTTAGTAGATGTCACATGTCTTAAATTTTTTGGGATCTAAGACATGCCGGTTTCCTCACGATGTTTTCCTTCACCGTTTTGAAAGCAGTGGTGATAAAATAATTTACACAAAGTAAAGCTCCTGTCTGGGTACGAACCAACGAACTACAACTCGTAAGTCTCAGCAGTTACCACTGGGCCACCACTGCTCCACTACTTATTAATGCTTAATCGGTCGGAATAGCGCCCTCTGGCGAAGAAGAGGTATCAACAAGTACGTCGCTATCTTTATTTGCTACATGGACTTGTCAACTTGTAGCTGTTGTAATATGTATAGAGGAAAAGAGTGACATGTTTAAACAGACTCATCATTCCATGAAGTTAGCAGACCAGTTTCATTGATGAATAACTTATTTATTTTAATATTATTTTATTTTATTAACATATTTAGGATCACCAACAAAAGATATACACAATACATTACACGAAGAAAAGATAAACATGAGGTATTATATAGGCGTACTCCTTCACTTATAGGAGCCCACAGCATGCACAATAAAGTAAGCGGGCGAAGTTGTGTTAGAACAGGACGGGTATAGTTATGTTGTTTCAAATGGCTTTTGATATCAAACCTTGCACCACTCTGTCGAAAGCTAAATACACAACGTAGCCAACAACACGGCCGATAAAGTTCTCTAATATTGTGGCCGATGCGATGCAAAGTCGCGCAATTTATTTTTAATTTTTGTGGCCACGCCGGGCGATTTGTGACAACCATCATGAGGTGTGGGTCAATTTGCAGGCGGGTAGCGGGTAAGTCTCATTTTTCGGAATTTTGCATAGTTTGTTGGTGAAAACAGAATCACCAAACTAACAAATAATTAGTGATCGTCGAGATAGATAAAGATCATAATTAATTCAGTAAAATTATAATATACATTTCATCTTTCCATACGAATTAGACAAGACTAATTGGTATCTTTTTGTGTTTGTTTACAAACATTTGTTAACAACTGAATTGTTATAATCTGTTCTTATCTCCATCAACCAATCTGGATGCATACTTAAATGAAAATACTTACTAAAGGCAACTACACCTGTCTCAAGTATAGTTGAACTCATGTCGATTATACTCGTATAGCTAAAGAGCAAAATGCAACTAGACAGTCAAACAACTAAGTATAGATTTAAAACCGATACGGTAGGACTTACGTGCTACTTTATGGCTCAATGAATGACTCACCTTTGAACTAATTGTGCATTTCGGCCGTACTTTACACCACAACACAAAATAGCCTTCTCTCCTTCTTTTTCTGTAACACTATATCCAATCGTAAACATCAAGATAAAATATTGCGGGATACTAAAAACCACAATACCTTTGCACATAACCGGCTCTTATGTCAAGGGAATAAAGTTTAGAATATGTTTGGTGAGGTCGTGGTTTAGTTGGTTATAAACAGTGTGAAATTGACTGCAGGCTATTGAATTTGAGTGTTTATTCAGCGCTGTGTATGAGAGTATATAGTCATTTGTTATTAGTAACGCGATAGTTAGCTGTTGTGCCGGGACGTGCCGGGACGTGCCGGGACGTGCCGTGACGTGCCGGGACAGTCACAATATAAACGTATGCCAGTTTATGACATTGTTGGTGTGTGGGAGTGAGGTGGAATCATTATGATGGCAATTTGGTTAGGAATTTTATCGATTGGTTTTTAATGAATGTAGAAGTAGGTTATTTCGAATGCCGATAGTAGTTAATTGTATATAAATTCTCTAAAATATGATACTGGTGGCACAAAGTGCGTGAATAATGCTTTTCAGGAGTTGAGTCCGTATTGCTTTCCATTTCTCAAGTTGTCTCGTTGGTCTAGCGATCGTATGCGCTACTGCTGAGTATGAGGACCTGAGTTCGATTCCTGGGTCGGGAAAAGTGTTATTGGGTTTTTTCATCAGTAATTTTTCGGTAGCAGCCCGGAGTCTGGATTTGTGCCCGATGGTGGCAATAACCTCGCCCCCTTTTGCACGGGACTTAAATATTACTGGGAAAATGTTGGTGTACTATATGTACCACTGCCTTGCGGATCGTAGGTGCGTTTATTTTTATTTTGGTATGTACTCAAGTTTCTACCAAACAATAAAATATAATTTATGTATTAGCTAATTATTTCCAGTTTTATTCATGAGATGAAACTCTACTTAAGACCTTGTGTCCTTTAGTTAAACCAATCAAATAAAAATGCACAAGAATAAATATTACTTCGTTTTAGCACTTATTCTGTTCTTGAACTTTATTCTAGAGGGGATTGAAAATATTACTTGTAGGTGCTTCTGTATCGTTTCCTACACCAGTAAGTACAAGTTGTAAGACTTACTGAAGGCTAGAGTGGTGCTCCCTCAACTAACTTATAGGTGCAACTCTATTTCGAGTATTGTAAGATTATTTCAAGTTTGTATCTGTTTACAATCAATCGGGCACATAACTATGACTTACTGAATTTTGTACCCTTATGTATTCACCAATTTGAAATTATTAAAATAAACCTTCATTTCAGACTACAGATATTCCATACAGTAGAATACTTAAATCTTGTGTTAGTATCCGAATAATAATGTTATGCTAGGTAAATTCTGGAGCCGAACTTCACACTTCTCACGTGGGCCACATTTGATATTATAACTGCGTCATCAAAACCATCGAAGACTTGATTTGATGGCGGTCTCTCAAGGAGGTATTAAAAATGATCGATAAATCTCACCACGCTTGCTCATAGAGGGTTATTCAGAACCGTTGAATTGATCAATCAACAAATTTGGCCTTACACAGTCCACAGCTTAATCCAGTCCTCTACCAAGCTTCCGAATCCAGTCTGTCCCAGACACTTTTTAAGATCGTTGGTCTATCTGAGGGCTTACCACGCTACGTCGATTTCCACAATGATTAGAAGTATTACGAGTATGTAGGTATGTATGTAAAAACAAAATAAAAAATGTTTTTCGCGAAATCCTTTGTCTAAGAAATAAGAAAAAGCTTGCATCTCTAATATTTGCGCTCACCGAGCTGGTACAGTAACAGGAAATGAGGTGTACTTCCGGCAGAGGCTCGCTTCCGGCCGGCCACTTCCGGCCCACTCGCTGAGCGAATCTAATGCTTTATTTGTACAACCTTCATGCAAACTAATGCGCAATTGAGTACCATTGTCGTGGGAGAGAAGTGTCAATGTTGTCATTTGCAAATACAATGCTCTTTTGGCAACGATTTGCTTAAATGTGGGTACAGCACATACAGGGTATACGAATAATTAGGTAGCTCAGCAAATACTTAATTATCAATTCTATGAGCGACGTGACACATGTAAGCTCGCCATTCTCCTTTCCAATTTTCACATCAATTCAGTACTTGGCATACATAAGAAACCTCAAAAACAGAATCAACATATGCTGTCAGTACACGAATTTAGAATTCAAACACATAAGTATCGTATGGCCTCGTTCATCAAGTGTGTTACCGTTATTTTTCACGCGAACTTACGTACGTAGCCCCGAGCGTTCGATGTTTGAAACAAATCAGCGATTCCCTTCAAATTGGGGGGTGATCCAGGGGGCGGATCGGTGATTTTTAAAGGGTTGTGAGGTCATTGTACCTGTTTAAGGTGAACACATAGTTACATACGGGGTGGAAGTGGCTGATCAACGCGCATTCATGACTTCAGCACCCTAGCGAAGAAATTTTACGTCGGTTATCAAAAAAACACTAGCTATTTCATAGAAAAGTGCAATAGGTACCTACGATGTCAAAGTGTATGAAACAATTTTTTTTTTCAAATAACCGACGAAAAATTTTCAGGCAGCAAAGGTTAATTAATTGTGAACATCTAATAAAATCTAGACTTCAGTAGAAAATACATATTTGGGATTCATTCTGGAATATCTACAACTCTAGAGTGGTTGCCGTCGAATTCTCAGACGTCATTTAACTTGAAAAAGTAAAGTAAAAACGTTTTGCTCTCAAAATCCTCCTGTAGCTACATTAAATTGTCAGAGTCAGCAATGCTGTGTGGCACCTAACGGGGACTTCATTGAGTTCCATTTCAAAATTTGTCTGTTACATAAAATATGTGTAAAGTTTAGGTTGTAAAGATGGATTCTAGTCGATAAGTTAGTTCTGAAGTCTTAGATTTATTCAGAGAGTCTGTGTCCCGGTCGTAGGAGACATTTTAGACCAAACTTAGCCACTGTTGGGAAATCTATGAACTTGTCCTATTGAATATAAAGGACCCGTTATTTTTCTCAAATGTCGTTGACTTTTATTTATTTCTGACTGTATGTAAGTATAGTGATTACTATACTCCAGGCCGAATTTTAATACATAAGTTTGTGCACAGACACAGGTATACTCTCTCTTCCATAGCCATAGACCATAGCCAATGTAATAACTCAATTAAACTTTTAAGCTTTTAAATAAGTAGGTACATTATTTGTTTGCCTACTTAGTTAAAACATACACTAAACATTTTATTAAAGTATGCCTGGGTGAATAGTTTTTGGATCTAGTATATAATATTTTCTCTTCTACTCTTACACACGGTGCCTACATCTCTTTCTATCTATTCTCCTATCCTTATCGATTAGAAATAAGCATCAACTTCGTACGTATTTTTTGTCCCTTTCTTCTTTTCTGTTTATAATATGTGTGTACATAAATCGCTATAAAAGACTGGTAAATTTCCTGACATTTATCTAGTAGATACAGAGGAAAAAATAATGTACAATACCATTGATTTCCCGTACAAATAACCCCAATATTTCGCCTTCCGTCCGCGTCCGTAGCGTTAGGTGCAAAGGGGATGATACCGGGTCCTGCCCTGCGGCCGAGAGATCCATCTCATTAACACAGGTGCCTGCAGAGGGTGACCAGGGCCACAGATTAGATACTGATAAACCAGACTAGTTTTTGGTATTTAGTGGAGTGAAATGGTGTTTATTTCTGGTAGTATTTTTAAAGTAAATTGCGGAAGTGGTTTTTTTCCGGTTTTTTGGTACATTTACCTACTACGCTTGCACTCTTATACAGAGTGTAAACAGAGCCATCACGTAGCCGTCAACTACGCATTCTGTCATCAATCTAAGTAACATTGCATAAAAATATTTGCTGGGAAACGACTTTTATTTTTGGTGTGGAAATTTGTTGTTTGCGGTGGTGCGCAATGTAACACTCGCAAAACGTTGTGCTTATGGGTGCATGCACCGATACAGGGGTCGTGGGGGTATTTAAAGTTGTGTAATAACATTAAAAACGGGTTTCGAATTTTGACCTTAATTATCCCCGTACCGTACAACAAGACAGAACTAGCGTACTGCAGCAGCAAGACTACAACAACAAAGAGAAGAAAATTACTTAAAAAAATCTAGCACCGCCTCCAATCGTAGTGGACGGTGTTAAGAATTATCAAACATTCTATGACTTTTTGACTGAATCTCAGCCAGTAGAAACATTTACCGCCAAAATGTTAAGCGGTAATAGTGTTAAAATAAATGCCAAAACTGAAGAGTCTTACAGAGTGATTGCTCGTCGCTTAACAGAAAATAACTGTTTATGGCACTCATATGAGGATAAGCAGTCCAGGCCAATAAGAGTAGTGGCAAAAAAATTGCATTCTTCCTGCCTACCGGATCGGATTAAAGATGATTTAACGTCGCAAGGATTCCAGATAGAAAATGCAATTAACAAACTTAGCTGGAGAACAAAAGAACCGCTGAACATGTATATACTGTCGTTTAAGAATGACGAAGATGTCAGTAAAATATACGGCATTAAACATATATTAGGGTGTAAAGTTGAAATAAACCCGCTGAAAACGTCTAAAATAATACCGCAGTGTAAGAGATGCCAGGATTATGGTCATACCCAAAAGTATTGCTCAAAAGAGCCGAGGTGTGTTAAATGTACCGGCAAACACCTTACAGCTGATTGCAACAAACCCGCGCAAGAAAAACCGAAGTGTGTCCACTGTGGCTTATCTCACCCAGCCAACTATAGAGGGTGTTTAGTTGCCAAGGAGATGCAAATGATTAAAAACAAAAAATCTAAAAACAATCCACCTAACAACCCTGCCATTAAGCAAATAGTTGAAAACGCCGACAAACAGACAGCAAAACAAAGTGCACAGTTTGCGTCGTCATCCGCAATAACTGCACATACGAGTACATCTAAAAGTGTCTCATATGCACAAGCGGTAAAACCAAGTCCAAAACCATCAAGTCTTGAGGACAAGCTCAACCAGATATTGAAGTGCATATCCTCATTTGACAAGAGACTAGAGAAATTAGAATCAAGCGCATTACAAATCCAACATGAATAGCACATTTAAAATAATGGCTTGGAATTCCAACGGACTGCTGCAACATCAACATGAGTTGCAAGTAGTCTTAGACACAGAAAATATTGATGTGTGTTTGATCTCTGAAACGCACTTCACTAAACAGTCTTTTGTAAATTTTAGAGGCTATAAGGTTTATCACGCGCTGCACCCTAACAACACGGCACGAGGAGGTAGCGCAGTCATTATTAGAGAAAATATCAGTCATTACGAACAGTGTAAATACGAGGAGCCAGACACGCAAGCTGTGGCGATATCAGTTAAAACAAATAAATTTAATTTGACAGTAGCGGCTGTATACTGTCCCCCAAGACACACGATAAACAAAGAACAATATGTAAACTTCTTCAGACTCCTTGGACAGAGATTTATATTAGGCGGTGACTTTAATGCTAAGAACACTCATTGGGGATCAAGATTAACTTCAACTAAGGGAAGACAGCTTCTCAGTGCAGTGAAAGACATGCGCTGTGAGGTCATAAGTACTGGAAAACCTACATACTGGCTGACTGACCGCCAGAAACTACCAGACCTCATCGACTTTTTCATTGTCAAAAATATTTCTATCAATTATCTGAGGGTGGAAGAGGGGTACCACATGAACTCTGATCACTCTCCGATATTATTACAATTAAGTGACAAAATATTACTGAGAGAAAATTTCTTGACATTAGTTAACAAGTTTACAGATTTGAAAAGTTTTAGCATAGACCTAGAAAATATTATTGACCTTAAAACTTCATTAAAAAGAAAAGATCAGCTTGATTCTGAAGTTAACAGGTTTAACAACAATATTCAACAATGTGCATGGAACAACACACCACAGCTTATGAACAAATTTAAAGGAAATACCTACCCAAAGGAAATAATAGACCTATTACATGAAAAAAGGACTCAAAGAAAAAGGTGGCAGCGAACTAGATTCCCGCAAGATAAAACTCTATTGAATAACCTTACGAAAAGACTGAAGAGAGAAATACGAACTTTTCAAGATGAGGCTTTTAATAATAACCTACGTCAGTTATGCAGCGACCATACAACGCAATACTCTCTTTTGAAAGCGACAAAGTTACTCAAAAAGCCAATTACACCAATCCCCCCTATCAGAGATCTTAACGGAAAGTGGGCCATAAGCAATGAGCAAAAAGCTCTAAGATTTGCACATCACCTCGAAAAAACCTTTCATCCAAACGACGGGTCTGTAGATAACTTGCAGTTTGCCAATATTCTGCAAGACCAAAGAATTAAGCTTGTGACCCCGAAAGAAGTTGCAAAGGAAATTCAAATTACTAACCTCAAAAAATCCTCAGGGTATGACCTTATTAAGGGAGAAATCCTAAAACACCTTCCACGTAAAGCCATCGTTAAGCTAACTCGGCTCATCAATGCTGCATTCGTGCTAAAGCATGTTCCTGAGCCATGGAAAGTTGCTGAAGTGATTATGATTGCAAAGCCCGGTAAACCGCCTACCGAAGTTTCATCATACAGGCCCATTTCCCTGTTGCCTATATTATCGAAACTGTTTGAAAAATTGTTTTTAAAACGCCTAAAACCTATAATAAACGAAAGAAACCTAATTCCTGACCATCAGTATGGTTTCAGAGAGAAACACTCAACAATAGACCAAGTACATAGAATCACAAACATCATTGAGCGAACGCTTGAAGAGAAAAAAGTCTGCTCCACCGTATTTTTAGATGTGGCACAAGCTTTTGATAGAGTTTGGCATAAGGGTTTGATATACAAGTTACGATTAATATTGCCCAATGATTTTGCCGATATCTTGCAAGCATACATTACAGATAGAATGTTTCGAGTAAGGCACGAGGATGCCTTTTCTGATCTAAGAATTATTAAAGCTGGCGGGCCTCAAGGTAGTGTGCTGGGTCCAGTCCTATACCTGCTGTACACGTAGGAAATGCCAGAGCTGGAAAATAATACCATCGCAACCTTCGCGGACGACACTGCCATTATGGCTACAGGGTCATGCCATAAGGAAGCAATCAAAAAGGTACAAATCGCTGTAAATGAAATTCATGACTGGGCACAAAAATGGAGAATCAGATTGAATGAATCGAAGTCACTACACATTGATTTCACCAACAGGAATTGTGATTACCAACCAATCTTCATAAATGGCCAACAAGTGCCATACGCAAATACAGCCAAATACCTTGGCATAACGCTTGACGCAAAACTGCGCTGGAAAGCGCACGTCAAAAAGAAAAGACAGCAACTAGACATGCGTTTTAAAAATATGTATTGGTTGATTGGACGGGGTTCCTGCCTATCGATACATAACAAAATTTTAGTATATAAGCTTATTCTTATGCCAATATGGACATATGGTATCCAACTGTGGGGCTGTACTAAGCCGACCAACATCAAAACTATACAAACATTCCAGAATAAAGTACTCAGGAGTATTGTAAATGCGCCCTGGTATATAAGAAATGACGACCTCCATCGTGACCTAAAAATGGAATCCGTCACCAATATAATCAAAAAAATTGCTGAGGCCCATGAACACCGACTCCATCGACATGTGAACATCGAGGCAATTCAGCTGTTAGACCAAGCAAATATAGTGCGAAGACTAAAACGAACTAAACCTTTTGAGTTAGTGTAGTGTAAAGTGTAGAAATAATAGTGACAGTGACACACATAATAACACATGAAAAAAGTGTTTATATCATTAATTATCAGACTCTAAGAAAGTGGAACGGACTTGAATAATGTTCAATCTGCACTTTTCTAAGTTTTAAAATAATTATCACGTAACAAATTAAGTTAGATTAAAATTGCTTATTAGTCGTATAGGCTAGATTGTAATCAATTATTAAGAACCTGGTTCTTTTTAATAAAGTATTAAAAAAAAAATATCCCCGTAATCAGAACATTCCCAGGTACAATAAATTATTAATTATTGACGGGAATGAGGAGTACCTACATGTAATCTTGCACATAAATGGTAAGTAGGTGCATACTAAAAGAAAGCAAATAATTTATATGATCTATTAATAAGTACTTGCTCTCTTATAGTAAGATATGTTCTTTTATAGTAAGTACCTGCATTGTAATGTTGGTTAAATACTTGCTCTCTAATAAATGATAGTATGAACACAGTGTCACCTCTGACATGTAGCTACTCTGTACAGCTCTCGTGGTATCAATCAAGATCGGCGCGGCTCACGCATGCGTACGAGCTCGGGCTACGGGCTACACCGACCACGTGTAGACTACAGAGGCTACTGATGATTTTAGCACGGGGCCAAAATATAACAATATTGGCAAGGGGCCGCCACTGTTTGCTGTTTGTCACTGTATCGGTAATAATGCAGCGGATTGCCTTTAAGAATTTACATTTCCTTTAAGAATTTACATAGAAAACATGACAACATGCTTACTACTAGTTGTCGCTGCTCCCTCGCCTAGTAAACAAAAGTTGTTACACTCTATTCTAAGTTCATAACACAGAGCACTATTAAAAAGTATTTAAAACTTTACCACCAATAACTCGCTAAAACTCTGCTCACAGGAAATAGCATGAACATATTGGACAGTTTTATTATAACTGCCCGGAGTTAAGTGCGGCACTCGTAAAGTCGCCGCATAACAATATCCGCCAGGATCCGCTTCCGACCTTACGGGAAAAGAGAGCTTGTTGAGGAGTTCCACAAGTTGTGTTGTGTAGTTATGGAACACTCACAAACACACACTTACTGGTCAATAACGCACAATAGTCCACCTGAAGGACTAAGTGCGGAAACCAAACCCTCTAACATAGAACATAGACTTGTGCAAAATCTGCACGAATTTAATGTTACACGAAGAGGCGATTCAGTAAGCTCCTGATAGTCGGATTTCTTATTTTTACACCATTGTATATTGTGCTCCCACCCACTTTTCTCCAACTGGCTGCTTTGATATTGATAGGACCCTATTGGTACATATTAATTTTCTAAACGACCTTTCAACACCAATATGGTAAGAATCCATTAATCAGTACAGAATGAAGACCTTCCCTACTATTAGGTACTTACTTAAGCTTCGCAAAAACGATGCTCATCATCGCAATAAACACGTCTCAATCCTATGCCATACCTTAAAATCTTCTGGCACATTTACTGGCACGCTGACACGCCAGGATGAATGGCAGTCTCAGGCGCATTATCAGCACGGGCAAACGCGCTAACTGTTGGTCTGGCAGACCCTCCGCCTCCCCCTCTTGCCTCATTGGACACGCACGCAAGACAGAATCGCGTGTTTGTAGCGCGATTTGTTACTTATTTTGCTGTATGTGTGTTTGTTTTAGATTTATAAGGACATTTCCCCTATGTCGTTGAGGTTTTATCAAGAAAATGTACTTACGTACCAAGTTTTTGAAGTTCCAAAATTCTTCCAAATGAGGTTTTTTTTATAAAAGTCATTGTGATGATGCGTCTGTAATTAGGGATTACAGTTTCTACAATGATCCTACTACTTAATTTAAAAAATGGATGTTTGTTACTCAAACACGCAAAAACCGATAGGATTGGCATGAAATTTGACACACAGGTAGTTTATGACCTGCATTTATCCGGGTAGTACGTTTTTGTGATAAAATTTCCGATCTCCACGCGAGCAAAGCCGCGGGCAAAAAGCTAGGAGGAAAAGGAGTTAGAATAATTTCATAGCTTATTGATCTAGCTTAAGCTATCCAAGCATCTCGAAATCGACAGCCACTTCACTAGCCCACGCGTTTAAGGCACGCTGCTCCGGGCCGCGGTGACACGGGTCGGCGTGATTAAAGCAGACGTGAATGATCGCGTGCTCCGGGCGACAAGCAAGCTCAACGTGTCACTTTAATAATCCTTAGAGGATAAGGATGAAGTATACTGTGAGATAATTCATAGCAGCCTCAATTTATACGCCCCCAAATCCCAATAACAAAGTTGACATTGTAGTTGAAAAACATGTTCTCCCATACATTCCAACTGCAAATGTAAGTTTGTACGGACAGTACAGAAAGATTGACCATGTTATTTCAAGAACAGACTATACTTCTTACATGTTTTGCTGTAAACTGTAAGGAATTAACTTTTTTTTTATCAAAAATATTCGGCAAATATCTTCAGCTGCACAATATAAAGAAAACGGTAATGGATAACATCAGAAATGTTAAATGGTAAACGCATTTTTTGTAGCCACTTTCATCGTATGGTGTCGTGGTCAAATACGTTATTTGCACCAGTTCAACAAACACTATTAATGTTTTGAATGCAACAACAATGTCGGTTGCATGTTTCTAGTATTCATGATAATTGCACTGCCCACACTAACCAATACTTTCCGATAGAAATAAATTCACGTCAATATTGCAGCATTTGGGGTGCAAACCCGACTTTAGCACGCAAGTCCAGAACTGCTTTTTTCACGATATTCTCAAGTACTAAATAGTGACGCCACTATGAATTGACAGTCCTTTCAGCAAAACGTGAAATGAACCAGTAAGTAGTCAGTAAGTAGGGTCGGGTGGCCGGGTGGCTGACGCGGGTCGCCGTGATTAGTGCCGACGCGGGTTCGGGGCCGGTTGAAAACCCAGCTCAATGGGATTGCCTACTTACTAATGCTGATGACTTTCATGCGAATATCAATGTGGTAGACTAAGCTACCGTTTATAATGTCCTGAGGGCTTGGACAGAGTGACAGCGGTGATGATGATGGAAAAGTCAAAAATTAATTGGATTGACAGCAATCAATCACCTCAGACTATCACAGTCCACTGCTGGACATAGGCCTCTCCCAGGCTGAGCTACAACACACTGTCCTCCGCCTTCCGCATCCAGTTGGTCCCAGACAACTTTTTAAGGTCGTTGGTCCATCTAGTTGGGGTCTCACACTACGCTTGCCGATACTCGGTCTCCTCACCAGGACTCGTCTGCTCCTTCGGCCATCGGTCCTTCAACAAACATGGCCAGCCCACTGCCACTTCAGCTTGCTTACTCTGCAAGTTATGTCGGTAACTCCGGATCTGGTTACGGTTGGATTGACTTAAGAAACCGAAAATGTGTGGGAAGTCTTTGTAGACATACGAAACGCTTTGAAAGCGATTGCCATTTATCTAGGCCCACTGGAATAGCAAACTAGTGTTTATTGTCCCTTTTATCTTTTAGTGTGGGTACTGTTGACGACCGCCAAGCATAACCTTCATACGAAATAAAGAGAAATAATCGTAACATGGAATGCGAATATTATTTTAGATAGACCTCGTAAGTCGTCACGTCTACTGCTCGCAGTTAGGTGATGCTTTCGTGGCAGGAAAATCTTTTATTTCACTGTTACTTCACAACACTGAAAGCTGTACTTTGTAATACTTCAGAATAAAAAAAGAACGATGCAAAAATACCAACAAAATAAAACTTCATCTACGGTCGAACACAAAAGTGTAACAAATATAAAAGTACATTAAAATATCTTTCGCGAGCGTTTCGTCCCGGGCATGGTAATGCGGTATTACCCGACTCGCGCCGGAATTTACCGGCCACCTGTAACCGGCCTCTCGGTCGGCGGTGAAATGTTCATAGCCCTCGAGCCACGGAGGACTTGCGTCGAGTGTTAGTGCATTTTTTTGTGTTTCGCAACGTACTCCCAACGTTTTTGTTCAAATTGTTAGAACTTGTTTCAAGACAAAGTTTTGTTGGCTATGAAGATTTCTGATATTTCTCCAGAAATGTAAATGGTCCGGACTTATTTACATATTTTTATCTCCAATTTTCTTTCGTGACGACAAGTATAAATGTCCTCAGAGAAATGATGGAACTTTTTAATTTTTTTCAGAGGGAAATCTGTTGTGTGATAAATGGGGTGCCTGAGAACTCCGTGGCTCTGGAAGCTCGTCTTTGACAGTTAACTTGACGCAACTATTTCGCAAACTTCTCCACTTTCTGAGGGAACACGTTCTATTCCATAACTTTGGGCGCCGCCAGAGCATAAGTTCGCATGCCAGCTGCATTCGTAGATCCTACACTTACTTTTAAGGGTTTTTTTGTTCTGTAATAGGTAGGTATTCTAGCGTAACCATGAGTTCGTTATGATTAATCTAGTATTATAAGTGTAACCTGACATATTTACACAAAACTGTTTTTTATTTATTGAAGCCCTATTTTCTTTTCCCAATTTGCTCAACTTTTACACTTAAGTATGACCACATCATCAAACTTACCCAAAAACCTGGGTATTCTGCCAAAAAATCCAATGAACAATACTTAAAGGCCCACAGGTGGCCCCTAAACACACGGCCGGGTAATGCGAACCGTTCCGGATAATAAAACCATTCGCACGCGCTCAACCGGCTTGATCCGGATCTCAGGTGAAATGGCCGCGCTATACACGGGTGATGGCCCACGGCCGGGTAAGGAAGCCCGGTTATAAAATGGAGTTAGAAGTAATAATAATTACCGAAATAGTGGATAAAGAAAAATACTGTGTTAGAGAAATGTCGAATTAACTCGGAAGCAACAAGCCACGTAGATGTTAAGGACCGCAAGATCAAAATATTTTTTTAAAGAAGTTTTTTTGCATATATCGAATCCTATGGTGTCTTTGAACGAACTTATTCAAACATCCATAGACTATCGTTGACACGATTACATAAACATCAATACAACAAGGCCATCTGATTACCATCGGATACATTGAAAACCACTGCCGATCGCTCCTGTCTCATAAATTACTAACCGCTGCCTCTGGATGAGTACAAATGAGCCATACAAGTACATTATAAATTCGCGCGTTACCAAGATACATGGCGCCAATACTCCCATTCATTAATTCCGTATTCAATTACGTGCGATTTGTTATCCGCTCGTGTTATTTCGCACGTAGGTACCAACTAGGCGTAATAAGTATTGAGTATTAGCTTGATTGAGCAGATGTATTTACTGTTTGGTAAGCAAACGTCAAAATATAATATTACTAATAGAAATCTTATATAAAAAAATATGATTGTACAGTAGGTAAGCCTTCAAAAGTGAAGTGGCACGTTAAGAATCGTATCGCTGTGAACTTGCGACCGACTGTATGTGTTTAAACGACATACACCTCAGAGATCGCATTTTCGCACTTCACACACTGATGTGTCGTCGCTTACTTGCATCGATCTACACGAAACAAAAATATTTTCCGTCGCTTTTGTAAACACGGTCACACGCATCATCATATGCGTGAAAGGCCAGTTTATGGCATTGCAAAAATTCGAACTAATCAAATATGAGCTGGTAGCAGTAGGCGCCAAGTGTTGGACTGAGAAGCAGCTGGCTTAGACTCCGATCTCATAAGTTTTTTTTTTGTTTTGCAATAATAATAATAAACAAAAAAACTTACTGCTTTTTTGTGTTGTTGGCAATAAATGGTTTAAAATAAAAATAAATGCGTTACAAGTGATAACAAAATAAAAACATAGCTAATTGTTATAATACTTTTCATAAAGATTACAAACTTCTACAATTATTTGTAATAACTTCTGCAGCCGAATAACATGTGAAATACTACGTCAAGAAACTTAGAAGCAATTTGTATTATTTTGACACGTGAATTGTTCAAAATTTTAATAAATTTTGATCGTGAATTTCCAAAATACGTAATCACATAAGGTTGAGGTTGTGTATGGGCAGTTTGTTTAAATTAAGTATTTTACATTTCATTTGGCTTTAGTGAATATAGGTTTACATATTCTTTAAGAAAAGAAGATTTCAATCTTCTTTTCTTAAAGAATATGTAAACTAAACCACAATTTTTTTAAAGTAAATAATCACGGTTATAGCGCAATAAACAGTATAAACTATTCTCGAAACTTAAACGTTCTTGTTTATGTCTTTCTGTCAAAAACGATTTTTTTTTGCTGGTCTTCGGTGATGCAACCCTTTAGCGTGGAGTGCACGGCAAACGGTTTATAATGACGAGTTGAATAATTCAGCAAAATTTCTCATTGGTATGAAACCATTTGTTTCATATTCATTCACCTTGTGACGTCGCTGCTTATTTAAAAGGTTAAATAAGCCTTCCACTTTACGCTCCGACTAGTAAGGCTTTATCTGTCTTAATCTAGAACAATAAATGGTATACTATTAGACATGTCTAAGCCAAATACTCTAAAATAATATAATTAACATAATATTTATATATATTTCTTTACATTCACTAATGTTAACACATAATCTTTAAATTTATTTGTATTTTTATCACAAGAAAGAAAGAAAAATACAATTTATTTGTTACAGAAACACGTGCATGCAGTGTATTATAAATCGATTACAAAACTAAAAAAAACAAAGCTGATTTATTATTACGAACACAGAACATAAATAGTCAGCAGCTGCACGCCGTGACTGTGACAAGAAGGCTTCCACTCAGCATTATGCTGTGCTATAGGGGACCCACCGCACTATTTCATTAATAAACTAATTCGTATTATAAATCCTCTTCCTCTCTCACAATGTGGAGACCCTCGTCCCATCAGTGGGAACATTACAGGCTGATCAGATCAGATCAGATCACAGAAGCAGCCCTCTCCATTATCAATCATCTGTATCACAAAAGCAACCATTCTATAAGCCTAGTGGATCTTCCAGTTTAATTTCATCTAATGAACTAATCGCCACTCAGCCTCCCGAAGGTTACCACAGACCTAATACCTCCTGGAGGCTCCTCTATCTTAGTCTGTTTTTAAATCTTTCGACCAAGCTTAGCCACACCTGTTATCGTAAACCAAAATCAACAATGATTATGGTAGATTTTAAGTAAACACCTTAATTGCCAGTGTCTTTTAGCCACACTTTGGTCACACTGTTATTCAACGTTTAAAAGTTATGAGATATTTTACATTATTAGGGTATGTTAATCTGCCCATCAAGGGTTAATCTTTTATACCACATGGGTGACTTTCTTGGCCGTGGTTTAGCTAAAGATAATGCTCTTGAAACTTACTACATGGACAAGAAACTATAATATTTAGATGTAACATCTGTTGGTACAGACTGTGCTTTATGCAAAAAAAAAAAATGGGATCAGGTTATGGTTAGGGCTAATGCCATGCAATCTCCACTGTGACATTCCGCCCCTGAATAGGAGCTTTGTAAGTAAGTGTGGATTGTCTCCAACTTCATTTTAGCAAGTCCCTTGTTCTTCTGCCGACCACTGCCTCTTGCAACCTAAGTGCCCTCCCCTCTCCCAACTTTCCAAGCTAGGAGTTGCAGCTTGTCAGGTCTAAGAGCTTCTTGCATAGATCTTGTATAGGTACTGGCTCTCCCAGAACTCTCGTCTCCAAGTACGGGAGCCAGGCACACTGGGTCCAGTATGGAGCGGCTCATACATAGTACGTCCCCGTCCCATTTCCGAGTTCAGATGACTGAGCGCTCAGTCTTAAATCAGGGCGAAGACAACACCCATGCTAGTTGATGCTGTCATTTCTGACTGAAAGCATCGCAAAAGCTTGCCAAACCATCATTTGAGCCCATGTGACGTACCTTCGCACAAAGGCCGACTTATCTGACGCAAAAAGGTCGACGTCGGGGACGCCCCACTTTGAAACATGTCCTCCGAGCCCTGGGGCCTTAAGCAACAGAGCCAATTTGTCAAGTCTGTTACTAGGTAAGAGGTCGGCTAAGCCGCTGTAACACTTTTAACCTCCTCGGGAGCTAAACCACTGACAGAGCGATGTTCAGCTAATCTGCCGAGTTGGTCATTTTACAAGGTAAGTTTAAGCGAGGGATACTCGCTTAAACTTACCTTGTAAAATAAAGATAGATCGTGCTCCTTGCACTTGGGAACGTATCCCTCGCTTATCCTATATGTACGATAACCGGTTTTTTGTCGGATTGAACTAGAATATGTGCACTCTGAAGACTGGCTTTTTGGCTGCTTATTACTGCATTTCCTTACAAGGATTAGTTTTTTTTTTGTGTTAAAATGCAATGAATTTGTTTCATGAAATAAAATCTCTTTTTTAGAAGTGTTGATATTATTATCTTCCTTTCTATATTGCCTGCAGGTAGACCCAATAACAAGTGATTGTTGTTAGTGTTCCAAAGATGGCCTACATATTCTAACTTCTGATTGAGATTTCTTAATGACAAAGCTTGGGTGACAAATACATATCGTATTTGTCACCCAAGCTTTGTTAGGTTACAGTCTCAGAGATAGAAAAAAAAACTTTTCCTAGAGTGCCAGACAAATTTTGTTTTTTATTTTTATCTAAATTATATAAACAAGCTTGCAGATACCACAAGCTCGCAAATTCTCTGCCACTCAGTTGGTTACTGCTGCAATAGTTCTGGGAACTGAAGAAAAACCGAAGCACCACGGCGTCCTCACCTTCCGCCTGACGCAGGTTATTTCGGGAGGTTCCTGTTTCGCATAAGGCGGAAACGGAAACGCCCTGGTGTCACCATTGTGTGGATTGTGTGGACTCGGCGGCGCATACGGTGAAGGTCTGCCCAGCTTGGGGGGAGCACCGCCGTGTTCTCGCGCAGGCGAACGGCGGCGGCGATCTCTCGCGTCCGGCTCTGGTCCAGGCCATGGTACGGAGCGAGAGGGAATGGGAAGCCGTCACCTCCTTCTGCGTAATGCTAATAAAATAAAATAATGCGCGAAGGAGGAGGAGGAGCATGTGAAGGAGAGAGCCTGCTACTACGCCCCTAGTCGCCGCAGGAGACGCCCCGGTCGTCGGGAAGCGCCCGCAGGTTCCCGGCCATCGTAGGCGCGGGCTTGCGGACGGCGAGCAATGGGTAGCTCGCCGTACGGTAAGGACCAGGCTCGGGTCGACGGCACGTCGTGTTCCACGCGCGCCTCGGCGAGAGAAAGTCAGCAGTAATTGACGGGGTCCGATAGGGCCCATGCATGCCAGGGTCGCGAGTTGTTCGAAAGAGATACCTTGGCCCTCAGGCAACTGAAGGAACACGGTTGGGTTTTTGTCAGTAAAAGTCTGACACGCCCTTCCGCTCCACCCAGAGCGGGAGAAGTCATTTGAATCCTCAAATGACTTCTCTTCTTCTCTTCTTCTCTCTGTTCTTTCTTTTCTTTTCTTTTGCTCGAGACTCACTAGTCAAATGTATTTCTAAAGCTTCTGAAATATAAACAGTTTGAAACTAAGTGAATTTATTTATTATAAACATCTTGTGTGCGTGAAAGTATTTGACTCACTTAATCACCTCCGACCCTCCCACTTTCGTCTTCGAGAGGAGTTGGAGACGTATTGGAGAGAATTGAAAACGTGGTGTAAGACGCCGCCAACTGAAGGTGTTCGAATTAGTCGATCACCTCCGACCCTCCGACTTGCGTCTACTACAGGAGATCAACGAATTCGACAGAATAACTTGGCGTGAGACGCCACTTCCAGTACAGTGAGACGTAAGGTCCTCACGTCTACACAATTAAAATTTATATTTTATTAATTTCTAAGATCGACCACCACGCGGTTTTCCTTCCGACGCGAGCTCCCTCACAACGGACTGCGGGCTGGTGGAGTGGCTGCTGCGAGCTCTCAATCGACGGACTGCGAGACGGAGGAGCAGCCGACGAGAGCTGCTTCAACCTCGAGGAGGATCGTCCTACGCGAGCTAACCTACTAATCATTTCTAATCCTTAATATCTTTTTACTTACTTTTGTATTTTATATTCTAAAAATTATTATAACTTGTAACCACGTTTAGCCAGTCGGCTAACCGTTTCGTTACATTTTATTTACCATTTTTTTTATGGGAAATCCTTCCCATAAAAAAAATTGATAAATTTGTCTCCAATTCACTAGACTCCAACCCACGGCTCGCCACAATCGCTCCTTCCCGAGCACGGTAACGACTAAGTTAGCATGCCATACGTTTAGTTAATCGAAATTATGAACTACTATCAATTACAGACAAAGTGAGTGTGAGTGCGAGTCTATAATATTGTGGATCACGGTGGACTCAAAGCTACAGTGCGGTCCTCACTTAACATTACTTACAGGACGGCGAAGTTCAGCCGCTTATGGCGTACGCGCTGTTTGGAAAATCCCCCAATTAACAGACGTAGATACCGCGAGACTGGTCTAGTTTAGTTATTTTCTTAGTCATACGGTATATTGCTTTGGGGACGGGCTGCAGACATTGGTTCTATCTGCATCCTGCAAAAGAGGGCTGCCAGATCCATCTACAACCTCACCAGACGCGAATTCTAAGGAACTGTTTAAAAAAATTAACATCGTGACGGTATACCTTGTCAATGTATAAATGAAACATAAAATCTTCATTTTTTTAAATAAGTCTTGGAATAAATTAGATCAACCACGTGTCAGATAGTCTAAACTACACACTTCTGGGCACGGTGTAAAATGTCATAATAAAATACTACTCGAAAATCTTCAACCAAATGAGATAAAATTTAAAACATGCATTAAACGTATACAACGTAGAAAAGCGTATTATTATAATGTTATAGTTAGATGATTATATCGTACGTAAAAATTCTTGGCTTAATTCTTGGTCCTGCCCCACAACCACTTGAACTTACTAGTTAAAATGTTATGTTTGGTAGAAATGCTTCCTTTCATTTTATTTTTCTGACAATACGAATTTCGTTTTAAATTTAACTTTATTTAATCAGTATTTTTAATTGTTGAGTAGGTGCCTACTTCAAAAGATATTAATGAATTTATTTCTTTTTGGTTTTAAAATTTTATTCGTCTCTCAAATACATAGCAAACTATAGTTTTGTATTATTTTGCAGTTTTTTTATATCAAAACTGATTGTTTTATTGTTCTAGTATGAAAAAATCACTTTAAGTTGTAGTATTTATTGCTGGACAAATTTCTGAAAAAAATTAAAAACTATGCTATAGCATACCCTATAGGCGTCTACTCCGTCCACCTATTATACCCTATTTTTTTCAAGATGTTAAAAAACATCCGGTATAGAAGCAACAATAATAATGTATCCAGGATTTTGTAATATATTGATTTAAAAGAGTGTCCTTCGAGGTTCTTGCCCTTTCTTCTTCATAGAGATCTCCGTTTTGGAATGGGCAACTAGCTTCAACTTTCTGACCAACTGGCCCACTCTTTGTCTAATCAGAAGCGCCTCTAAATGGTTTAATTTAAATAAATGCTTTGAGTTTGGTTTTCTTTTGTTGGCGTTTTTGTCGGAAATAGTTGGGTTTTAGTTTTTATGTTTATTTAAATTATCTTGTGGTTTGGGATCATTAAAGGTATACTTCCCCAGTCCCCACCCATTTCTATTGTTTGAGTAAATTCACTATCTATACAAATTTGGGGTTTATGTACTTATCTATTAATACAAAACAAATGTATTTTCCGAAAGCACACCTTTAAAAATCATTATTACAGTTTCAGATACTTTATTTAACTCAAAAATAATACAACTATTCACTTCTATGAGGAAAAAAATAATATTCACAAAATTATAATATTAGGTACTTACCTAATTGTTTACCCGCGGTTGTATTTAGGCCTGCATTCATGAACCAGTCTCAGACCTCAATCTAAGAGCTGTCAAATTGTAAACGTCATCAGCGGAATTTCCTCCTATGTACCTTTTCACGCGACTGTACGGTAACGTCTTCAAAATTCACGGGTACAGTCGTTCACACGCCTCCGATGTTTTATTGAATGTAATGTGAGGAAGCGATGGGCTGTTCCCTTAATATTTTATTTGAAGTCTGAAGATGTATTTGCTGTGTGTTTTATTAAAAATGTTTTCTTTCATTCTTTATAAATAATTATGAACACTGCTATTTCTCAGTTTCTGCATAACCTTATAGTAAACTTTAATTATGTATATCTATCTCTGCCTTACATAATGTATGTAGTGTTTATGTAGTATTAGCTTCTGTCCGCAGCTTTGCGCACGTGCATGTCGGTAGCTATCCCACAAGAGCGTGCTACCTGACTAGTAGTAGTAGCCTCTGTCCTGCCCCAGGATGCAATCTATTTTCTGGCCAAACTTTATCGAAATCCATTATGTGGTTTAGGCGTTATAAGGACAGAGAGTTACTGTCGAATCTATAATATTAAATATGTATATAACTTATACTTGCTGTTGCCCGCGTCGTCGTCGTCTCGATCCAGGATGAAAAGTATCATGTCCTTAGCGTGAAAGCGTAACAAACAAACTTACTTTCGCATTTATAATATATGATAAGATAAGTAATTATATGTGATATATTATATGAGTATGAAAGTTGTCTCTTTCAATCACACACAACAGTCCTAAGTTTCCAGAGCAAGGAATTCGTTTCCGAACTACTTACTACCAGCTCATCTTCTTCGCATCATCTTTCCATCGAACAGCAGAAATGGCGTCATTACCCCCCCCCCTCCCTTCCCTTCCTTTCTCCCCCTCCTCGTCGCACGCGAGCCCAATGGCCTTTATGACTTTATCATGAGCCGGGATATTGAGCCGACCTGCCGGGATTTACTCCGGGACTCAGACGTAATCTGCCTTGTAATAATGTTGCCAATATCTTCCTTTTTATAAATTTAGAGCTAAAAGTTTTTACTGCGGTGGTTTGAGGTTAGGTGCGATTTATGGTTGTGTAAACTTTGTAAATTAAAAGATGGGTAATAACAACATTTGGCCTATAAAGGGCTTTTAATAAAAGCGCTGCTCCATCATCATTATATAACCAGTATTTTCTCACACCTGAACGTGGGCTCCTCAAGGGTCGTTAACACAGACGCGACGCGACGGCGCGACACAAAGGCACCGCGTGCCGTGTGATGAGGGGTGCCTTTGTGTTGCGCGCGATTCGAAATAGAATTCAGTTTGAAGGAGCCTTTATAAGCTAACCAACTTAGTTCTGTGCTTGGATTCGGGTCAAAAATAATTTGATAAGTCCTATCATAAAATGTCGTAAGACATTCAGGGACAGCAATAAATTAAAATAAACCAAAATCTTTAATTGACTCATTAATTAGCCGACAACATAACTTCCAACACCAAACCAAATTGCTACTGTATTTCTTTCAATTTGAGAAGGGTTTCCAATCTTCAGATCCAAAAAAAAACTTTGACACCTCTGCACTGATTAGATGTTAGTTATCGTGAACAAATGAATGTTTGTGTAGGAATCGTATCCGTGTGGCTGCGTCATCTGAATGCTGAGCGACGCAACACGACGGGTACTGGACGGGATGTCAGTGATGGCTATTCCTTTTTGTTTTAGTATTCGATGGCTTTTCCATATGTTAATACCGGATTTGGAGAATCCTGTTTGGTGCTGTGGCTTGAGGGAGATGTTGCAGGAAATTTAGGCCCTTGGATTTACCTACAAGTGAGCTCATCGGAAAGATATAGGTAGTATCATGCGTATCCCGCTACAAATATTGTTCTAAAAGCAACATAATTTTTAGTAGCTTATAAATATTTATAATAGATTGAAGTTCATGTAGATCTTCCGATTTGTGAATCACAAAATCCGTAACACCACCTCAAAATTGAGAAATTTGTGACTAAAAACAGTGCCCATAAAACAAAACGCATACATACCTAAATTCCAACGAGTTAATTCAATTGCATGCAAGGGACATATTGATGTGTTCAATCATCCAAAACGCGTCTCGAGATATGTGGACTACGCGAGATATGTCGAGTGTCGAGAGACGCATTAATGTCGTTATCTTCACGAGACTAATTAATTAATGCGTCGCATACAAATATCTGCTGGCAACGATTTGCTATCATTGTTTATTTTAGGGATCGAGAAACGAAAAGCATAGTAAGGCATCTTCGTAAATGATTCTTGCAGTTAATGTAAATAGTACTTGGTACGTCATATTCTGGAACTTTTTAATCTCAATGTTCATGAACTACCTGAATATCGTACAAATTATTGATTTGTTTAAATATGGCTTATTACAAAACTGTGGTGTGTTTCAACGTTTTGAGATAGTGTTAGATTAAAAGTTGACTTCGTGGGCATTACTAACGCGAAGGCGTTAATGAACGGGTCAAGTCACATCAAGATGGGCTGCCAATGACATCAAGGAGGAAAATCTTATTTGATAAAGCCTTTTAGGAGTTCTTTTTAATTATGTCGATCGTCAGAAAATACATTCGATTTGTATTATTATAAAAAAGCCAACTAACAAATTATACTTAACGCATTAAATAAAACACCGCCTCGTTGGTCTAGTGGTCGCAAGAGCTACTGCTGAGCATGACCCAATAACACTTTGCCCGACCTGGGAATCTAACCCAGGGGTTAGATTCCCAGGTCTGGCAAAGTGTTATTGGGTTTTTCTATCTAGAACTTCTCAGTAGCAGCCCAGAGTATGGAATTCTCCCGGGTTGATGGCAATAGGCTCGCCCCCTATTACATGGGACTTAAGCATAACTGGCGAAATGTGGGTGTACTATAGGTACACCTCTGCCTTACCCTTAACAGGCGTGATGTTATGATATGTAAATGAATCAATAAAATAAAATTTATGACTAGCTAGCAATAGCTATTCACCGTAAGGTACATCTTATTTACACGTTACACAATGTGTGACCATCGATTTCAATTATTCTGTGACGTATATGTCTGAGCGATTTCTCAACTCTGTATTGTCAATTCTTACATTTAAATTACACTCCACCTAGACTCTAAACTAAATAAATGATCAACGAATAACAGACACAAATCACAGCGACACTTCTTCACCACAGCACATTAATTAGCAGAAGATTAAACGCGCGCAACAATTAAATGGCGTCGTGTCAGATATCGCGGGACTCTCGGAACTAATTAGACATCTGCCTGCCTGTCTGTCCGTCTTATTGCTTGTTTTATGTCGCTTTTAGTATATTATTAGATGGTGTTTGTTTTAGCTAAACGTATTGGACAGTTTTAGAAAGGGATGTCTGATTTCTTTTAGTGTTATAGATTAATTAAATGTCTGGCCTAACGTCAATGTACTTTCTATTTTGAATTTAAAGATGTCAGTGAAGATTTAGTTAAAACGACAAAACATTGCTTGATGCAAATACATATTTGAGGCCCTCGCCACATAACCAGACTAAGATAGTACGAGTAGTAATGAACTGGATTTCAATAAGACTGCTGTGTGGAAAGAATAGGAAAGAGTGGGGGAAGGACTTTGCAATAATAGGATAAGATATTAATTCGGCATAAGAGTTTTATTTTCTTCCAAGAGAACATAACATTCTCTTGGAAGAAAACAAAACTCTTATGCAACGCACGAGAGAACTCAAGTTACCATAATCAAGCTTTTCTACGATGATGATGTCACTCGTATAACATAATTGTCTATTAGTTTGAAGTATCTGTCCAACTAGTACTTCGGTGTATATCCTGCACACTCACTATTACGCCACTCTGCTAGGCGTCGACAATAACGCCATATAGATCATTGTTTATGTGATCAACACTTGACCCTACATTAAAGCGGGTTTTTCCTTGTTATAGTTCTCCGTCCGTAAGACAACAGCTTAAGGGTCATTTAAGCATGGCATTTGATTGGATATTCAGGTCAAATGTGAAGGACAATAGATTATATGGGACATGACTTTAATTTCCAATTATCGTGACACGATTCCTTAAATTAAATGTTGCGAATTTGTATAATGACACATGAGTTTCGTGTAAATAGTCAGTTAGCAATAATGGTTTGTTAAAAAATAGTTATGGTCGTGATTTTGCACTATAAGACGGGATAGGTTGTGGCAAGCGGGCTTCTAGGTAGATAGATAATGAAACCAAAGGGTCACTTTACACATTTATATACTGAGACACAGATTTCAGGGTAGTGGGTTTTAAGGTCTCTAAGCACTTGTTCACTGGTCACTATCGTAGAAAGAAAGGAACGTTACTGCCCTGGGCTTGGGGCTACGACGCAGCACGTGGTCCGGCGTGAGGTCACAGGGTAGGCAGCAGGGTAGAGGATTGACTCCAGAGGTCACCAGGCGTGGGCAGCACCACGCACGGATGCACCGCGTGTAGGCACGGTCCGCTCAGGCAGGGCCTCAACACGTGGCGGGCGTGGGGTCTCGGCACCCACGAGCCACGTGGATGGCAGGTCAGGCGGTGGAAGCGGCCGCGTGGGTAGTCCGCGTGGCTTGCGTCTCTCCACTGGTAGGGCGGAGGCAGCAATGACGGCAGTCAGTGGTAGGCAGGATAGTAGCAGCGAAACCTAATACTGGAACCCCGTTTATCTCGGGGTTATTTAAACTTACTGCTGGATCTGCTTGATGCGAAGGAAAAGGAACGTTAGGCGCCCAGCAGGGATATTTATAACCCAATCCATACCACGACACCGAGTGACGTGTGGGAATTTGAAAGACTTAGGGATGGCACTCTCGTGAACCGTAACTAGTGTTGTGAATTTTAGTTGATCTGTAGGAAATCGACTACAACGCTACAAGGATTCTTTTTTTTTTGTATGTAGGTACCTTACAGTCACCGTTTCAAATTATACTGGTGGGACACGATATTCTTTGATATGAACGGATTTTTTCTAGAAGTAACTAGGCAAGGTGGTAAATTAAGTAAAGTAATTAATAAAGTTCAACAATTGTTATTACGCAGAGAATAGGTACCTACTGTGAAAATTGTTATATTATTTATTGGATTTGAGCAGTGGTGGCCCAGCGGTAACGGCCGCGACTTAAGAGTTGGTTCGAACCCAGACAGGCGCTTTACTTTGTGTAAATTATTTCATCACCACTGCTCTCAAAACGATGAAGGAAAACATCGCGAGGAAACCGGCATGTCTTAGAATAGACATGCCAGTTTCCTCACAATGTTTTTCTTCACCGTTTTGTGAGCAGTGGTGATGAATCAAAATACATAATTACCGAGAATCATACAAAAAAACAAAGTAAATTACGTAATTAATTAATAATAATAATACAAATTAATAACAAGTTAAAAATAAAAACCATATTGACAGCAACTAAGTGACCATGTCAGCATATAACATCTATTACTTAATTGTAGAAGTAACTAAGCACTTAGAGCACCCTAACAGCAAGTCGATCAAAATGACGTCACTCTATCATCATTCTCAAAATTGAGCCGGTAGTATTACGAACAGCCGGCGTCGCCACCATTCTGCCAACATTGAGGAAAATTCACATTTACTTGGATTTTTTTCCGAAGGAATCATTGGGGCGTTTCCGCTAGATCTTACAAATATTGATACATGCAGATTTTGTGATTTTTTCATGCAATATTTCCTAGCTGAAAACCGCTATATTGATACATTTGAACTTACAAATGTTTTCTTAGGCTACTTTGTGTCCCGATATAACAGCTTCCTTATTTAATTTCGACCACCTCCGAACGAAGAGCTCTATTTCTCTATACTAACTAAATAAATACTAAATATTACAGCTTGAAAAAAATCAAGGCTACAATCAAGCCAATAAGATACTTAAGTCAACATATAAAGACACAGCGAACGGTTCATTTGCAATTTGAAACTGCTTTGCTTGCCTAGTCGGCTTGATTTTGTTATTTCGGGAGAGCTGGATCTCTGAAGAGTTGAGCAGCCTAAACAGATCTAAACAAATCTTCTGCCCAAAACTTCAGTCCAAATGAAATTCCAAATCAATTAGTTGATGTGCAATCAATAGCGGTTGCTAATTATTGGTACGACATGTGCGGTAGGACGGCACGCGGCAACGGCACGGCAGCGACGTGGCACTAACGAGCCGAGCCGCTAAAGCAATCAGCAATCAACGAGCTACGTACAGGGTTGAACGGAGTGGTGTCGGTGGAAGGAGCAATGTATGAAATTTATTAAGGAGGTCTTATTTTGTAATCGTGTAATAGTGAAGATGGTTTCTTGACGTAACCGCACTGAAGGGTTTGAAATATTTTCAGGATCACCCTCGATAACGAGCGATCGTTCGAAACTGTTTGCGTTACTAATTGCTCTACTTTCGGCAATAAATATTAAAACTGCTCACAGATAAGAAATTTAATCATCAGTTTCCTTGTGGGTCTAGAAAACTTTTAAGATAACTTTTTAATGCATTCTAATAGAACTTGTCACAATTATTTTTTATACATCCATTTTCTCTGCGCTTAAACGGTAAATAATTCATTATTAAATAATCAATGCGTACCTGTATCATTACAACCAACTATTTGCACTAGATAGGTCCTAGACTATTGTATTACTTCCATTTATTTGTTTATCTGTTTCCTTCAATACCCCTCCCGTGTCAACCCTGACACCCCTGCACGCGGTCCTCGACGCTCGTATTCAAATGTTTGCGCTGCAGCCGCTGCAGCCGTTCGCTGTGCAGCGCTGACTCGCTGCCCTCGTTTGCACTGTTTTACTTTGGCCTAGATCGGTCCCGCTGATTGCCTGATCATGTATGTGGCGCCTGGGTTGACTGCTACAGGAAAAGTACAATTGGCTGGTTTAAAGTTTGGTCTCAATATATTTTGTGCACCATCTTTCGTGCTGCACGACTTTGCTAACAGCCTCATTTGTTCTGTTTAAATCTTTCACCTTCTTCGTCTTTCGTTCTTAATTTAAATAGTAATGGGGTTTTATTTAAAATGTGTACTAAATCGCTTGCTTTTTGTTTTTACTTATCCAAGCTTTGAGCCCGAGTTGGTAAACTAAAAGCACAGTCCTAAGAATACGATCAAGTAGGTACAAAGCTCGACTAAAAGTACCTACCTAGTTCCATTAACGTGGGAAGTGACAACATGACCAGCCAACACACATGATTAACCCAACCTACAATGACAAGCAACACTAACATCAGCCTTAGCATGAAATTCATCATAATATTTGGCTTGATCTCGAAACAGTCAACATTAACTGTGAGTAGTGTCCGCCTGTTTCAAGTGGTTACCCTCCAGTATCAAGATTTGTCTACGTCATAGTCGGCCAGCCGTAAATGGTTAGTATGTAAGTATCAAGATTTGTCTACAACACGCAGTTGGTGCAGTAGTCAGATGCAAGTATCAAGATCGGCCTACGTGATGGCTGGTCGAAGAGTGAATGCAAGCATGACATGCTTGCATTCACTCTTCGACCACAACACTTGTCTGCGTGAAGATGTAAGTACACAGGTTTGTGTGTAAGTATCAAAACTGGTCTAGTAAAGTGTAAGCTTCTCATCTTTACAAATATGTACTTTGTGGAGTTAACAGTGTCAGGACACTGGGTGTAGCCTACTTACTTTGATGTGATTGGAAAGCTGGTATTGTAACGAAAGTAACCAAACTTACGTTTGGTTTATTGATTTTGGAAGTTCCTTGTTGCACTGTGCGCACCAGGCGAATGAGAGCTGGACCGAAAATAGTCTTACATTTTCACCGTCACGACACTTATGTTACGAAACAAAAATGTCGTGTTTTTCGGTCTAGCATTAGTGTGCAAAAGTGAAAGGAAATTCGTTCCAACCGGGTGTCCCACGACACAACTAGTTTTTTTTTTTAATGTGTAAGGTTTTCAGTCTTATGATGTGGTCCTCATCGTTAAATTAACTAGCGAAACTGTGCACACGTGATGGGTATCGATATCTTAACAATTAAATGATTTGATGTATTTTTTTGTAGTCAACGACCGCTGCTAGTTTTGTTACTTTAAATTTGAATCTAAATATGTTTTCTTTTGTTTATCGTGTTTTGATATCACATCGTCTTTGAAGTTTACAAAAAAAACGGTTTTATAAACTGAAATTCAGAAGTGACACTCTAACTGCTGTAGTTGACCCACAAAAAATATTTTTTGTTTTATTATGTTCAGATATCGATACCCTTTACGTCTGCGGAGTTTCGCTCACGAATTTAATTAGACCCTGTATACATAGGTACTTAAAAATACCCACAGTTGCAACACCTATTGAAAACACTCGCATGCTCTTACCCCCACGCCTTTTACGGGCAAACCCAATAACCTAAAACACAGATGACGCTGCTGATGATAGATAGTACAATTCTATCTGTCCCTGTCAAACAAATATCTGCCAACAAGTTGTAGGGCCGCATACGTTGGCTTTATTGGAACGTTAAAACAAGAGATTGATAGATTTTTCTATCTCCAGTACGCCGAAATTGGAGATGGATACGTCATTGACTTCGGCCTTAAGAGAATCAGCAAACTTTTTGCAGGAGAACGTAGATAGATGCTAGAGCTCAAACTTGTAACATACTCCCAGTTGCCGCTTGTATCAAATCCCTATCTATCACCGGTAACAGGTTCTTGTTAACTCGGTACTATGTACTTTCCTCTGCAAACTAGTTGCTGTTGACAACCAAGTCATTGACAATTCAACATTTTGTATTTCACCCTCTCGTCATTTCAATTAGTCACGTCACAAATTAAAAACTCACATCATAGGGCGTTGGTACATGATGTTGGCTGATAGCCGGTATTGGTCAATAGTTGTCCACAAATGTTTGTCCAAGCTCGTCACTTGTGTGTACGTGTTCACTGAGTAGCTGCTACTGTTTGACTTTGTTTTTATTACACTTCGGTGGAATGATGTCGGCAGAGGTAGATTATGTGTAGTTATTTGTAGGATGTTGGGTGGCCCTGGGTGTCATGGCATCCCGTCTATTTCTGAAGAAGTCTCGGTATACTATCACATGTCAACACACATCCGCTTATATCGTTCCACTGCAAAAAAAATGTGGTCCAAAAACAAGTCATTCAATAACTTCTATGTTTAATAGTAGTAATGTTTAACTCTACATAAACTACAGGTCTAAGTGACAATGAATTCAAAACAACATAAGGTTTTAAAGCATAACAATGTTATTTAAAAAAATTGACAGTCTACTTAAACGCAGTTGAAGACGAAAACATACGCTTGTGTAAAACAACACTTAGAGAACTTTCAACGTCATTGTATTGCATGGTTAACTTTGTATTGGTCTCAATGAGTTAACGGCTTGTCTTGAGTTTTATTTCTTAAACTTCAACTGTGTTTGAATATGTAGATGTGGTAGATGCTGATAATCAAAGCCCATTTAGCATAATTTAATAATGATAAAGTTACGTTAGATACGCACAACGCTGTTAAAGTTCTCACCAAAACTTTTCACCTTTCTTTGTGAAAGATGACTGAGAAAAGAAAAAAATACTTTAAAAAATATGTGCCGGCTGCGCCAACTATACTTAACTAACATAACAACTTAAATAATACATATATGAAAAAACCCCGTTCAAAAAAAAAACATTGATTTAGGTACAATTACAAAAATCAATATTAAAATGGAAAAGTTGAAATTAAAATTAAAATGGAAATTAAAAGTAAAAATGTGGTGACTGATTTAACAAAGGACAGACAACCAGTGCCTGACGCTAGTTTTCAACTGGACATTACCATTTCAACAGTGCCTAATAGACAATGACATCAGCTACTAAACCAACAGTCCAGTGTACTTTGCACCGCGTGGCAGGGTCCCACAATTACCCAATAAGAGCGTGTCACCGGCAGGAGTGATGGATGAGGATCGATCGACGCCTGCGCCCGCGCCGCCGGTGCGGGGCGGCGCGGATGTACGCGTCGCCGCCAGCCGAACTGTGATGCCTGCTACTCGTTGAGACATGTGCTGGTAATCAGTATCATAGAAACAATGAAGGGTTTATTGAAGAATACTGAGAATCTGGATTTGTGTAAGTTCTATCCAGAAAGTGTATGGACGGGTATCTCATTATCATATTGATATTATATAATATTATCAGGGAGCGAGTTTCTGGTGGCATAAAATTGAGAGCCTTTTACATATCTCTGACATAATTCTTTCATTATTTGACATTATATACCTAATTTTTTTATTTTTTTTATTTTACTTTATTAGATTATTTTATATTTTGTAAATGTGAGAACGTCGTAGGCCCTGTGGATTATAAATTATAGACAATTGTCTATTTGTTTAACATATAACTGTTGACAGGCCTACACTGTCCTCCCATACCTGTTAATCACTAATTGGAAAACATTGTAAAAGACATATTTTTAAAAGAGTAACCATGGAGTTTCTTGCCGGCTCTTCTCCATGGGAAACGACCAATTGGAACCGTGCACCTAGAATCTGACGTTTCATAAGTGCCCATGTAGGTCTATGTGAAATAAAATATTTTGATTTTGATTTAGAGCAAAATAAACACTAAGACAAAGAGTTAAGTCTTCAACTTCAAGACCATAGCAATGCCACCTACAATATATTATAAACCATCAATAATATCTCTCATTTACCTTCGTGACTCAATTAGTTCGAAGTAATTAACAGCCACAAAGAATGAGAACAAGATAGGTCCGAAGACTGTTTAAGGAAAGTATCCATTCCAGTACTTAAATCCAAATCTAGACACAAACCACATAATGCCAAAAACGATACAATGCTACCAATCCAGCAAGAGCGCAGTAAACCTAAAGTTAACGACCACAAAGCATGCATCACTCACTCATAGAATCACAACACACGGTACCATTGCAGTTCATTTTCTTCCACAAGTTCAGGAGTCGATAAACCTGTCAAATATAACTGGCCAGTTGCTTGATTAAACAACGATCACGACGACAAATCAAAACTAACTCTAAACTCCAACAGATGTGGTTGTGTTTCATTTGAATGTGGTGGTTATGTCGTTGTGATCATGGTGAATAAGAGTCGAAGGTGTGGAAATAACAAGCAAGCCAATGTTGTATATAAACTGTGGACTCAATCAAAACGTTGGCTTCTGGATCGGGGTGGCGGTTGTAGAGCGATGTACGGGACAGATTTGACCTTTTCGAACATTTCATTTGTAAAGTCTTCTTTGGATTCTTAAAGATTTAAATATTCAGAACATGTTCATGTACAACAATTCAACATCCCAGGTATAAAATGCCAAAATGCATTCAGTGCACCATGCCACTTGATACCACTAACTTTTAAGAAACACACACTCAGTAAGCTGGAGTAAGCCACGGAATTGCCTATCTCAATTTCTCTACCTGGTGATGGGCAGATTCTTTAAAGTTATGACCTTTTGTCCATAGTTAGGACAAAAGGTCCAAACTTAATGTTTCAGTTACATTCCTCATTTATGGACCATCTAAAAAAGTTTGAGGTGCGCTGTAAAACACAGTAGAAGGAGCGTCCAACAATATTCAAAATCAAAATCAAAAGTAATTTATTCAAATTAGGCTGAGAATCAGCACTTTTCGAACGTCAAAATTACATAAGACAGTCCCCCAAAACGCCCGCCCTTCACCACTTCCTAGTGCTTTAGCTGGGAAGAAGAAGTGGGGCAACAAACTCCCCAGCAGCACAGATGTCTGTTCGGTTAGAAGAACTGGATTCTAAACAATTGTAAGTAATTACCAAAACATAAACTTAATTGCCATACGTCAGCTAGCCACGCCAATACCAAAAAAAGAAAAAAAAAGAATGTAAATAAAACTTAATACATAAATAAAAACCTCCAGGCCTAAAGGTCATGGCAGCTTACATATGCAATACTGGAATTATCATACAAAAAAACAAAATAAATAAATGATAAACTAGGACCATCAAAGTAAAATAAATTAACAGAACAATTACTGTAACAATAATAAAACCATAGACAGCAAGTCGACCAGTCACCACAAGCAGCACCCGTTCACGATCATAACGCAAAGATCAGCCATTACCCCCCTCGCCATATTTGAGGGAAGGAGGAAACCCGACCCCCGACGCTACCGCAAGCAGTGACATCTAAGGGAGCATGACGAACTTGATGCCGGTTGCTCAGGCAAGAATAATATTATCAATTGTCGAGGTCGCTAGCTAACCACATATTGCAATACAGCTCATTAAAAAACATTGTAATGAGTATTCATACCTTTTCTATGCATTTTGTGGTCTGGAGTGAAATAGATGTCCGATATGGGAGCAATCTATTTGTGGCGAGCGGACGCGGACGCGGCGCGCCATACATATGTTTACACGTGGCTTCGATCCCAGCCCTGCACGCTGCCGCTGGTTATAGCGATTGTGTAGATTGACTTCAGGAATCTCCGAGTATTTGTCGTACCTGAAGACTGCAGAATAATCCGGTCTTTCCTTTCTTGAGGTAGAGGTGTACTTTTATAGCAGGTACTCACGTTTCGCTGCTTATGTTTTAACCCCATGTCATAGGGGCGTACCTGTGATTTAGAAAAGAACATTTTGCAAATGAAGCCAAACAACCACAAAATACCTGCTATTTTAGCTCCGACATTTGCTTTCGTCTTTAGTGACTACTGCTGTAATCAGTAGATTGTTGTGACAGGACTCTCACGTCCCCCTAACCACAAAACAGCCGAAATTTAGCCGGTGGGAAGTTGGGCGAGGCCGGTGTCGAAATTGGTACCGAACGAACGGGTGCAGCCAACTTCGACCCCTGGGCTCAGCGGCGGCCAGCGAAAGTATTTTATTCCAACACCTGTTTATTTCTCTCAGCCGTCTGCAAATACCAAGATAGCAATCACTAATCACAATCTCTACACCTCAGCTATGATCGAGCCTAACAACCTGTTTCCGACGTGGAGCACCTAAATAATGTTTTACTACAAAGTACATTTAACTCCGGAGTGAAGCCGCTGATCACCAACAGATACAGAATAAACCATAAACTGAGCTTCTAACATTAAAATGTAAATACAATTTGATATTTTCGCAAGAATTTACGTGCAATAAGATACAAACATCAACATATTTAGCAATAACATTAAAACGCGAATAGTTGCGCGCACGCATCCGTTGGACGCCACTACTCTAAATATATTCCTACCCTCGCCACGGCTTCCGTTCTGTAAGAATAACAAACAACAGAATAAAATAGACTCTATCGCATTTAACATTAGGCATATAATAAATTGGTAGTGCTTTCTAAATTGATTCCAGAGTCAAAACATTAGTATTAAGAAAAAAGTACAGGAATATTTAAATATCATTTGGAAAATAATGTTACTGTTACCTCTTGTTTATATCAATTGATTATCAACTCTATAACCACCTATCAAAGTTGAAAATTGAGTAAGTTGTTGTGTTGTTTGTTTAGAAGTGAGGTAACGGGTGTCGATGAATCCTATGTGTTTGTATGCAGAGACATGCGCACGCGGCGGGCTGTCAGAATGATGGCTAACGTAAATATGATGAATAGTGAATACGTTCCACTAGCTCAGGATAATGTGTGGCTTTACTTTATGTTGGAGTTCATTACATTAGATTGTACAGTTCTAGTTTGTTAGGTTCCTTATTCGTAGATTGAGCTCTGACCAACTTCATCCTAGCTTAGGATTTTTATTTTTTGAGGTGTTGATAGGATACCGTATAATCCCATTTAACTTTAGTCTTTGAATTTCAAGACTTTGGATACGCATCAGCATTTTCAGTACTCTGGCGAAACAAAAATTATCTAGAGATTGCAGGTGCCTAACAATTCCATACCTAGGTCACTGAGGTACACACAATTTTTTTTTTTTTGTTAATTGTTTGTAAGGTTTTTATTTTCAGCAGTATCTGCGATTTGATACAGATACTCCCTTTATTTTTTGCATTTGTTTCTCGCGATAGTGATATTATATATAATATTATATTTTATGATAAATATTATTATAGATAGAATTAATAAATAGATTATTATATTGTATGTGCCGTTGAATTTCTTGAGTTGGTTCAAAATTTTCGTGACGTATTTGGTGTATGCGTCCAAGACTTCCTCTTTTCGCATTAGCATCCTGATGTCATGCCGTGATTCCAAATCGCTCTGAGATTGCCGAATATTGCATGCTATCCATGGCGAATCTAGGGCAATCCCTGAGGACATCGCAGTTATTTTGAAGATTAGACAAAATTTGGGTAATGTAGAAGTTCGGTTCACATGTTTTCGGAATTTGTAGATTTATAATAGTGTAGGGAATATGGTTTTGGTGTGTTGGCCCTGCTCTCTTGATGTGTACCTGGCTTGCCACTTGGCTAATTTGTCCGATGATCAAAACAATGCCATGTTGGCCGTTATAAAAGTACGTTATAAATTCGTGGAAACTATTTTTGAGCGGTCAATGATGCACTGTACTGTTATAGTAAGTGACTTAAGACTTATCCATAATCGGTGCGGCTGGTAATTTTGATTTAAAGTGATTTCACTCTAGGGCAATTATTTGCGGTGGCCTTGTGACCAACGCCGTAGCTGGTGCTGAATTTTGTGTTGTGTTGGTGACAGTTGAAGCATTTGGGAGTGCCTTTCTTCTCTCGAAGCGGGCAGCTTTCGATATTGTGACCTTCTTCAGAGCAGTAGGCGCAAGGAGATTGTTTCGCGGTGCATTTAGTCTTGATATGCCCGAACTGTAGGCACTTTTTTGGGTTCGAAGATTAAAAGCAGTAGTAACGTAATTAAAACGACATGGAAAATTATTAATAGTGAAACGGGAAGGTCTAGTAACAGAAGTACTGACTACAGCCTGTCTATTAATGACAACATAATAAAATCAGACTCACAAGTCGCCGCGGGATTTGAAAAACTATTTTCAGATGTTCCCGTTTCAACTACTAAATCCCTTAACTCATCACCTTCTGTTGCTGAGTCTTTGCTAAAGGAAAATGTAAATTTTTGCGATTCGGAATTTCATTATGAACATATTACATGTAGGGATATAATTAAAGTTTTTCACACATTTAATGTAAATAACTGACGATGTAAATAACGCGGTCTCAAAAATAGTTCACTGGTTCAATGTTAATAATTTACTTCTGAAAAAAAGACTAAATGCATTAAGTTTAAGCTACCTCACCTTAGTCAGGTGAAAACGAATGTGTTGATAAAGGGCGAAGAATTGAAACTTGAAGACAGTATTCTTGGGCTTAACTTTGGATTCTAAGCTTCAGTGGGGCCCACATATTGATAAATTGTCAAAAAAGCTAAGCTCCGCAGCATACGCTGTTAGAAAAATTCGAAATTTAACTGATTTAGAGACAGCCCGTTTAGTATACTTTAGTTATTTTCATAGTGTGATGTCGTACGGTATTCTTTTGTGGGGAAATGCCGCCGACATTCAGACTATATTTGTTTTGCAGAAAAGAGCTGTTAGATCAATTTATAAATTAAGTCCGAGACACTCTCTCAGAGAGAAATTTAAGGAAATTAATGTAATGACTGTGCCTTCTCAATTTATGAAAAATTATGAAAATCTTTTATATGCCCACAAAACATAAAATTGTTTATAAAATACAGTGATATGCATAGTATAAATACTAGGAACAAATACAAATTTGTTGTACCTACAACAAGGCTCAAGAAAATAGGTGGCTCGTTCAGATGTCAAAGCATTCGCTTTTATAATAAACTTCCAAGCCATGTTCAAAATCTAAACCTTAATAAATCCAAATCATTTATTAAACGTAAGTTGTGTCAGAAAGCTTTTTATACCGTCAAAGACTATATTGAGGACAAAAAGGCTTGGAACTGACCTGCTCCAATTTTTGCATACTGTTTTTTTTTGTTTTGTACCTAACTTTTGTTTTATTTTATATAAACTTTGACATTTCATGATGATTAAATACACAATGACATGAATATTTACTTTGTATAATATTATGTTATTATTTTAATTTCGTGTGAGGACTTAGCGGGTAATAATTTTTATATAATTTGTCTATCTCAGTTATTCCTTTAATGTTTTATATATATCTGGCAATTTGAGTACTTAAAGCGGCCTACCCAAATGTCCTTTCTTTGGTATTGTTCGTCGAATCGTTGAGCTCCTTACGTTTTGAGTTGAGCTGCACGATTAATGATAAATGTGTGCACTGACTGGACAGGCCTACTCAAATCTGTATGGTTCTTTCCTCAAAAGACCATTTCAGACATCTACCTACATGGTCCTCATATGATCTGTAAAATAAACAATGACATGAATACTTACCTAGGTATTATTTTATTGTTATTATTGTGAATGTTAAGACTATGTGGGTCATTTTTTTTTACTTTTGTTTATTTTTATTTTATTATCTCAGTTAGTTTTAATCGTAATCTTGGTCTGGCGGTTTGAGTAATTATGCGGCCTACCCAATGTCCTTTCTTTGGTATTGTTCGTCGAATCGTTGAGCTCCTTATGTTTTGAGTTGAGCTGTACGATTACTGACAAATGCGTGCACTGACTGGACAGGCCCACTCAATCTGTGTGGTTCTTTCCTCAAAAGACCATTTCAGACATCAATCCACATGGTCTTAACATGATCTGACCAAGATTATGTCTGGACTTTAAAAGAGACTGTGACCTCTGAGTTTGTTTCGGCTTTTCTTCTCAGAGTAGTCAGATAGGTAACGCCGACCTTATATTCAATTTTAGTAATCACCAGGTTGGTAGTTCGTTCAGCAGAGTAAATGCTATACATGGTGGCTCATTAATATTACTAAATAACCAGATCAAATTTAAAGACCGTAAGGATATTGTGTGCCTCTCTGTTGAGCGAACAATTGAGATAGCCTGTATCGAATTGGAGTAGTTTATTATATTAAGTGTGTACAGACCGCCTTCAGGATTGTATGATTGTTTTGAAAAGGTTATGGATGAAGTGTTGAACAAAATCTGTAATTCTAATAAGTCTATTATCACTTGTGGTGATTTTAATGTTAATTTGTTAGAAAATTCTGGGTTAAGTACTAGAATTATAAGTTTGTTTCAGTCATACAATCTTGCTAACCAATTTTTGGAGCCCACTAGAATAACTCCCACTAGTGCCACATGCCTAGATAATGTTTATACAGATGTTATGGTATAATACCCACAAGGAAATTATTAATTTAATGGACTCAGGTCATTGCGGATAGTTGGTCACTATTTCAAATATTAACAAAAAAACAAAAAAAAAAGATATCATGTTAATCCAAAAACTAATAATCGTTTGGAAACATTTAAAACTAAACTTCTAAGTAATTTACCACTTTTTTCAACTAATGATGACTCTAATCAACAATATAATGCTGTTTTCAAAATGTATTGTACACAATTTGATAATACTTTCATTCCGAAGACATTTTCGGTTAATAGTAATGCTTCCTTCAGTGACTGGGCTGCCATTGGTATACATAAAAGTAGAAAACGACTTTATGAGTTGTATGATGAACGGACTTGTATAAACACTTCTGAATTTAATTTATATGTTAGGAATTATTCAAAATTATTTAAAAAAGTTTGTTGTATGGCCAAGTCACCTTACTTGAGTTCAAAAATTAAAAATAGTAGTAATGTAATTAAAACAACATGGAATATCATTAATAGCGAAACGGGAAGGTCATGCAACCGAAGTAGTGACTTCAGCCTTGATATTGATGGCAACATAATTAAATCAGATTCTCAAGTCGCCGCGGCCTTTGAAAATTTCTTTGCAGAGATTCCCGTATCGACTACTAAATCTCTGAACTCATCGCCCACTACTGCAGAGTCTTTGCTTAAAGAAAACGTTCCAGTTGGTGATTCTGAATTTAATTTCCAATATGTCACTTGTAGAGATATAATTAAAACCTTTCACACATTAAATGTTAAAAAGACCGCAGATCTATGGGGTAATTCTGTAGACGTTGCTAAGTCAGTTATAGATATTGTAGCACCTACTTTAGCTGTTATTTTTAATAATTGTATTGACCGTGGTGAGTTTCCTGATCTTATGAAAAACAGTAAAATAATACCATTGTTTAAATCGGGTAGCACATCTGACCCTACAAATTATAGACCTATTTCAGTGCTACCTACCTTTAGTAAATTTTTTGAAAAACTTATATTAGATCAAATGCAAAGATTTTTAATAAACACAAACACTGTCCAAGGCATTTGATTGTGTTCTTCATGAAACATTAATCAGGAAACTGCACCACTACGGAATACGGAACGCCTCTCTGGATCATCTTACTTCTTACTTAAGTGATAGGATTCAAAGAGTAGATGTTAACGGAAAAAGATCACCTGGATCTGTAGTTAGAATGGGGGTCCCCCAGGGCTCAATTCTTGGCCCATTTTTGTTTCTTATTTATATTAATGACTTGCCATACCTCATAAAGGATAATCATGATATAGTGTTGTTTGCAGACGACACTTCACTTTTATTTAAACTGAAACGTCAGCAACTGGTTACTGACAATGTAAATAGCGCCCTCGCTAATGTAGTTAACTGGTTTAATGTTAATAACCTACTTCTTAACGAGAAAAAAACTAAATGTATTAAGTTTACGATACCTCATGTTAGACAAGTAGAAACTAGTGTTCTTTTAAAGGGTGAAGAGTTGAAACCCGAAAACTCCACAGTATTCTTAGGCATAACTTCAATAGGGCCCCCATATAGATAAATTGTCAAAAAAACTAAGCTCTGCAGCATACGCCGTTAGAAAAATTCGTAATTTAACTGATTTAGATACAGCGCGTTTAGTTTACTTTAGTTATTTTCATAGTGTGATGTCGTACGGTATTCTTTTGTGGGGAAATGCCGCCGATATTCAAACAGTTTTTGTTTTACAAAAAAGGGCAATAAGCTCAATTTATAAAGTAAGTCCCAGACACTCCCTCAGAGACAAATTTAAAGAGATTAATATAATGACTGTGCCTTCTCAGTGCATTTATGAAAATCTTTTAT